>OX637569.1:3794454-3829287 GCA_951800025.1 Oligia strigilis
GTGCGTGCAGCGTCGCGTCGCGACCGCATATCGGCAAGCGTAGTGTGGGACGCCCCCAGCTAGATGGCCAAACGACCTAGAGAAGGTGACTGGGGCAGACTGCTTGCGGAAGGCGGAGGACAGGGTGTTGTGCCACTGTCTGGAAGAGGCCTATTTCCAGCAGTGGACTGCGATAGGCTGAGTTGATTTGTTTTGAGGACACAAATCCAAATACTGCTACTGCGAATTTTTTGGGTGAATCACACATTACATTACACACACACGTCACATCATATTTATATTTGTAATTTATATAGTGTACATAATCCATACTAATAATATAAATTCGAAAGTAACTCTGTCTGTCTGTCTGTATGTTAGCTTTTCACGCCTAAACCACTGAACGGATTTCGATAAAATTTGGCAGAGAGATAGATTGCATCCTGGGGAAGGACATAGGATAGTTTTATCCTGGTATTCCCACGGGATCGACACTTATGCGGGTAAAACCGCGGGGCGCTGCTAATTATAGATATATAGACCAGTGGTGGCCCAGTGGTAACGGCCGCGACTTACGAGTTGTAGGTCGTGGGTTCGAACCCAGACAGGCGCTTTACTTTGTGTAAAAAATTTCATCACCACTGCTCTCAAAAACGGTGAAGGAAAACGTGAGGAAACCGGCATGTCCTAGAACCAAATAAATATTGAAGACATGTGACATATGACACCCGCACTGGGCCCGCGTGATGGATTACGGCCCAATCCGTCTCACAGTGAGGAGGCCTGTGTCCTAGCAGTGGGAACATTATAGACTCCTTACCAGTGCCGGATGGGAGAGAGCCTCCCGTCCCAGCCGCCGCGGGAGACGCTCCGGGCCTCGGGAGCCGCGCGACGACTCCCGGCCACCGTAGGCGCGGGCCTGCGGGCGGAGAGTAATGGGTAGCTCACCGTCCGATCAGGACCAGGCCCGTGCCGGACGGCGCGTACGTGTTCCACGCGCGCCTCAAAGAGATGTCAGCATCGAGGAGGGGCCCCATAGGGCCGAAGCCTGCCGGGTCAGCGGGATTGTCCGAAAGGGTTACCGCTGGCCCGGAACATAAAGGGCTAAGGAAGGAACACGGGTGGGTTTTAGTCAGTAAGAGTCTGACACTCCCTTTCGCTCCACCCAGAGCGGGAGGGGTCATTTGATGATTTCCCATCCGAAAAAAAAAAAAAAAAAAAACCAGTGCCGGATTAGCCCATAAGCAAATTAAGCAATTGCTTAGGGCATCACGTCTCGGGGGGCACCATAAGGCAGAAACAGCACCGAAACAGTATTTGCTAGCACATGAAAGGCAAGGCTGTTTATCAGCAAGATATTACAAGACCCAAAAGTCACTCTAGCTAGAGATGTGCGCCAATCTTTACAAATCGCTCGTCGTTGTTTTGAAAAAATTGGAGGTGACTAGTGGATAGGAGGTCCTACAGGCGTGGATTGCTTAGGGCATCAAGTAGCCTTAATCCGGCATGGCTCCTTACGCTAAGCGGCCGAAGCTGCTGACAAAAGCTAGTTCTCTATTGAGGCGAGCCAGCTTGGCCCACTATGTAAACGATTTTAGTTAAAATGCCCATCATGGTGGGTTGGTGAGGTACCATAAATTCCGATTATCTATGGCAGTCTCTCTAATGGCTGACAAAGGCCGGCCTTATATCTTCATATTGGGGCACACCGAATTATCGGCAATGATAATGGAATGAAACGTATTGGCTTCGGTTCTCGGCGAAGTCAAGATTTGTGACTGTATATTATTTTGTGCTAACGTTGGTAGGTAACTTTACATTGGTCCGTCGTTACGGGTCGTCTGAAGCCCGAAAGTCTGACAACCAGTTTTGCCAAGGGGTATCGTATTACCCAGTAACTGGGTTGTGGAGGTCAGATAGGCAGTCGCTCCATGAAAAATAGTGGTATTCAGCTGCATCCGGTTAGACTGGAAGCCGACCCCAACATAGTTGGGAAAAGGCAGGCAGATGATATAACATAAATGTATGGAGCAGCTGATTTTTTTTCGCGATTTCAGGTTCGGTTCGCATCGGGAAAAGCAATATTTTGTAAAAGCACGGTCTGTTACTCTTAAATGTCTGTGTGTAAAAGGCGATGAGCAAGTTGACACTATGCTATTGTAACTTAGATTAATTATAAGCAGACCCACTAAAAAGCGAGAAATAAAAACTTTTTAACAAAAAAAAACCGTTTTTTTTTGTTAAAAAGTTTTGTCTAAGTATAATTTTTGCGTTGACAAACCCCGTTTCTATGGTCATCATGCTACGTGTGGAGAAAGAAAGAATGAAGATATCGAATCTAAGAACAAAGGGGAAACGACGCGCGACGTACCTAGTTAATTTCAAGATTACTATTAAAGTTCTCTTCACATTTCTAAAGAAAATGTCTAGTTGAGCTCTAATAGTAGATTTGCAATGCGGGTAGACTTTCGTATCAAAACGTCTTAAATAGGTCTTCAATTTTAAAGGATTATCGACCTTGTGTCAATCTAAGCAGAGTTGACTTCATTGTACGGCATTTTGTAAAAGAAAAATTGGTATTTTTAGCTCTTATAATCATGTTTGAAAGTTTTGATATATGAATTTTGAACTCTTTCTTTCGAGAAATAGAGTCGTCATTCAAAGGAATAATTATTTGTTATAAGACATTTTGAAAGCTGGCACGTATCTGCTAATTTGAAACAATAGAAATGGAACTTGAATATAACTCCACACTTTTGGTGTGGCAACACTGCCCGAGTGATATGTCAAAATTTTGTTCCGTATTTTAAAATTAGTTTTATTTAATTTTTAAGTGTAATTATGTTGTAATAATATATCTAAATGTAAATTAACTGCATAAATACTCGGGACTATTGTTTTCCTGCAATTTTACAAAGTTAAACACAGTATTTGGTTGCCCACCGTTACCGGTAACCTCTCACGAACAGCTGATGTTCGACCTGCGGATATAAACGGGGAGTATTGTTTACTTTTATTCTATAATTAGCACACAATCGTCATTTTAGACTTTGTAACACATTCATTGACTTATTTGTTTGACTTTTTGATTTGGCACCCTGCACTGGGTCTAAGTCACTTTGTTTACCTTGATCATAACGAAACTTATTATTGTGAAATATCAAAATATTGAAAGTCTATTACTGTTACCTACCTATATTGTACATAACAATAACGTTGACTAGCGTTATCTTCAATAATTATTGTAATATTAATGTAAAACTAGATTTTTTTTCTTTACCTAGGCATCCTACCCACGTAGTAAAAAGTAAATTCATAGGTCACTATAATCAATGTTACTGTGTACTAACTTTATCTAATCTGATCGTGATCATATCAGTTGCATTCCAATTAGATTCAGCCTCCCATTCTCCATTTTACCTTTAAATCAACACTAACTTCTCCAATTTCTCCTTTCATTTCTAGCTTTCCTCTTTGTTTGGTTATTTAACTAGTTCTCACTGTTTCTTTAATTCCACTTTCAGTTCTTATTCCTGAAACCATGCCTGTGATGACCCGTAAGGCTGCAGCTCAGGAGTTGGAGCTTAAATTGAAAACAACCATTCAAGATCTTAAGGCTTCAAACAGCAAATGCCAACAGCTGCTACAGGAAATAGAGGATAGTGAGAAGGAAGTCGAGAATGTCGTTTTCAAAAATACAAGCTTAAAACAGGAGCTAGTAGACCTTCATCAAAAATACCTGGTTGTTGTCGATGAACGGGACAAATTGCGGTTGGTCACAGATGGTTTCAATAACTGTAGTAACTTATATGAGGAGGCTTTGTGTAAGGTTAAGGACCTAGAAGAGGAATTAATTCATGCAAATGTACGAATTACTAAGTTACAGAAACTAAAAGAACGTACTCAGGCTCAGGAAACTAATAACTTGTATACTGAATTATTTAATACTAATTGCAACCCTCATTCCTTAATAACAATAGACCTTACTGAAGATTCTATATCGAAATATAATAATAATAGTTATAAAGTTAGTCAAAATAAAATAAAGAAATATGCTAAACTAAATAGAATTATAAATAGATGCAATAAGTTTAGGAAACAACAAAAACACAATTCCAATAATATTAAACTAAGGAAGGAACGTGTTTTTCTAATAAATAAATTAAAAAACTATGAAATCAAATTAGAAGATAGTAAAAACATTTATCACATTGACACTCAGCGATTACAGTCTGAAATTGAGGTACTTGAAGAGTCACTACACTTACATTATATTAAGTATGTGAGCTCTCAAAAACAAATAAAGGAACACATCCTTGCTGCAAACGAGTTGGTGGGAATGTGTAGTGATGAGGCAGGTAGAGGGGACCCGATGACTCTGAGCACACATCAATGTTCTTGTCAAAGGGAATCAAACCTTGAGGCTATCCAACCTGAGGCAACGGAGGACCCGTCCCAGTCTGGATTAGCTCGGGACTGTATCCCCCCCAATCAAGATACACCACATGTTGTACAAGGTTCATCTCAAGTAGCACAGACAGAGACTTATGCTGTCACTTCTTCTAGTAATGTTAGTTATTGTTCTGTTATGTTTTCAGATAGTTTAGGGAGAGGGTTGGGTAAATTATTGAGTAACAACCTGAGTCAATCAGCTGTTAATTACTGTATGCCTAGGAAATCCTACAAAGAAGTAATGTCATCAATAAGTTGCAAGAAATATAATCCAAATGCCATTATTTCTGTATTTGTAGGTAATAGTGCGAATGTAAAAATAGATGACATCACTGAGAGTGTCACTGAAATCCTAAAAATTAATTGTCAGAAAATAATATTGTGTGCTTTCCCATACTTTGAGTACTTATCAAGTAGACAAAATCATTATATACATATGTTAAATAACCACATGCATTTATTAGTTAATCACTATAGTGACAAACTTATATTTTTTGACACCAACATTTTTGTTGAGTATTTAAAATCGACTAGGGGTACAGCGTATCTGCCTATTAGTTTTAGACGTCAAATAGCATGGCTATTAGCTTTTATTATTAACTCAGACATAAGTAGTATGTCGAAGTCTGATGTAATTAGCACCACAAAAATTAGTAATAATACTAATATTAAGGTGGTCAGCCACAATAATTTAAACTAGGCAGTAAGACAACAGAAGGTACCATTAACAATATTATTAATCTCACCTACAACAAGGTATCTTCTAGCGCTCAATTAGTTAATTGTAAAAAAGGGGCTAAGCAGAATTCCTTGAAATTGTTTCATCAAAATATTCAAGGCTTTTCTTCCAAAATATTAGAAATTGAATTGTTTTTGGAAAGAACAATGTTTGATGTTATTTGTTTTACTGAACACTGGTTGAAAGATTATGAAATGCTGATTAATTATGAGAACTATAGTGTGGGCAGTTGCTTTAACCGAAAATCCATGCTGCGTGGTGGTTCATTAATCTTAATTAAAAATTGTGTAAAATATAAGACTCGTAAAGACATAGTGGAACTATCGGTGGAACATAGCATCGAACTGTCCTGTGTTGAGCTAGATAAGCATTTTATAGTGTGCGTTTACAGACCTCCAAACTATCAAAACTACTCTATATTTGAGTCAGTAATGGAAGATGTCTTGGGAAAACTTGCAAGTGGTAATAAATCAGTAATTATTTGTGGTGACTTTAATGTAAATATTTTGGAAAATAATTCAAATAGCAGTAGATTGTTAAGCCTCTTTAAATCATTCAATCTGTCAAATGTGTTTTTGGAACCAACGCGAATAACTACGGCTACTGCTACATGTATTGATAATGTTTTTTGTTGCTGTGAATATTTAGATAAAGCCATTGTAAATTATCTCCCTTCGGATCACAGTGGTCAAACCGTGTCTTTTGAATCCAACACACCGATAAAAAAAGTGCAGATTCAAACTAGACCAATAACATCGAGTAATTTGAATAAGTTTAATAACACTTTAATTAGCAAGCTAAATGCTCAGGGTCTAAGTATGACTAATGGTAATATTTTGTATGAAGAATTCTTTTCATTAGTGCAAACAGAGTTCAATAATTCCTTTAAGAAGAAATCTAAAACTATTTGCCCTAAGTTTTTATTCAGTGACTGGGCAACTAAAGGGATCAGGAAAAGTAGGGAAAGGTTATTTGAACTGTATGGCCTTAAGCCGTATATTAACACGGATACTTTTAATAAGTATGTTGCTACTTATTCTAAAATTTTTAAAAATATCTGCAAAGCAGCTAAAGCTTCTTTCATTAGTAACAAGGTTAAATCAGCAGACAATAAAATAAAGACAGTTTGGAAAATTATAAACAATGAAACGAACAGGAACAAAAAACATAATACTGATTACGCACTGGACACTTCCCGCGGTCTCATTAGCGATAACATCGATGTTGCTCAGGAATTTGCAACTTTCTTTACCAATATCCCAATTAAAACTACAGAAACTTTAAATTCCTCGCCCGCACTAGCTATTGAATTATTAAGAGCGAATGTCTCAGCCTGTCCTGTGGAATTTAAATTTAAACATATAAACCCCATAGTCATTATAAAGGCATTTAAGCAACTTAAGATTAAAATTACTGAAGATCTGTGGGGCATGTCTACTAAAGTTTGTCAATCCATTATCGAGACAGTTGCACCCTATTTAGCTTTAATATTTAATTTGTGTGTAGATCAAGGGGTTTTCCCGGATTTAATGAAGTTCAGTAAAGTTATTCCACTTTTCAAATCTGGGGACAGCAAAGACACTAATAATTATAGACCTGTATCGGTTTTGCCGGTTTTTAGCAAAGTGTTTGAAAAAGTAATGTTAAATCAAATGCTCAATCATTTCAATCGTAATAACATCCTACACGATCAACAGTATGGTTTCACCAAAGGACGTTGTACAACTGACGCCGGTGTCACCTTATTAAAACACATCTTTAACGCATGGGAAGAGGCACAAGATGCAATAGGCATTTTTTGCGACCTATCCAAGGCATTTGATTGCGTTAATTACGATACACTGCTCTTGAAACTTGAGCATTACGGACTAGGTAAACTTGCTCTTAGCTTAATAAAATCGTATTTAAATGATAGATTTCAGCAAGTTCAAATTAACGGTGAGAATTCATCGGGCTTAAAAGTCAAAATGGGTGTACCGCAGGGCTCAATATTGGGGCCATTCCTATTTTTAGTATATATAAATGATTTACCTCATTTACTGAAAAACCGACCACAAATGGTGTTATTTGCTGATGACACATCACTGATTTTTAAAGTAAGCAGACGTGCACAGGATCTTGACGACGTAAATAACACTATGCTTATGGTTCATAATTGGTTTACTGTAAATAATTTGGTATTAAATGAGAAAAAAACTAAATGCATTAGATTCGCTTTACCGAATGTTAGGAGTAGTGAATGTCATGTTGTATTAAATAAGGAGATACTTGAATTCGTCGAAAATACGGTTTTCCTGGGGATCACGCTTGACTCAAAGCTGCAGTGGGGTCCGCACTTAACATCACTGGCAGGGCGGCTAAGTTCAGCCGCTTACGCTGTTTGGAAAATTCGCCAATTAACAGACGTGGAGACCGCGAGACTGGTTTATTTTAGTTACTTTCATAGCATCATGTCTTACGGCATTTTGTTGTGGGGACGGGCTGCAGATATTGATTCTATCTTCATTCTGCAAAAGAGAGCTGTCAGAGCCATCTACAAGCTCAGCAGACGCGAATCTCTACGGGAACTGTTTAAAAAAATTAACATCATGACGGTTCCTTGTCAATATATATATGAAAACATTATGTACGTTCGAAAAAATCTACACCTTTTTAGTAAGATAAGTGACAGGCATAATTTTAACACTAGAAATAGGGACAAATTAGATCAACCGCGTTTCAGATTGTCTAAAGTAAAAACTTCTTTTTTGGGTTACTGTGTAAAATGTTATAATAAAATACCACTCGATATTCTTCAATTGAATGAGAAGAAATTTAAAACATGCATTAAACGCACACTATGTAGACAAGCATATTACAAGTTGGATGATTATATCGTAGATAAAAATGCTTGGCTTAATGCTGGTCCTGCTTCACAGACACTTGGTCTCACTAGTTAAAATTTCAATATTTGGAAGAGGTGCTTCCCTTTTTCTTTTTTTTGTGTTTCTGTCATTACGAACATAACTTTTTAAATTTATTCACTCAAGTTTTAATTGTTGAATACTTCAATATTAACTATCTCTTCCTGTTTGGTAGGTAATAAAATTCTATTTATCTCTTAAATAAATTGCAAACTGTAGTTTTGTATAATTTAGAAGCATTTTTTTTTTAAACTTTGTAAATGTAAGAACCATGTTTCCTTTTATTATGATTTTTTGATGTTGACTTGAAAGAGCATGGCAGTTGAGAACGTGTCATGCTCACTTAAATGTCTCACCGATGGTGGCGCGTGTGTTGGATCATTCGGTTCCCTACAAAATGGTTGAGCTGGATGGTGCTGATCCACGCGTCATGTTCGTGAACGGGCGCCGTCGGTTGAGACTGGTCATCTCTTAACTGCCAAGGCTTATTTTTAATCTTATGTCTTGAATTGTTTCTTCATTTCTGTCTTTTTTACATTGTTCTCACATATAGAAGCAACAAGAATAATGTACCCAGGATTTTGTAATATCTTGATTTAAAAGAGTGTCCATGGAGTTTCTTGCCCGTTCTTCTCCATAGAGATCTACGCTTTGGAATGGGTAACTAGCTTCAACTTTCTGACAAACTGACAGACTATTTAATTTTGACAATTCAAAAGTGCCTGTACAAGGTTTAATTGAAATAAATGATTTGAGTTTGAGTTTGAGTTTGAAACGGAATAAAGGTTAAAATTGTGCGATGAAAATTTGGAGGGAGTTCGAAATATGAAATGGCATGACGCAAGCGCGCGGAAAGCGTAGTGTTGCTGTCTGCAAAAAAATGTTTTCCCTATGAAATTATTATTTTTAACTCTATGAAAGTATTACATCGCGCTTGATTTCACCGAAGGGGTGGCCAGACGAGTATAGTACACCCACATTCGCCAGTTATGGTTGAGACTTAGATGTTCTAAATAATCACACTAATATTATAAAGGCGAAAGTTTGTGAGTGTGAGTGTGGGGGTGTGTTTATATGTTTGTTACTTATTCACGCTCAAGCGGCTGGACCAATTTTGATAAAATTTTGTATGGAGGTAGCTGACACCCTGGTGTACCAAATTATATCAAAATTGGTCCAGCCGTTTGAGCGTGAAGAAGTAACAAACATATAAACCCACACACAAACTTTCGCCTTTTTAATATTAGTGTGATTTTTTTTTCTTTTTTTATCTGTTTAAAATCTCATATAACCTAGGGCTCGTGGCTAGGTAATAACAGTCGCACGGATCGATCAGGTTAAGCTACGTTGCCGCGGTCGGCCCATGGATTTCACATACCGAGACCCCTCCGTGCATCGGAAACCACGGTAAGCCGTTGGTCCCAGCTGTGATTCTTGGATATTTGACAGTCGTTACGGGTCGTCAGAAGCCCGAAAGTCTGAAAACCAAGGGGTATCGTGTTACCCAGTAACTGGGTTGTGGACATAAGGTAGGCAGTCGCTCCATGTACAGACGCCAGCACATCAAGTTACTACAATCTGCACAATTTCTTAAATAGATTTTCAACTTTATCGCTAAAGCATAAGGTTCAATGTTGATAGGGAAAATTTGACAGTTTCGGGTAGCTTGCTAGCTAAATCTCACCGTGAGAACTTAGATGAAGCGAGCTGTCAATAGTGTCAATCCCTATAGCACCAAGTTGAATGACAGCTAACTTCACCTACGTTTTGTTTTTGTTTTCACCGTGAGATTTTTACAGAATTGATCGGCTGCTATTCAGCTGCATCCGGTTAGTTTGGAAGCCGACCCCGACATAGTTTCACTGAGTTGCTACTGAGAAATGTATAATGGTACTATTTTCCCGGACAACCTCTCCTCCACAAACACCCCCAACTACCATTAAACCTCCCACTTTTCCTTACTCTAGCAACCCTCACCACTGACCAGCTCAAACACTCCAGTATTGTCCCGCGCGCTCACCGGAGCGGTCGTGTCGAGGCTCTCTCTTGCTACACTCGCGCAGAACCACCTGTTCCTTATCCCTCGGTATTTATTTGTTTTTCCATTGTTATTATTTTGTTTTTTATGTGATTATTTTTGGTCAAGGTAAGTATAGGTTTAAGCTGATTGTAATGACGTTGTTATAAATAGTTGTGGAGTATTGATTATAGTTTGTCTGGTGTCGTTAGTTTATTAATAACTTTGAGTGGTTTTTTAATTGATTTTGATGAGTATTAGAATTTATGAACAAAGGGTATAATTAACTAGCTTTTGTCCGCCACTTCGTTTGCGTGAAATTTTTTCTTTTAACATAAAATGCACAGGGTGATTTGTAAATTGACGTATTCCTTCCAGGACCTGTAAGTGTGACCCATTTGCAATAATTAGGCACCAAATAAAACCTAGGCAAAAATCCATTGAATTCAAGAAAATTTATTTTTTTTAAATTCCCAGAAAATCGTCACTAAATATCACTTTTCCCAAAACTCTCTAATTGAATCGCCTTCATTGCTATTCCATTGGTTACCCAATACTTTAACAAACCTTTTGTTCTTAAAAAAAATCTAAAATATCAAACAGTTAAAAGTTATAGGAAGAAGATTAGGTACTAATCATTTTCAAAAATCGATGTACCCAGTAACTGGGTAATACGATACCCCTTAGTAAGACTGGTTGTCAGAATCATGTAGAGTATGTACTGAATTTGTGGTTATAGTTCGCGCGTCGATGTCTTTGCCACAAAGCACAGAGAATTCTCGTAAAGAACGTTCACATTCTGATCTGAGTCTCAATCTGTCAACAAAAACCTCGAATTTCTCTACATTTTTGACAAGTTTTTGACATTTGTTTGTCGCCGAGATGAGACTGCGATTTTGAACGTTTTGAAATACGAGAATTTGCCTTCTGACATGGTGTCATTCATAGATATCTGAGAGATATACTTTCCCTCTATATTTGTTCGAATTCAAATGTCGCCACCTTTTTCCCACTCCAGCCGGTCGATTCCGTAAAAATCTCACCGTGAAAACTTAGGTGAAGTGAGTTTGTTTTTGCTAGGAATTGACAGCTCACTCCACGCTCACTTCACCTAAGTTTTCACGGTGAGATGGTTACAGAATCGCACTGCAGCGGTGCTATTCTGTAAAAATCTCACCGTGAAAACTTAGGTGAAGTGAGCGTGGAGTGAGCTGTCAATAGTGTCAATTCCTAGCAAAAACAAACTCACTTCACCTAAGTTTTCACGGTGAGATTTTTACAGAATCGACCGGCAGTTCGTAAAAGCTTGAAATATAAAACAAAAGACTACACAGAATTTACAAGTACTCAGCTAAAGACTGAACAATTACACAAAAGGACTTTTAAATATCCAACAGTTTAACTTGGAGAACAGTTTCAATATTCTCTTTGAAATTTTTTCTCGTGTTGGTTCGACCCACAGATATAGATATACCTAGATAACGCAAGTATCACGAACTGTATGAAAACCAAGCGTGCCATTTTTTGACTACCTACTATGACGTCACAAGCTCGCGCTCTCGCTCACGCTTACCCAGCCAGCAGTACACAGGACTGAGCGCGAAAGTGGCGGCTTATGATTTTTTATCGTAAGCTGGTGCGATTTTTGGCACGCGAAGTAGTTGCTCTTGCGTTATCTAGGTGTATCTATATCTATGGTTCGACCTATATGAGGTTAGCTTAAAGCGTATTGTGTTAATGGTGGTGGGCCCGACTTAGGAGGTGTAGGTCGTGAGTTCGAACCCAGGCAGGCACTTTACTTTGTGTATTTAATTGCATCACCGCTGCTCTCAAAACGGTGAAGGAAAACATCGTGAGGAAACCGTCATGTCCTAGAACCAAACATTCGAAGACTGTGACATCTACCAACCCGCACTGGGCCCGCGTGGTGGTGCCTCTCACACAGAGGAGGCCTGTGTCCCAGCAGTGGGAACATTACAGGCTGATTATGCCATGTTGTGCTAATGAAACATTGACTACTCCGTTAGTCTCGTGGTCGCAAGCGCGTCTGCTGAGCGCGGTCCTGGGTTTAAGTCCCAGGTCGGACAAAGTGTCATTGGGTTTTCCCATTAGGAGTTTCTTAGTAACAGCCCGGAGTTTAGAAGATGGCGGTGTGATACCTCCGTGTCTCGGAAAGCAAATTTTCGTAGAGAGAGAATAACCTTCCATTTTCCTCCTTGCCAGCACGTTATAGTATGATTCCGGTATAAAACCGGTACTGTCTCGCATTTCGCTGTATAATAAATCCCGAGATTTTATGTCTACCATGAATCTCGGATGAAGCTGTGAATAGTACATAAATATTTTATATACTCTTCAATTTCTGAAGGGGTAAGCTGTGTTTAACATAAAAGTCAAGTCAACTTCAAAACATTTATTTCAAACTAGCTGCGCCCCGCGGTGTCACCCGCATAAGTTTCAATTCCGAGGGAATATCGAGATAAAATATATCCCATGTCCTTTCCCGGGACTTAAACTATCTCTATACCAAATTTCATCTAAATCGGTTCAGCGGTTTAAGCGTGAAGAGGTAACAGACAGACAGACACACGTTCGCCTTTTTAATAGTCTGTGATATTAGTATGGTAAGGCACATAAAAGGCAATTTTGAAAGTCAAAAATTATAAAAAAATAGAATAGAATTACCGGAATAAAACGTATACACTTTGAAGGACACTTCACTGGAATTCTCTCACGAATTGTCAAAGGTCTCGAAACTCACCGGATTTCAATGCGGATGTGATTCCCGTCCGATCCAATATGGCTGACTTTTAACCCTTTGAACGCCAGTGTCACATATACGTGACAAGCAAGCGCGTGCCCGTGCCGTGTATTTGTGTCGATTTGTGACAAATATGTGACAAAATATGCAGTGCACTTTATCACGAAATAAACAATTAAATCATTACTTTTGTGCGTTTTTATTTGTATACCTTAAATATTTAAAATTGTGGCTTGGCGTGGAGGGCACGCGCGTGCGTTTTGCGTTTCAAAAGGTTAAACCTTTGCAGCTTTGTGCCTGTTCCATTGAATTCAGCGGGAATAGAGGCGCGTGTGAGCCAAGTTTCAGGAATATTCACAAAAAGAAAGTGATTTTATTCTACTGTGTAACAATATATAGGTATCTTACTATCTAATCTACAAATACTAAACTAATCACATTAATTAATATTATAAAGGCGAAAGTTTGTAATTGTGTGTGTGTGTTTATATATTTGTTATAAAATTTTGTATGGAGGTAATTGACACCCTGGATTAACATATAGGCTACTTTTTATCCCGATATTTCCACGGGATCGACGTTTACGCGGGTGAAACCGCGGGGCGCAGCTAATATCCATACTTATAATAAAAATTCGAAAGTAACTCTGTCTGTATGTTACCTTTTCACGCCTAAACCACTGAACGGATTTCGATAAAATTTGACAGAGAGATAAATTGCATCCCGGGGAAGAACATAAGATAGTTTTTATCCCGATTTTCCCACGGGATCGACACTTATGCGGGTGAAACCGCGGGGTGCTGCTGGTATTATAAATGCGAAAGTAAGTTTGTTTGTTACCTTTCATGCCTAAACCACTGAACCGATCATCCTGAAATTTTGCATATACGTTGTCAGGTGTACAGAAACGGACATGGTGTAATTTACATCCCGAAAAAAAGTTCTGTACCCGAGGAAAAAAGGTGTCTTTCGAACGGGATCGTCACTTATGCGGGTGAAACCGCGGAGCACTACTAGTATAATATGCAACCTACCTCAATATTATAAGAGGGCTTATAAAATATGAACACACTGTACAAAGAAACATTTACCATACAAATAGTAAAATGCTTTTAAAAATATTGTGAGGAGACCTATCTCCGGCGGTTGTCGGATATAGGCTTCCTTACGTGTATTGTATAAGAATTATTTATTTATATTCTGCATTTGGAATATATGTATAACATGACAACATCCCGCCCACAGATATATATAGACCTAGACAATGATATTATAAGTAATAAAAACTTTTTACAAAAAAAACAACCGACTTTCAAAAAACACTATAAAGTGAAAAATAACTTTAATTTCGGAAGTCGGTGTCTTTGGATTTGTATTTTAGTTTTTTGCCACCGACTTCCTATGCCGACCGACTGCCTATAAAATTTGAGGGTTTCCCTCGATTTCCATGGGATCCTCTCATCAGATTCCAACTTGATGATAATGGGACCACCTCGAGAGTATACCCTTTCGAACAAAAAAAGAATTTTGAAAATCGGTCTAAAATTGGCGGATTAATCGCGTAACAAACACACACAAAAAAAAAACCGTCGAATTGAGAACCTCCTCCTTTTTTGAAGTCGGTTAAAAAGGTGTAGATAGGTTACCTACACAACATTCGATCTTCAGAAACGGCACACTAACGCACAAATAAATAACTTAATATTGCAATTGCACACTACGTTACGTTTAGACGTCACATTTGGATGGCATGATTCAATAGGCTATTTGACTGGTTTCTGATAAACATCTCAGATTATTTAATGGTGTCTAACGAGCCCACAAAAACCTATTACTTCAAATTGCATAATGTATTTCTTTTAGAAAATAGTAAATAAAAATGTACTGTTTAAATAAGCCGCCAAAACGCTATCTTTAACAATATGGCGTCGTGAGGTCAAAATACACGTAAACAAACGTTGAAACGGTCGAGATACTTGACAAAAGTCATCTGTTCTGTCAACGATAGACAGAAATTGACTATATCATGACGTCATCATAAGTTCAGCCAATCCAGACCGTTTTCGATTACGTGGCGCCAGATTTAAAAAGATGAAGTTTTTTCGGGATTTTTTTAATAAATAATACATTGTTTTGTAGTAAAAATTAATGCAAATCGATTTTAAAAGCGATAATCTATACGAGTGTCAATAATTATGACCTTATTTTTTACATTGTCAAATAGCCTATTATCGCGGGCGAAAAAGAGACAATTATAATTTGCGACAGTACGTCGTCTCGTGTACTAGAAACTGAGACACTGAGGTCCAACTTGGTCACTTGACTTCGTTTTAACGTGCCACTTGCTTATAACCTACCTACACCTTTTTACACTTACCTATAATATCATTGGACCTAGATAACGCAAGTATCACGATCGGTATGAAAACCAAGCGTGCCATTTTTTGACTACCTACTATGACGTCACAAGCACTATTTAGTGATGGAAAAATCTAATCAACTTGCGGATGTGGCTCCGGACACAGACATCTCCAGACGGACACGTACTTAGTTTAGAATCTGTCAGTGTCCGGTGTTCGCGGATCGTCCGCAATCTGTCCGTGCCGGTGCGACCGATCCCCGAGTGAAATAGTGCATAGTTTGGTAGTTTTTAAGGTTAGTTTTTATTACATTATGTGTATCTAACAGGCGCTTCTCGCCATCAAACTCGAAAGTTTGGCGAGTAAAATATGTAAAAACAAAAAAAAAAATCGATTCAAAAACGCCCGCGCGCTCACGCTCACCCAGCCAGCAGTACTCAGGGGGTCTACTCCGAAGCGGTTAACCACTGTATCGGCCGAATGTTTGGTCATTTTCTGATTCGAATATTGTTGTCCTACTACGAATTAAAAAAAAAAGGTAAAAAAAGGGTTCAGGGTTCTAAAAAGGTTCGGATTGGCACAGATTGGTCGGGACCAATAGTCAATATAGGAAATTAATGGTAGTAGAAAATGACCGAACATTCGGACGATACAGTGGTTAACCGCTTCGAGGTAGACCCCCAGGACTGAGCGCGAAAGTGGCGGCTTACGATTTTTGTACGTAAGCTGGTGCGATTTTTGGCACGCGAAGTAGTTGCTCCTGCGTTATATAGGTGTATCTGTATCTGTGATCACGCCTTTAATATGTGAAGTGTTAGGTAGAGGTGTACCTATAGTATCCACATCTCGCCAGTTATGTTTCATTATCATCATCATTTCAGCCGAAAGACGTCCACTGCTGGACATAGGCCTCCCCCAAGCACTTCCACTTCGACCGATTCTGTGCCTCTCGCATCCAACGGGTTCCTGCGGCCTTCACAAGGTCGTCGGTCCACCTTGTGGGAGGCCTTCCAACGCTACGTCTTCCGGTACGCGGTCGCCACTCCAGAACCTTTCGGCCCCATCGGCCATCTGTTCTGCGAGCAATGTGCCCTGCCCACTGCCACTTAAGTTTGGCAATTCTTCGGGCTATGTGTGTTCGAGTTATGTTTAAGTCCCATGTAATAGGGGGCGAGCCTATTGCCATCAACCGGGGACACATCCGAACTCCAGGCTGCTACTGAAAAATTCCAGATGTACACCCCCAATAACAGTTTGTCTGACCCCGGAATCGAATCGTAGCGCTTCCAACCATTAGACCAACGAAGCAGCCATCTTTATACTCTACTAGTTTCTGCCCGCGAGTTCGTCCGTGTGAAATTTCACCCTCCTCCCATTCACTTGCTTTTCTTAGTGGACACCTACTCTTCACAAAGAACACACCCTCCAAATTTCATGTGTCTAGGACCAGCGGTTTAGGCTGTGCGTTGATATATCAGTCAGTCAGGACTTTGAATCCATACTTATATAGGTACTTATCCATACTCATCATCATCATCTGCCTAGCCTTTTCCCAACTATGTAGGGGTCAGCTTCCAGTCTAACCGGATGCAGCTGAATACCAGTATTTTTTTTATATACTTATCCATACTAATATTATAAATTCGAAAGTAACTCTGTCTGTCTGTCTGTCTGTATGTTACCTTTTCACGCTGAAACCACTGAACGGATTCCGATAAAATTTGTCAGAGAGATAGATTGCATCCTGGGGAAAGACATAGGCTATTTTTTATCGACATACCTCGCGGGCGAAGCCACTTGCGGAAGCTAGTTTTATATGGATGGTATTTAAAAGTACTTCAATTTATTCCCATTTCATTTACCTAATTTTGCCTGTGTTCCACCAAATATACTGAATGTGCACCAAAATATGTTCATTAAAATATGTCATAACGAGCATCTATTTAACAACTGTTGCAAATTTGTAAAAATAGTAATACACCTAATTTTAAAAACAAGCATTTATTTTTTTAGTTTTACTTCAGATAATGCACTGCAAAATGTATTTGAATCAAACACCAATTAATGTCCAAATTCGGTTCTCGATAGCCTGCTAAAAATAATCTCTTTTTTCCATATTTTTTTTCTATATAATCTAGTCGTTTCTGTCACTCGCCGGCCGCTGCCGCGGCACCGCTCGCTTCGCTCGCTCGGCTCGTGCGTAGGAGGTCACAGTTTTAACCTAACCTAACCTAAGCATTTTTTTAAAATAATTAACCTCGTCTAACTAATTCGGTTCTCGATAGCCTGTTAAAAATAATCTCTTTTTCCATATTTTTTTTCTTTAAAATTTAGTCGTTTCTGGCACTCGCCGGCCGCTACCGCGGCACCGCTCGCTTCGCTCGCTCGGCTCGTGCGTAGGAGGTCACAGTTTTAACCTAACCTAACATAAGCATTTTTTTTTAAATAATTAACCTCGTAACTAATTCGGTTCTCGATAATGTCCATTTCAAAAAAATTAAAATAGTAAGTTACAAATATTTTGTAATATTTGGTGCACGATCAGTATTTTTCGGGGAAGAATAAAATAGTTATTGTTACAATAGAATATTTGCAGCGCACTACAATAAAAAAGTGTTATATCTTGGTGTTAATTTGGAATTTGTTTGATGTAACATATTTTGTTGGCATAGTTTAATTATAGTAAAACAATTAAACGGGTTTAAGATCAATATTTTAGAAATGCATACATAGATGTACCTTTAGATTTTTGGTGAACACAAAAATATTATCCGTTTTATATATATAGAAGATTTTTTCTCAATAACCAGCGACCCACCAAAAACTTGACCCACCACAGCCACTACAAACTTTCAAACGATTTTAATAACAAAACTATCGATACCACACAGCCCCTCACTATGACCGCTGGCATTTTTCCTGTAGACTATAAAGTTTCCCGGCACATTTGAGTGCAATAAAATTAAAATAATGATTGTTACCCGCTGCGCGCTGCACTGGCTGAGATCCGACTGTTTTTAACGTTACTGTAACCGTTGCGTATCGGTTTTGTTATTTTATTGTTTGTTGGAAACTCATCATCATCTGCCTAGCCTTTTCCCAACTATGTTGGGGTCGGCTTCCAGTCTAACCGGATGCAGCTGAATACCAGTATTTTACATGGAGCGGCTGCCTATCTGACCTCCACAACCCAGTTACTGGGTAATACGATACCCCTTAGTAAAACTGGTTGTCAGACTTTCGGGCTTTTCACGACCAGTAACGACTGTCAAAGATCCACGAATGGCAGCCGCGACCAACGGGTTAACGTGCTTTCCGAGGCACGGAGGGGTCTCGGTATGTAAAGATGGTCAACCATCCACAGGCCAACCGCGGCAAGCGTAGCTTAACCTGATCGATCGACCTGTGCGGCTGTTCTTCCCTCCCTTATTAAGACCTATGTTTACTTATTAAATAAATAAATGTACAGAGGCGGACTTCATGAGCATTTTCTATCAGTCAACCATGTTTTCGTTCACTGTTTTAAGTCGACTGTTTTACAAACAATAATACTATATTCTAGGCCTCAGTAATTAACTAGGCAGACTGAATGACAGGCAAATTGATGGGTAGACTTATTTGTCGTATTTGATCGATTGCTTCAATAACTGTCATATTCCGACCCCAGCACATCAAACTACTACAATCTGTCAAATTTCTTTAATATATTTTTAACTTTATCGCTAAAGCACAAGGTTCAAAGTTGATTGTGAAAATTTGACAGTTATGGGTAGTTTGATGTGCTGGCGTCTGTACCTACAATACCCGGCTATTACTGTGACACATAGGACACTTTCTATAAGTCGATATGTCAAAGTCAAATCATTTATTTCAAATAGGCACTTTTAAGGCACATTTGAATTCAAAGTTTACAAAAAAAAATATTGATTTTAGTCGCCCTTTCCAAAAGGTAGTTTCGTATGGAGAAGAATGGGCAAATTGAAACTCCACCGTTACTCTTTTAAAATATTTTACTAAGTTTAACTGGAAATACGTGCTTTGATGTGGAGTTGCGGACACCAGCCTGTAGGTACTACTATAATTATAAAATAAAATGAAATTTTATTCAAGTAAAAATACCCTAACCCTTTCGGACAATCCCGCTGACCCGGCAGGCTTCGGCCCTACGGGGCCCCTCCTCGATGCTGACATCTCTTTAAGGCGCGCATGGAACACATACGCGCCGTCCGGCACGGGCCTGGTCCTGATCGGACGGTGAGCTACCCATTACTCTCCGCCCGCAGGCCCGCGCCTACGGTGGCCGGGAGTCGTCGCGCGGCTCCCGACGCCCGGAGCGTCTCCCGCGGCGGCTGGGACGGTAGGCTCTCTCCCTGAGCCGTCCCGCCACCTCCTTTGCTAGCATGACTGCTTCGCAGAAGGAGGTGACTGTGTCCCACTCCGTCTCGCCCCGGACCATGGCTTGCACCAGGGCCGGACGCGAGAGGTCACCGCCGCTGCCGATCGCCTCTACGAGGACACGGCGGTGCTCTGCCCAAGCGGGGCAGACCTCCACCGTGTGCTCCACCGTGTCCTCTGGGCGATCCTGGCAATGGTGACACCCGGGCGTTTCCTCCCGCCTGATGATGTGCAGGAACCTCCCTAAACTCTGGGTGAGCGCTCGCGCTGGCGCTAGACCCCGGGGGTGGGGCGAGACGGGTGCCGTACGCGGCGGCGTCTTTCACTCCATTTGATTTTCTCATCACTAAATAGTGCTTGTGACGTCATAGTAGGTAGTCAAAAAATGCCACGTTTGGTTTTCATACAGATCTTGATACTTGCGTTATCTAGGTCTATCTATATCTGTGGTTTGACGTAAGTCAGCGGTTTCTTTGACATACATAATAATAATATGCATTTGAATTCGGGTTAATCTCCAAACCGGGCGTATTCGTGTGATCGCTCTGGTGCTTTTCAGATATTGATATTTCATGGTAATTATGTATCTCATTAAAAAGAATGATATTCAAATGGTATATTTTTACTATTGGCCTTCAATTTACACAAACAGTTAAGGATATATTTAAGTTCTAAAAATTTTGCGACCAGAGCAATTATAATTGGTGCCAGAGCGATCATAAATGGTGAAATCAGTGAAACAAAAAAAATTATATTGATAAAATATTATTTATTTACCCGATTTCAGTCATATACAGTACGTGCTGTACGTGTACAAGATTATATGTAAGAGAAATGAATTATTTTAGAAAAAGGTCAAGGCCTATCAGTCATACAGTCATATTTAAAATACGGAATCTTTTATATAAAATAATCGCTAAAATAACTAATTAACATAATTATAAAAATCAACTTTTGGCTTAGTTTAATTTCTTTGGAGTTATTTATTGGAAGCTCATCAGTTGCTGGTAACTTATCCACTTTTTTCTTTAAATAATATCTTCGAGAACTCTGCCTACTTTTCTTCCGACGAACTTTTTGCTGGCTTGGAGTCAAATCACTCATTTATAGTACTGTGCCCCGAGCTTTTTTCCTTTGGTAACTCTCCCTTGACTTTACAAGCCATTGTGCGTATAGATCTGGATCATTTTGATTATTAACACGCTTTTAATAAGTGGACCTGTATGTAACTATGTAATGGACTCTAAGGTAACTAATTTAACCATCTTCCAAGGGTCGTAGCGTAATGAAAATTGGCAGCTGTATGTAGTTCTGATGACAATACAATAATATGGTACTGTCGAACTGATCTGATGATGGAGCCGGAAGATATGAACTGGAACTTCATGATGAAAAATCGTATCATAGTTGTTTTGGATTTCATAGAAAAGTCTTGTAATAAACTTTGACCACGATTAGGTTTCAAGGTGTGATGATGAAGCCGGAAGATAGGCACTGGCATTCCATGATAGAATATCGTATCATAGTCGTGTTTGTTTTTTATTTTTACGTGCATTTATAAAAGCGTGTTTTTCTAGTGTTTTTTAAACTATTAATTTATTTATCTTGGCCATTCTACGACCCTCAGCCAATTTCTTCCTAAGATGTTTTTCTTCAATAGATAATTTATTTCGAGGCATGATTTCAATCTGCAAGAATAGAGAAGAAAGGGTTACAGTTGTGGTAGATAAATGCAAGGTATCATCAATTTAAAATACGTCAAAATCTCTTTATGGGTTTAGGTTATCCGAAGAAACCCAGGAAAAGTTATAAATTAAAGGGTTCATCGTTTGTCATTGTTACAGTCCGGTACTGCTACTTAAAATAGATTTTTTTGACGCCGGACCATACAGGTCGGTTCAACATCGAATAGGGATAACGTACAATTAATGCAAAATATCATCGCTCTGGTCTTTTTGGACAGAGCAATCAGAGCCATAACGATCAGAAAAAGTCACAAAATCATAAATTTAGCCGAATTTAAAAGCAGTAGAAAGTTGTGATTACGTCTCATAAAAAACATCATAACGATCACTTAATTCACATAACAAACACATTCATAAGCTTACTATTGAATTTAAATAACGTGCCATATCAATCATAAAATTCGAGAACCAAATCCAGAGCAATCATAAACTTACCTTCGTAATGTTGGAACGCGGGAACGTGGCACACAGGTATTCTCCTGGGCGGTTAGACCACTCCTGGCGTTGCCCCGCGGGAGGGTAATAGAGTATCTATAACGCGTAACTAGGGATGAGCGCGATGTTTTACCTCAACGCAGAGCGATGAGATAAAATACCCGGTCACGATTTTAAATTCAAATTGTGGCAAAAGTATTGTTAATATAACTAAAAATATTTTATTCCTGTGAAGATTAACTATTTGTTATGTAATCTAAATAAGTGGTTTCATATGATCCTTCTCATTGAAAAGTTAAAGAATATTTTTTTCATTCAATCGGGAGTTGGGTCAATCCAGAGCGATCAGGATTTTAGGGTTTAAGAATTTTTTTTAAATATTTAAAATAAATTTATTCATAATATTAGCCATGTATCACGTAGATTAGACACCGAACTGTCTATAAAAAAATATTTTGAAAACGTTTTTCGATTTTAAAATGGGTTTATCCAGCCCGACACGAAAAAAAATGCCTCTGGAGATCGACCCATTCACAGCTTTGTGGTACTTATCTTTTGGTTGTTCAGCTTTGCCCCCAGCTATGTTGTGGTCGGCTCCCAGTCCCAACAGATGCAGCTGAATATTAATATTTTAGAATTACCGAATTCTTGAATGTAAAATAAAGTCCACGCCTGTTAACGACACTACATTGTGAACCTACAAGCGGTGCAATAACAGTAAATTTTCCAGTAATTGTGTTGAAAAATCTTTAGTCGCCTTCTACGATACCAAGTGAAGACTACTTATTATATTTTTATCGCTTATTTATAAATCTAACATGGCCGTCTCTCGGTCCGTGGATATTAAATAAAAAAGAACTTGGCTACAAATGCATCGTGTCTATAACTTATTTTCATACGGTGTCAGGGTTGCCACGCGGGGAAATTGGATTTTAAAGTTGTCTGTGCTTTTCCGAACCTCTTTTAGACTATTTGATACAAAGATACAACATCAAAATCGAAACCTACACAAATGCACCTACACTAAGTCATCATCATCATCATCATTTCAGCCGAAAGACGTCCACTGCTGGACATAGGCCTCCCCCAAGCACCTCCACTTCGACCGGTTCTGTGCTTCTCGCATCCAACGGGTTCCTGCGGCCTTCACAAGGTCGTCGGACCACCTTCTGGGAGGCCTTCCAACGCTACGTCTTCCGCTACGCGGTCGCCACTCCAAAACCTTTCGGCCCCATCGGCCATCTGTTCTGCGAGCAATGTGCCCTGCCCACTGCCACTTAAGTTTGGCAATTCTTCGGGCTATGTCGGTTACCTTGGTTCTCCTGCGGATCTCCTCATTTCTGATATACTAAGTGTGCATAATAAACGCGAGTGACACGCATCGACGAAAGAGGGAACTGCAACCGTCGACGCGTCGGCAGTTGCTATTGACATCGTGTCGCTTGTGGGTTTGAGTGACACGTCGTTAATACACGAGTGGCATGTTGTCGGCAACCGTCACCATTTGTCGCATCGCTGTCATCTGAAATCGTGACCAGTAGACTGGCAGCACTGCCACGTTAAATGGCAAGGCTAATTCTTTGGCCAGAGAACTAGCCAGCTCTCTGGTCACGTGAAGTGTCGATGAGAAATTTCCTTAAAAGGGAGACACGCACTCGGGCCCCGTGAGGCCCCGTGACCCGAGTGTTTCGACCCTAAACGGCTCAAAGCTATAGGTAGTTACCCATAAGGTATTGGTATTTGCGCCTCTTGAGGGTCGCACAGCCCGCCGTGCTAGGTGCACACGATCTGTATTCTGGCAGACGTTTGCCCATTGTAATTATTGTCTCCATTTCAATGAATATAATATACTAACTTCCGCCCGCGGCTTCGCCCGCGAGGTATGTCCATAAAAACTATCCTATGTCCTTCCCCGGGATGCAATCTATCTCTCTGTCAAATTTTATCGAATCTGTTCAGTGGTTTAGGCGTGAAAAGGTAACATACAGACAGAGTTACTTTCGAATTTATAATATTAGAATGGATGTGTTGTACCGTTTTAATTAACTAAAAATAATTAAATCAATGCTAATTAAACAAAACAGGACTCGGTTCGATTCCTGAAAGTTTTTGTTTTCTGAATGCATTTTCAAGAATCTTTCTTTACACATTTCTCTCCATTATTTTTACACTTTTCGCAATCACGAATTAAAATCATACAATTTGAAAAAATCGACCGTCAACCCTACTCTCCCCTACATTCGCTCACAGACCGAAAAAGGAAAAGTTTTTAATGCGACAATTTTACCTCGAAATGAAAGATAAAATATGTATTTATATAAAGATAAAATATATCTGAACAAAAACTTTGAACGTCCCTAAAGATAAGGGTTTTAAATGGAGGGTACTTGTGCTATTTTGTTTGTAAGTAATGTTTCATGTTTTTTGGAAAACTTTTTCGTAAAACAAAGTACTTACGTTTAAACAGATATTGGAATTGTTTTATTTAGGAACCCAATATTTGTTGAAAAATTGGGACAGTTCAATACTTTTGAAGAGGTATGAGGAACAGGGTGTAAAATTCACTCATACTCTATAAAAAAAGGAATCCTCCTTTTCCTCCGACCAGACGGGTGTTGTGTCTGGCGGGCAACTGCCCGATGATCTATGCTAGTTGCGCGGTAAACTCTGCCTGCGAGATGCAGGATTTTGCGTGACGTCAGTATGACGCGTTGTTCTCATGTGGCGTTGTAGATACCGCTACACTTTTCCCTTGCGGGCTGCGGCTGTTATTACTTAGCCACGAGCCCCTCTATTATTATTATTTTTAAGTGTGTCATTGCCAATAGTGTCATCACTATGTCTGGATTTCTTCTATTTTTTTTAAGTGATAACTTCTTTAGGCGCTTGGGACTTTTTTGAGATGAAAAAAAATGGGAAAAAACCATTGAACTCGCGACACTGTTACCTTTTTTTTCAGGCCACAGACGGATTCGTCATCACACTAATATTACAAAGGCGAAAGTTTGTGAGTGTGTGTGTGTGTTTATATGTTTGTTACTTCTTCACGCTCAAACGGCTGGACCAATTTTGATGAAATTTTGTATGGAGGTAGCTGACATCCTGGATTAACATATAGGCTACTTTTTATCCCGATATTCCCACGGGATCGACATTTGCGCGGGTGAAACCGCGGGGCGCAACTAGTACTGGTATAAAAATGCCTGTATATCGTATGTATGTACATTCACAGTTATTTGTATTCACAAACAGCACTACACTCTGTATATTTATTCACTAGTCCGACCCGCAGTTTCACTCACGTTTTATTTACATTTAAAAAATAAATAAACCGAGAATGTTTGCAGTAAATAAATACAGGAAGCTTTGTCGTGTAACGAATGGATTTTATACTAAAAAAATATTGCTTCAAGTCCCTTCGCTCGTCATCAATATCTGCCTGTCTGTTCCCAACTATGTTGGGGTCGGCTTCCAGTCTAACCGGATGCAATTCAATACCAGTATTTTACATGGAGCGACTGCCTATCTGACCTCCACAACCCAGTTACTGGGTAATACGATACCCCTTGGTAAGAATGGTTGTCAGACTTTCGAGCTTCTGACGACCCGTAACGACTGTCAAAGATCCACGAATGACAGCCGGGACCAACGGCTTAACGTGCCTTCCGAAGCTCTTGGTTTATGAAGATGGTCACCCATCTACGGATCTACCGCGGCAAGCGTAGCTTAACCTGATCGATCGACCCGTGAGCCCCTCGGATATTTTTTAATATACAGTCATGTTATTTTAAATTGACCAATTGACACACTACGTCAAGATGCCGTGAGCAATATCATACAACTGTCAAAGATTGACAGTTGTGATTTGAATATAGGTTTAGGCAGTGTGACGCAACTGTCTAATAAAAAAAGAAACTATGAAACGTGCACTAAACATAATGGCGGCTATCGCTGTCTCGCTTTAACATCTATTCGACTCTATCATGTTTAGTACATCCCTATCTTGTTATTATGTTGGCAGCTTCACGTCATGTCTGCAGTCTGTGTTATTTTTGTTTTGTTGGTATTCAGTTTTAGTGCACGTTTCATACAAGCGACGTTTTTCAACTTTTTCTATGGGAGTTCCGTCTCTTATATAATTATGTTTACATGTTTACTTACTCTATGGGTTTAGGTACGGACAATTTCAGTTGGTAGTCCATTCGCTTATGGCGCTGCCCAAACGTAGGACACACTATGGGGTTTATTTATAAACGTTGCTTAAAGTTAAGAGACGCCTAACCGTCAAAAATGTGTGGTTAAACTGTCCTTAATCATTACTTACCTTTATGCAATGTTTATAAATAAACTCCTCAGTTTTTTGTCGCATAATTGGGCGTATTGTTACTAGCCAGAAAAAAAATTGAGTGTATTGCCAAATGATCAAAGTAAAAAAAATATTTCTTAAAAATAAAATAGTAAGTAGGTACTTACTATTTTATTTTTAAGAAATTAAAATGAAAAAAAATGTATTCGTTGCATAATTTTCAAAATGTTGTATGTAATTTATCATATTTTATGTAATGGGAATTCTATAAACTGACGAATACCCAAAAATTATTCCACTGAGCCGTGCATTTATTTTTTAATTTAATTAGAACTGCAAAATTATTTTTATTTTGTTGTTGCCGCGATGCGCTATAAATTACTTAAAAAATCAATTTTACGTCTTCATAAATTATGCAAGCTATCTCGATTTCGTTTCGTAGCTCTTCGACTTTGAAAGTCCACTTGAAGACTGCCTACACTATGAATGAAACATGAAATCTTCCGTTCATTCCTAACGATGACATTTACATGGACAATAAGATGCAGACATCATTACTGTTCAAAGTCCTACTACTAACAATCCTACTTTCTACTATAATAATATTATAAATGTGAAAGTTTGTGAAGATGTTTGGATGTTTGTTACTCAATCACGCGTAAACCGTTGAACAGATTTGGATGAAAATTTGCACATAGATAGACCATTTCCTAGATTAACACATAGGATATTTTTTATCCAGATATTCCCACGGAATCAAAACTTATGCGGGTGAAACCGCCGGGCGCTGCTGGTAATAATAATTATAATCGCGAAAGTTTGTGAGGATGGTTGTTTGTTACTCTTTCACTCAAAAACTACTGAACAGATTTGAATAAAAATTGGCACACGGATAGTTTATAACCAGGATTAACACATAGGATATTTTTTATCCCGATATTCCCACGGGATTGAAACTTATGCGGGTGAAACTGCGAGGCGCTGCTAGTTGTAGATAATAGACCCTGTTAGACGCAGGAAGATAACTTATAACTAGTAATATACATTATAATTATATTATGTTTTATGTTCTTCACCCACAACCAGCTAACATAAACTATATGTGACACAGTGAGGTAGGCTCGACGCTCGTAATGTGCGGTAGTAAAGACAGACGGCCACTGAATTGTTCATGAGTGGTGTTACAATGTAATATTAGTAATGACTGCTCAGACACTTGTGACCCAGTGGTAACGGCCCCCACTTACGAGTCGTCGTGGGTTCGAATCCAGGCAGGCACATAAGTAAATTCTAATGCACTTAAGTGGCAGTGGGCAGGGCACATTGCTCGCAGAACAGATGGCCGATGGGGCCGAAAGGTTCTGGAGTGGCGACCGCGTACCGGAAGACGTAGCGTTGGAAGGCCTCCCACAAGGTGGTCCGACGACCTTGTGAAGGCTGCAGGAACCCGTTGGATGCGAGAAGCACAGAACCAGTCGAAGTGGAGGTGCTTGGGGGAGGCCTATGTCCAACAGTGGACGTCTTTTGACTGAAATGATGATGATGATGACACAAGTAAATTATTTATTACGTTATTCTTGTTTTCCTCGGGAACAGAAGTTTTTTTCAGAATGAAAGGTACCCTATGTGCGTTTCTGTACATCTGACAACGTATATGCAAAATTTCAGGATGATCGGTTCAGTGGTTTAGGCGTGAAAAGGTAACAAATAAACTTGCTTTCGCATTTATAATATTAGTTAGGATCTAATACTTCAAGCACATAAATGTACAGAGGCGGACTTAATGCGATAGGCATTTTCTATCATTCAACCTTTGGGTGATGCAGAGACAAACTGTAGTAGGTGCAATCATGAAGAAAATTTAGTAATAAAAAAAAAAAAAAAACAGTGGCACTCCGGGAGTGCCGACAGAAGTGAAAACTTGACCAATTACGTGTGAATTTTTCTTATAAACAAAACACAAACAGAATACTTTGCCATCACTCACTGACATATCGGATATACATTAAAACCGAATACATCCCGAGGACAGCCGAACACATCCGAAGCGGGTATTTGTTTAATCGTCTTATAAACAAAACACGCGCGGTGTCGGTTACGGTAACAGTGTCGCAAGTTCAATGATTTTTTTCCCATCACAAAAAATACCCAACCCTCGTAAAGAAGTTTGCACTTCAAAAAAAAATGTTAATTGTGTAAATTATTTTATCGCCACTACTCTCAAGACGGTGAAGGAAAACATCGTGAGGAAACCGGCATGTCCTAGAACCGAACATTCGAAGACATGTGACATCTGCCAACCCGCACTGGGCACGCGTGATGGTCCCTCTCACAGAGAGCAGGGCCTGTGTCCCAGCAGTGGGAACATTATAGGCTGATTACTCTCAGACACTGGACTTTTACAGCCTTGGTCTGGTGGTCGCAAGCGCTACCGCTGAGCATAAGGTTCTAGATTCGACTCCCAGGTCGGACACTTTTTAACGTGCACATCTTTCTACGTCATCGTTCGTTCGTTTCTGCTGAGCTGAATACCAGGGGGTCTACTCCGAAGTGGTAAATTTATCGTATCGGCCGAGTGTTCGGTCATACTACTACCTACCTTTCATTTCCTATATTGACTATAGTCCTTTCCAGTCTAAGCGGATGCAGCTGAATACCAGTATTTTACATGGAGCGACTGCCTATCTGACCCCCACAACCCAATTACTGGGTAATACGATACCCCTTGGTAAGACTGGTTGTCAGACTTTCGGGCTTCTGACTACCCGTAACGACTGTCAAAGATCCACGAATGACAGCCGGGACCAACGGCTTAACGTGCTTTCCGAGGCACGGAGGGGTCTCGGTATGTAAAGATGGTCACCCATCCACAGACCCACCGCGGCAAGCGTAGCTTAACCTGATCGATCGACCTCTGATGTATTATGTAATAACCTCACGTGTCCCCCGAGGAGGGAACTTATTACATCTGTCGTGTATATATAATTCAGTCGCGGTGTCGCACTCTCTTTGATTAAGTAGTGAGTGAAAATTATACAAGTTTTTTATTAAAATGATATTTCATCACGTTCGGTGTTTTCCAGCGGGATTTGAGTTTAATGGTATTTTTAATAAACTCTGTTCATTTCATCCTAATATTATAAATTCGAAAGTAACTCTGTCTGTCTGTATGTATGTATGTTACCTTTTCACGCCTAAACCACTGAACGGATTTTGATAAAATTTGGCCGAGAGATATATTGCATCCCGGGGAAGGACATAGGATAGTTTTTATCGACATACCTCGCGGGCGAAGCCGCGGGCAGAAGCTAGTACTATGCTTATCTTTAAATATAGGGTAGGTATAATAATAGATTTGATGGTACGGAACCCTCAGCGAGTATTTCTTTTTTCAAAACTAGGTAAGTACTAAGTAAACTATCAAAGCACTTGAAAAATGCGAGCCTAGGCTGAAAGTAAGGCAATTTGGTAGGCAAACTTTCAGCTTTAACGACCAACTAAGTTTTTGATTTTTTTTGTATTAGAACAGCTTAGTTAGCAAATAAAATTAGGAGAGTTGGTTGTCTATGACCTAGAGTTTTTAACTTGATATATGCACTGAATTTTACACTAAGACTAGCTTATGCCCGCGACTTCGTTTGCGTGAAATTTCACCCTCTTAGGGGTGGAATTTCGAAAAACCCTTTCTTAGTGGATACCTACTCTTCACAAAGAACACACCCTCCAAATTTCATGTCTCTAGGAGCAGCGGTTTAGACTGTGCGTTGATATATCAGTCAGTCAGTCAGGACTTTGAATTTTATATATTTAGATAAATATTTATTTATGGCAATAGTGGGACTTACGGGAATTATTAATTTTATTTTATTTTTTTTTATAAGCAATGTGCGTTTTGTTTGTGCAGAATAAACAGTTTTTCTTTCTTTTTTTCTTTCTTTAATTATCACTTTGTTAAAATTTTAGGAAAATCATCTAATTTTACAATATTTGTAAATATGTGAGCACCATGTATCTATCACATAATGAATTTACCTGCCATTGTTGCTTTATTTTTAACTAGCTGTTCCCAGCGGTGTCACACGCTGCGCGGCTCCTAAGGGTCGTAGCGTGATGTTATATAGCCTATAGCCTTCCTCGATAAATGGACTACCCAACACTAAAAGAATCATTCAAATCGGACCAGTAGTTCCAGAGATTAGCGCGTTCAAACAAACAAACAAACAAACTCTGCAGCTTTATAATATTAGTATAGATTATTTTTACCGTTTGTGGTAGAGTAATTTTATTCTAGTTGCATCGTTTTCACAATATAATTAATGTATACAAAATATTGTAAATGATTTTTAAAAGAGTAACGGTGGAGTTTCTGGCCCATTGTTCTCCATACGAAAACTACCTTTTGGAAGGGGCGAATAGAATCATTTCTATTTTATTGTATGACGTTCAAAAGTGACTTTTATGTGCCTATCTATACTTATAATAAATCTGTAGAAGTGAAAATTCTGTGTATTGAAAATATCAAACTAGACCGACACCGAATCCAAAAATGTGATTAAAAAAATTTTTGTCTGTCTGTCTGTCTGTCTGTTTGTTCAGGCATCACGCAAAAACTACCGGTTCGATTACGATGAAACTTGGTATAATTATCTTTAATATCCTGGGCACCACACTGGGTACTTTTTATCCCGGAAAAGTATCTATATATATCAAATTCTAAGTCCTGACTGATATATCAACGCACAGTCTAAACCGCTGCTCCTAGAGACATGAAATTTGGAGGGTGTGTTCTTTGTGAAGAGTAGGTATCCACTAAGAAAGGGTTTTTCGAAATTCCACGCCTAAGAGGGTGAATGGGGGGAGGGTGAAATTTCACGCACACGACACGAAGTCGCGGGCGGAAGCTAGTTTGATAAATAAATGCAAACAAAACTTCCAAAATATGGGTGTTATACTCTTCTGTCTACCCCTTTGTGGAATAATAGCGAAACGTTATATCTCTTTCGTATTTATGTCGTATAAGTGCAGATATTATTGATAAGACTCGGCGCCTATCAATTATTTAACGGTAGGACGGACGCGGCGAGACGCGACTTTAAAATAGATAATATAATGGGCCTTGAGCACTGGAGGATCCTAACATAAGGACAGAAGCAGTCAGGTGTTAAATTTTGTAGGGGAAAATATGAAATGTAGGTACGCGGAAGAAGTCGCGGGAGAAGTGCTAATATAAAGAAAACAACTAATAATATACCTAATAATAAATTTATTTTCAGAAAAAACACATCTGATCTAACACACAAAAACAATTTTCCAACTAAAATTAATATTACAGAAAAAAGTGTATCGTTGGTGCCTGTACTAATGAATGAGAATCATTGTATCACAGACACCAAAAACTATAACGTTGGTTGAGTTTCTTTACATTGAGGGAGGGCCCTGAATCATGGCCCCTTTGGGTCGCTGGGTGATTCGCCGCTAAAGCTTGCGGGAGTGATGATGACGTCACGCTGGAGTAGGTGCACGAAGGCTGCGCTGACGTCCATGTTCGGGGTCACCAGTATAGAGGTATGAGGAACAGGGTGTAAAGTTCACTCAACCTCCATAGAAAAGGGAGGATCCTCCGACCAGACGGGTGTTATGTCTGGCGGGCAACTGCCCAATGATTTATGTCGGGGCCGTTGCATCTTGCTAATTGCGCGGTAAACTCTGCTTGCGCGATGTAGGATTTGCGTGACGTAGTATGGACGCGTTGTTCGCATGTGGCGTTGTAGTTACCGCTACATCCCCATCCCTTGACTTAGCCACGGGCCCCAAGATAAGATAAGATAAGATAATCATTTATTTGCTCAAACATGAGTACAATACATACAAAACAAATTGTCAGCATGCAAGAGATGTTAAAAGTAGTAGGGATAACATAGATCATCAATTCATCACGTTTGCCTTAAAATTGGCATGCAAATATTAATAAAATAAAGTACACTGTCACTTACAATAAATGTCATGTTATTATGAGAACATTAAAAATATTATAGATTATTAAACAATAAATTAGAATTAGTAAACATGGTCAAAATCTCTCATCGAAAAATTCGTTTAAATTATAATAGGCTTTATCTGCTAGGAAATTTCTGACTGCTTCCAGATTTTAGGTAGTTTTTTATTATATATTTTTGGAGCCATGCAAAAGACACTTTTCCGCTTAAGTGCCGTTCTATATTGATGTAAGTAGGCATAGTTATAATCCAAACGCCAAACGGTATAGTTACGCCCACGGATACCTACGTACGTTATGTTGAACTAAGAGTATCTTTGATTGAAATAGCTCAAACTATTTTAGAGCTTGGATCGATTGCTTCACAAGGTTATAAAGCTGAGTTATCTGCATCAGACTGTGATTGGTTCGGTTTAAAGAACTTTATTTCTAGACAATACCAGGTGACAAGCTCGACGAGATGACAATTTTGAACTCTATGGAGACTGTTCTTTGCCTTGGAATGTACGTAAAATAATGCCTTGAGGCCCGGCGCCCACTATCGGCATCGGCACGGCTGAGGATTTTTATGTGACGAATAAAAAATTAACTTAGGCCCCTCGCCCACGGCGACTTTTTGTAGCGATACAGTAGCGATGCTGTCGCGCGTTCGCATCGATACTGTCGCGATGCGGTCGCTAGCTGTTTGCCCTCGCCCACACCACGATTCTCAGTCGCGATGCGAACGCGATACTGTCGCGCTTCTGTCGCGATGCAAACGCGATTCAGTAGTACTCGGTTCTCCACATCTCCACTCACGCGCCACCCTCCCTCCGTTCTCTCCCCGATGTCGTCCGACACGGTCGCGCGTTTTATCGATACAATCGCGATGCTGTAGCGTGCATCGATACAATCGCGATGCTGTAGCGCGTTAGTAGCGCGTTGCAAATGCGACTAATGCGCGTTAGTAGCGAGGGCGAGGGGCCTTAATTGTATGACAATAAAAAAAAAATAAAATAAAAAATTAAAAAAATAAAATAAATAAATTTCAATGATACGGTATGTCGGATACCCTATCTTTATTTTTGCTCCTACGATTATTATTATCATTGAAATTTCAATTTTGTCGTCATACAATTAAGTTACATTTTTATTCGTCGCATAAAAATCTTCAGCCATGCCGATGCCGATAGTGGGCGCCAAAGAGATAGGCAGAAAGGTAATTTCATCCACATTTCGCCAGGAAGGTTTAAGTACCATGTTATGGGGGCGAGTTAATTATCACTAACGGGGCATAAATACAAAAAAAAAATCATGAAGATACCTCTACAACTTTCTTTTTATAATAAAAACCATACTAATATACATACAATCATTCTGATTTTTTGTCAGATTATTCTACAAAGGAACATACTAAAACACGACTACTTTAAATTTTTTAGTCCAAACGAATTTTTTTTTAAATAAATAATTGCTTGCAATAAATTATCAGCGTTGTGTCATCGCGCTTCTCTTTCTTTTCTATACAGTCCGACAGTGACCGCGCTTTAGATCATGTAAACCCCTTAGAGAGAGACCAAACAAGTAACACGCCTGCCTCAGGAATTGAAGTCAGCAGCCAGCAGTCTACTTGCGTACCACACTATCAGTTACAATCGTTTGGGATATTGCTAAATTGGTATTGGGTATTGGTTCGAAAAATGTGTCTGCTCACAACGTAAATTAAATTAAAATAAAAGAAGTTAAATTAAAAATCTCCGAATGGCTTCAAACACTAGATTACCACCAGACGGAAGATCTATTACAATACCAGTACTCATAAAACAATCTACACTCCCCCACTTACACACCCTCACTCTGTTACACACACATACACACCCCTGTTTGTACAGACACCCTTACGAGGACCTTGTTAGTCCTAGAACGAACCGAGGACCCTCCAAAAAACTGGTTTAGGTACCTCCTAGGCCTTTTAGAATAAGATAGAAAGAGACAGGTGAGTAAATCTATAGTGATGAGCTTATTGGGATAATGCTCTCTCAACATTTTTCTGTATGAATTTCGGCTATCATACTGAGGACCTGAAATACACAGCTAAATGTAGTCAGCGATGCACATACGAGGACTTTGTGTAAGCCAACCGAGGACCTCTTACGTAAGCCCTGCGACGTCCTTCCGAGGACGTATTTTTACACAATATTTCTTAAAGCTTGTACAAAGTGCGGACGTTGTGTTAGACTTTATATCACTAAACCGAGGACAGTTTTTCGTGTAGAACTTGTACAAACCGAGGACCTGGAAAATACCTACCTACCTACCGAAAACATTTTACGTGTAAGATAATATTCAATATTCCGATTTATTTCTTACACACTTTTTCTAAAATGAAGTACTAAGCGAGGACGAGTCGGTCTTTACGTTTGTCAGCGCTTCTCAAAGGATTATTTATCAAAGAGAGCCGAAACTAACGGCTTTATTTTGTTAAACACTCGTGATTGTTGCTTTTTTTTTTTGTATGTTTGTTCATCGAATACGCCGCCAATTATGGACGGATTTTCAAAATTCTTTTTTTGTTCGAAAGTAGATAGTTCTGAGGTGGTCCCATTGTCACCAAGTTAGGATCTGATGATGGGATCTTAGAGAAATCGAGGGCAACCCTCAAATTTTATAGGCTCACTTATTGTTTTTCGCATATTTTATGAAGTATCTTGTGTATTTGTGTATGGTTGTCACCATCTCAGGTAGCTGGGCTGATGATGGAAGGTAC
>OX637569.1:3829487-3974890 GCA_951800025.1 Oligia strigilis
GTTTGTTACTTATTCACGCTCAAGCGGCTGGACCAATTTTGATAAAATTTTGTATGGAGGTAGCTGACACCCTGGTGTACCAAATTATATCAAAATTGGTCCAGCCGTTTGAGCGTGAAGAAGTAACAAACATATAAACCCACACACAAACTTTCGCCTTTTTAATATTAGTGTGATTTTTTTTTCTTTTTTTATCTGTTTAAAATCTCATATAACCTAGGGCTCGTGGCTAGGTAATAACAGTCGCACGGATCGATCAGGTTAAGCTACGTTGCCGCGGTCGGCCCATGGATTTCACATACCGAGACCCCTCCGTGCATCGGAAACCACGGTAAGCCGTTGGTCCCAGCTGTGATTCTTGGATATTTGACAGTCGTTACGGGTCGTCAGAAGCCCGAAAGTCTGAAAACCAAGGGGTATCGTGTTACCCAGTAACTGGGTTGTGGACATAAGGTAGGCAGTCGCTCCATGTACAGACGCCAGCACATCAAGTTACTACAATCTGCACAATTTCTTAAATAGATTTTCAACTTTATCGCTAAAGCATAAGGTTCAATGTTGATAGGGAAAATTTGACAGTTTCGGGTAGCTTGCTAGCTAAATCTCACCGTGAGAACTTAGATGAAGCGAGCTGTCAATAGTGTCAATCCCTATAGCACCAAGTTGAATGACAGCTAACTTCACCTACGTTTTGTTTTTGTTTTCACCGTGAGATTTTTACAGAATTGATCGGCTGCTATTCAGCTGCATCCGGTTAGTTTGGAAGCCGACCCCGACATAGTTTCACTGAGTTGCTACTGAGAAATGTATAATGGTACTATTTTCCCGGACAACCTCTCCTCCACAAACACCCCCAACTACCATTAAACCTCCCACTTTTCCTTACTCTAGCAACCCTCACCACTGACCAGCTCAAACACTCCAGTATTGTCCCGCGCGCTCACCGGAGCGGTCGTGTCGAGGCTCTCTCTTGCTACACTCGCGCAGAACCACCTGTTCCTTATCCCTCGGTATTTATTTGTTTTTCCATTGTTATTATTTTGTTTTTTATGTGATTATTTTTGGTCAAGGTAAGTATAGGTTTAAGCTGATTGTAATGACGTTGTTATAAATAGTTGTGGAGTATTGATTATAGTTTGTCTGGTGTCGTTAGTTTATTAATAACTTTGAGTGGTTTTTTAATTGATTTTGATGAGTATTAGAATTTATGAACAAAGGGTATAATTAACTAGCTTTTGTCCGCCACTTCGTTTGCGTGAAATTTTTTCTTTTAACATAAAATGCACAGGGTGATTTGTAAATTGACGTATTCCTTCCAGGACCTGTAAGTGTGACCCATTTGCAATAATTAGGCACCAAATAAAACCTAGGCAAAAATCCATTGAATTCAAGAAAATTTATTTTTTTTAAATTCCCAGAAAATCGTCACTAAATATCACTTTTCCCAAAACTCTCTAATTGAATCGCCTTCATTGCTATTCCATTGGTTACCCAATACTTTAACAAACCTTTTGTTCTTAAAAAAAATCTAAAATATCAAACAGTTAAAAGTTATAGGAAGAAGATTAGGTACTAATCATTTTCAAAAATCGATGTACCCAGTAACTGGGTAATACGATACCCCTTAGTAAGACTGGTTGTCAGAATCATGTAGAGTATGTACTGAATTTGTGGTTATAGTTCGCGCGTCGATGTCTTTGCCACAAAGCACAGAGAATTCTCGTAAAGAACGTTCACATTCTGATCTGAGTCTCAATCTGTCAACAAAAACCTCGAATTTCTCTACATTTTTGACAAGTTTTTGACATTTGTTTGTCGCCGAGATGAGACTGCGATTTTGAACGTTTTGAAATACGAGAATTTGCCTTCTGACATGGTGTCATTCATAGATATCTGAGAGATATACTTTCCCTCTATATTTGTTCGAATTCAAATGTCGCCACCTTTTTCCCACTCCAGCCGGTCGATTCCGTAAAAATCTCACCGTGAAAACTTAGGTGAAGTGAGTTTGTTTTTGCTAGGAATTGACAGCTCACTCCACGCTCACTTCACCTAAGTTTTCACGGTGAGATGGTTACAGAATCGCACTGCAGCGGTGCTATTCTGTAAAAATCTCACCGTGAAAACTTAGGTGAAGTGAGCGTGGAGTGAGCTGTCAATAGTGTCAATTCCTAGCAAAAACAAACTCACTTCACCTAAGTTTTCACGGTGAGATTTTTACAGAATCGACCGGCAGTTCGTAAAAGCTTGAAATATAAAACAAAAGACTACACAGAATTTACAAGTACTCAGCTAAAGACTGAACAATTACACAAAAGGACTTTTAAATATCCAACAGTTTAACTTGGAGAACAGTTTCAATATTCTCTTTGAAATTTTTTCTCGTGTTGGTTCGACCCACAGATATAGATATACCTAGATAACGCAAGTATCACGAACTGTATGAAAACCAAGCGTGCCATTTTTTGACTACCTACTATGACGTCACAAGCTCGCGCTCTCGCTCACGCTTACCCAGCCAGCAGTACACAGGACTGAGCGCGAAAGTGGCGGCTTATGATTTTTTATCGTAAGCTGGTGCGATTTTTGGCACGCGAAGTAGTTGCTCTTGCGTTATCTAGGTGTATCTATATCTATGGTTCGACCTATATGAGGTTAGCTTAAAGCGTATTGTGTTAATGGTGGTGGGCCCGACTTAGGAGGTGTAGGTCGTGAGTTCGAACCCAGGCAGGCACTTTACTTTGTGTATTTAATTGCATCACCGCTGCTCTCAAAACGGTGAAGGAAAACATCGTGAGGAAACCGTCATGTCCTAGAACCAAACATTCGAAGACTGTGACATCTACCAACCCGCACTGGGCCCGCGTGGTGGTGCCTCTCACACAGAGGAGGCCTGTGTCCCAGCAGTGGGAACATTACAGGCTGATTATGCCATGTTGTGCTAATGAAACATTGACTACTCCGTTAGTCTCGTGGTCGCAAGCGCGTCTGCTGAGCGCGGTCCTGGGTTTAAGTCCCAGGTCGGACAAAGTGTCATTGGGTTTTCCCATTAGGAGTTTCTTAGTAACAGCCCGGAGTTTAGAAGATGGCGGTGTGATACCTCCGTGTCTCGGAAAGCAAATTTTCGTAGAGAGAGAATAACCTTCCATTTTCCTCCTTGCCAGCACGTTATAGTATGATTCCGGTATAAAACCGGTACTGTCTCGCATTTCGCTGTATAATAAATCCCGAGATTTTATGTCTACCATGAATCTCGGATGAAGCTGTGAATAGTACATAAATATTTTATATACTCTTCAATTTCTGAAGGGGTAAGCTGTGTTTAACATAAAAGTCAAGTCAACTTCAAAACATTTATTTCAAACTAGCTGCGCCCCGCGGTGTCACCCGCATAAGTTTCAATTCCGAGGGAATATCGAGATAAAATATATCCCATGTCCTTTCCCGGGACTTAAACTATCTCTATACCAAATTTCATCTAAATCGGTTCAGCGGTTTAAGCGTGAAGAGGTAACAGACAGACAGACACACGTTCGCCTTTTTAATAGTCTGTGATATTAGTATGGTAAGGCACATAAAAGGCAATTTTGAAAGTCAAAAATTATAAAAAAATAGAATAGAATTACCGGAATAAAACGTATACACTTTGAAGGACACTTCACTGGAATTCTCTCACGAATTGTCAAAGGTCTCGAAACTCACCGGATTTCAATGCGGATGTGATTCCCGTCCGATCCAATATGGCTGACTTTTAACCCTTTGAACGCCAGTGTCACATATACGTGACAAGCAAGCGCGTGCCCGTGCCGTGTATTTGTGTCGATTTGTGACAAATATGTGACAAAATATGCAGTGCACTTTATCACGAAATAAACAATTAAATCATTACTTTTGTGCGTTTTTATTTGTATACCTTAAATATTTAAAATTGTGGCTTGGCGTGGAGGGCACGCGCGTGCGTTTTGCGTTTCAAAAGGTTAAACCTTTGCAGCTTTGTGCCTGTTCCATTGAATTCAGCGGGAATAGAGGCGCGTGTGAGCCAAGTTTCAGGAATATTCACAAAAAGAAAGTGATTTTATTCTACTGTGTAACAATATATAGGTATCTTACTATCTAATCTACAAATACTAAACTAATCACATTAATTAATATTATAAAGGCGAAAGTTTGTAATTGTGTGTGTGTGTTTATATATTTGTTATAAAATTTTGTATGGAGGTAATTGACACCCTGGATTAACATATAGGCTACTTTTTATCCCGATATTTCCACGGGATCGACGTTTACGCGGGTGAAACCGCGGGGCGCAGCTAATATCCATACTTATAATAAAAATTCGAAAGTAACTCTGTCTGTATGTTACCTTTTCACGCCTAAACCACTGAACGGATTTCGATAAAATTTGACAGAGAGATAAATTGCATCCCGGGGAAGAACATAAGATAGTTTTTATCCCGATTTTCCCACGGGATCGACACTTATGCGGGTGAAACCGCGGGGTGCTGCTGGTATTATAAATGCGAAAGTAAGTTTGTTTGTTACCTTTCATGCCTAAACCACTGAACCGATCATCCTGAAATTTTGCATATACGTTGTCAGGTGTACAGAAACGGACATGGTGTAATTTACATCCCGAAAAAAAGTTCTGTACCCGAGGAAAAAAGGTGTCTTTCGAACGGGATCGTCACTTATGCGGGTGAAACCGCGGAGCACTACTAGTATAATATGCAACCTACCTCAATATTATAAGAGGGCTTATAAAATATGAACACACTGTACAAAGAAACATTTACCATACAAATAGTAAAATGCTTTTAAAAATATTGTGAGGAGACCTATCTCCGGCGGTTGTCGGATATAGGCTTCCTTACGTGTATTGTATAAGAATTATTTATTTATATTCTGCATTTGGAATATATGTATAACATGACAACATCCCGCCCACAGATATATATAGACCTAGACAATGATATTATAAGTAATAAAAACTTTTTACAAAAAAAACAACCGACTTTCAAAAAACACTATAAAGTGAAAAATAACTTTAATTTCGGAAGTCGGTGTCTTTGGATTTGTATTTTAGTTTTTTGCCATCGACTTCCTATGCCGACCGACTGCCTATAAAATTTGAGGGTTTCCCTCGATTTCCATGGGATCCTCTCATCAGATTCCAACTTGATGATAATGGGACCACCTCGAGAGTATACCCTTTCGAACAAAAAAAGAATTTTGAAAATCGGTCTAAAATTGGCGGATTAATCGCGTAACAAACACACACAAAAAAAAAACCGTCGAATTGAGAACCTCCTCCTTTTTTGAAGTCGGTTAAAAAGGTGTAGATAGGTTACCTACACAACATTCGATCTTCAGAAACGGCACACTAACGCACAAATAAATAACTTAATATTGCAATTGCACACTACGTTACGTTTAGACGTCACATTTGGATGGTATGATTCAATAGGCTATTTGACTGGTTTCTGATAAACATCTCAGATTATTTAATGGTGTCTAACGAGCCCACAAAAACCTATTACTTCAAATTGCATAATGTATTTCTTTTAGAAAATAGTAAATAAAAATGTACTGTTTAAATAAGCCGCCAAAACGCTATCTTTAACAATATGGCGTCGTGACGTCAAAATACACGTAAACAAACGTTGAAACGGTCGAGATACTTGACAAAAGTCATCTGTTCTGTCAACGATAGACAGAAATTGACTATATCATGACGTCATCATAAGTTCAGCCAATCCAGACCGTTTTCGATTACGTGGCGCCAGATTTAAAAAGATGAAGTTTTTTCGGGATTTTTTTAATAAATAATACATTGTTTTGTAGTAAAAATTAATGCAAATCGATTTTAAAAGCGATAATCTATACGAGTGTCAATAATTATGACCTTATTTTTTACATTGTCAAATAGCCTATTATCGCGGGCGAAAAAGAGAAGACGACGACCAACGGGTTAACGTGCTTTCCGAGGCACGGAGGGGTCTCGGTATGTAAAGATGGTCAACCATCCACAGGCCAACCGCGGCAAGCGTAGCTTAACCTGATCGATCGACCTGTGCGGCTGTTCTTCCCTCCCTTATTAAGACCTATGTTTACTTATTAAATAAATAAATGTACAGAGGCGGACTTCATGAGCATTTTCTACCAGTCAACCATGTTTTCGTTCACTGTTTTAAGTCGACTGTTCTACAAACAATAATACTATATTCTAGGCCTCAGTAATTAACTAGGCAGACTGAATGACAGGCAAATTGATGGGTAGACTTATTTGTCGTATTTGATCGATTGCTTCAATAACTGTCATGTTCAGACCCCAGCACATCAAGCTACTACAATCTGTCAAATTTCTTTAATATATTTTTTACTTTATCGCTAAAGCACAAGGTTCAAAGTTGATTGTGAAAATTTGACAGTTATGGGTAGTTTGATGTGCTGGCGTCTGTACCTACAATACCCGGCTATTAATGTGACACATAGGACACTTTCTATAAGTCGATATGTCAAAGTCAAATCATTTATTTCAATAGGCACTTTTAAGGCACATTTGAATGCAAAGTTTACAAAAAAAATATTGATTTTAGTCGCCCATTCCAAAAGGTAGTTTCGTATGGAGAAGAATGGGCAAATTGAAACTCCACCGTTACTCTTTTAAAATATTTTACTATGTTTAACTGGAAATACGTGCTTTGATGCGGAGTTGCGGACACCAGCCTGTAGGTACTACTATAATTATAAAATAAAATGAAATTTTATTCAAGTAAAAATACCCTAACCCTTTCGGACAATCCCGCTGACCCGGCAGGCTTCGGCCCTATGGACCCCTCCTCGATGCTGACATCTCTTTGAGGCGCGCGTGGAACACGTACGCGCCGTCCGGCACGGGCCTGGTCCTGATCGGACAGTGAGCTACCCATTACTCTCCGCCCGCAGGCCCGCGCCTACGGTGGCCGGGAGTCGTCACGCGGCTCCCGACGCCCGGACTGTCTCCCGCGGCGGCTGGGACGGTAGGCTCTCTCCCTGAGCCGTCCCGCCACCTCCTTTGCTAGCACGACTGCTTCGCAGAAGGAGGTGAATGTCTCCCACTCCGTCTCGCCCCGGACCATGGCTTGCACCAGGGCCGGACGCGAGAGGTCGCCGCTGCTGCCGATCGCCTCTACGAGGACACGGCGGTGCTCTGCCCAAGCGGGGCAGACCTCCACCGTGTGCTCCACCGTGTCCTCTGGGCGATCCTGGCAATGGTGACACCCGGGCGTTTCCTCCCGCCTGATGATGTGCAGGAACCTCCCTAAATTCTGGGTGAGCGCTCGCGCTGGCGCTAGACCCCGGGGGTGGGGCGAGACGGGTGCCGTACGCGGCGGCGTCTTTCACTCCATTTGATTTTCTCATCAATAAATAGTGCTTGTGACGTCATAGTAGGTAGTCAAAAAATGCCACGTTTGGTTTTCATACAGATCTTGATACTTGCGTTATCTAGGTCTATCTATATCTGTGGTTTGACGTAGGTCAGCGGTTTCTTTGACATACATAATAATAATATGCATTTGAATTCACAGCTTTGTGGTACTTAACTCTTGGTTGTTCAGCTTTGCCCCCAGCTATGTTGTGGTCGGCTCCCAGTCCCAACAGATGCAGCTGAATATTAATATTTTAGAATTACCGAATTCTCGAATGCAAAATAAAGTCCACGCCTGTTAACGACACTGCATTGTGAACCTACAAGCGTTGCAATAACAGTAAATTTTCCAGTAATTGTGTTGAAAAATCTTTAGTCGCCTTCTACGATACCAAGTGAAGACTACTTATTATATTTTTATCGCTTATTTATAAATCTAACATGGCCGTCTCTCGGTCCGTGGATATTAAATAAAAAAGAACTTCGCTACAAATGCATCGTGTCTATAACTTATTTTCATACGGTGGCAGGGTTGCCACGCGGGGAAATTGGATTTTAAAGTTGTCTGTGCTTTTCCGAACCTCTTTTAGATTACTTGATAGAAAGATACAACATCAAAATCGAAACCTACACAAATGCACCTACACTAAGTCATCATCATCATTATTTCAGCCGAAAGACGTCCACTGCTGGACATAGGCCTCCCCCAAGCACCTCCACTTCGACCGGTTCTGTGCTTCTCGCATCCAACGGGTTCCTGCGGCTTTCACAAGGTCGTCGGACCTCCTTGTGGGAAGCCTTCCAACGCTACGTCTTCCGGTACGCGGTCGCCACTCCAGAACCTTTCGGCCCCATCGGCCATCTGTTCTGCGAGCAATGTGCCCTGCCTACTGCCGCTTTAGTTTGGCAATTTTTCGGGCTATGTCGGTTACCTTGGTTCTCCTGCGGATCTCCTCATTTCTGATACACTGAGTGTGCATAATAATATACGCGAGTGACACGCGTCGACGAAAGAGGGAAGTGCAACCGTCGACGCGTCGGCAGTTGCTATTGACATCGTGTCGCTTGTGGGTTTGAGTGACACGTCGTTAATACACGAGTGGCATGTTGTCGGCAACCGTCACCATTTGTCGCATCGCTGTCATCTGAAATCGTGACCAGTAGACTGGCAGCACTGCCACGTTAAATGGCAAGGCTAATTCTTTGGCCAGAGAACAAGCCAGCTCTCTGGTCACGTGAAGTGTCGATGAGAAATTTCCTTAAAAGGGAGACGCGCACTCGGGCCCCGTGAGGCCCCGTGACCCGAGTGTTTCGACCCCAAACGGCTCAAAGCTATAGTTACCCTTATGGTTACAGTATATGCGCCTCTTGAGGGTCGCACAGCCCGCCGTGCTAGGTGCACACGATCTGTATTCTGGCAGACGTTTGCCCATTGTAATAATTGTCTCCATTTCAATGAATATAATATACTAACTTCCGCCCGCGGCTTCGCCCGCGAGGTATGTCGATAAAAACTATCCTATGTCCTTCCCCGGGATGCAATCTATCTCTCTGTCAAATTTTATCGAATCTGTTCAGTGGTTTAGGCATGAAAAGGTAACACACAGACAGACAGACAGAGTTACTTTCGGATTTATATATGGTTGTACCGTTGTACCTTTTGACGTGTGGCGGCACACGTCAAAAAATCAAAAACGTGTCCTCGGCGTCAAAGTCTGTCATGTAGTCGAACCGTGGCGTGCTGGGCACATTTTGGTTTGTCATCTAAGATACATGACTGTGGCGGTCAAAAGGTTAATTAACTAAAAATAAATAAATCAATGCTAATTAAACAAAACAAGACTCGGTTCGATTCCTGAAAGTTTTTGTTTTCTGAATGCATTTTCAAGAAGCTTTCTTTACACATTTATCTCTATTATTTTTACACTTTTCGCAATCACGATTTAAAATCATACAATTTGAAAAAATCAACCGTCAACCCTACTCTCCCTGCGTTCGCTCACAGACCGAAAAAGAAAAAGTTTTTAATGCGACAATTTTACCTCGAAATGAAAGATAAAATATGTATTTATATAAAGATAAAATATATCTGAACAAAAACTTTGAAAGTCCCTAAAGATAAGGGTTTTAAATGGAGGGTACTTGTGTTATTTTGTTTGTAAGTAATGTTTCATGTTTTTTGGAAAACTTTTTCGTAAAAAAAAGTACTTACGTTTAAACAGATATTGGAATTGTTTTAGTTAGGAACCCAATATTTGTTGAAAAATTGGGACAAGAGTTCAATACTTTTGAAGAGGTATGAGGAACAGGGTGTAAAATTCAGTCATACTCTATAGAAAAAGGAATCCTCCTTTTCCTCCGACCAGACGGGTGTTGTGTCTGGCGGGCAACTTTACAGAAGAACCCTCGGTTACTATCCCTACCTCTATCCTACCAAGTTTCTCTTAGGATGTCTGGGATATCATATGCTGGAGACCAGAAGGGCATGTGACCAGGTAGGCGTTAGGCGTTATGCTCAAAGTATGGAAGGGTATGACGGATGCTCCTGACATCCATAATGAGCTGATTCGACTTTACACACCGAATAATTATCTCTGTGGCAGAAAACATCGACTGCTAGCCGTGCCTTCGTGTCGGACTGTGGCCCGTGCTGCGTCTCCCGTACCGCGCGTGTTGACCGCACTAAATAAGCTCGTGGAAGCCAACCCGGACTGCGATCTGTTCGCTAATAAATTTGCCAATTTAATGGTTATGTGCCTACACTTTTCTGAGAATAATAGTATTTAATTGTTGTTATTAGTTTATGTTTTATGTTAGTACTTAATATACTTTGATTTATGTAATTGGTTTGTTAAGCCGTGTAAATCAAATAAATAAATAAATAAAAATAAATAAACTGCCCGATGATCTAAGCTAGTTGCACGGTAAACTCTGCCTGCGAGATGCAGGATTTTGCGTGACGTCAGTATGACGCGTTGTTCTCATGTGGCGTTGTAGATACCGCTACACGAAGACCCTTGCGGGCTGCGGCTGTTATTACTTAGCCACGAGCCCCTCTATTATTATTATTTTTAAGTGTGTCATTGCCAATAGTGTCATCACTAAGTCTGGATTTCTTCTATTTTTTTGAAGTGATAACTTCTTTAGGCGCGTGGGGCTTTTTTTGAGATGGGAAAAAACCATTGAACTCGCGACACTGTTACCTTTTTTTTCAGGCCACAGACGGATTCGTCATCACACTAATATTATAAAGGCGAAAGTTTGTGAGTGTGTGTGTGTGTTTATATGTTTGTTACTTCTTCACGCTCAAACGGCTGGACCAATTTTGATGAAATTTTGTATGGAGGTAGCTGACATCCTTTTTATCCCGATATTCCCACGGGATCGACCTTTGCGCGGGTGAAACCGCGGGGTGCAGCTAGTACTGGTATAAAAATGCCTGTATACCGTACATTCACAGTTATTTGTATTCACAAATAGCACTACACTCTGTATATTTATTCACTAGTCAGACCCGCAGTTTCACTCACGTTTTATTTACATTTAAAAAATAAATAAACCGAGAATGTTTGCAGTAAATAAATACAGGAAGCTTTGTCGTGTAACGAATGGATTTTATACTAAAAAAATATTGCTTCAAGTCCCTTCGCTCGTCATCAATATCTGCCTGTCTGTTCCCAACTATGTTGGGGTCGGCTTCCAGTCTAACCGGATGCAATTGAATACCAGTATTTTACATGGAGCGACTGCCTATCTGACCTCCACAACCCAGTTACTGGGTAATACGATACCCCTTGGTAAGACTGGTTGTCAGACTTTCGGGCTTCTGACGACCCGTAACGACTGTCAAAGGTCCACGAATGACAGCCGGGACCAACGGCTTAACGTGCCTTCCGAAGCTCTTGGTTTATGAAGATGGTCACCCATCCACGGATCTACCGCGGGAAGCGTAGCTTAACCTGATCGATCGACCTGTGAGCCCCTCGGATATTTTTTAATATACAGTCATGTTATTTTAAATTGTTAAGCCAATTGACACACTACGTCAAGATGCCGTGAGCAATATCATACAACTGTCAAAGATTGACAGTTGTGATTTGAATATAGGTTTAGGCAGTGTGACGCAACTGTCTAATAAAAAAAGAAACTATGAAACGTACATACACTAAACATAATGGCGGCTATCGCTGTCTCGCTTTAACATCTATTCGACTCTATCATGTTTAGTACATCCCTATCTTGTTATTATGTTGGCAGCTTCACGTCACGTCTGCAGTCTGTGTTATTTTTGTTTTGTTGGTATTCAGTTTTAGTGCACGTTTCATACAAGCGACGTTTTTCAACTTTTTCTATGGGAGTTCCGTCTCTTATATAATTATGTTTACATGTTTACTTACTCTATGGGTTTAGGTACGGACAATTTCAGTTGGTAGTCCATTCGCTTAGGGCGCTGCCCAAACGTAGGACACACTATGGGGTTTATTTATAAACGTTGCTTAACCTTTCGTATGCCGGAACGTACATCTACGCTCTATAATAATAATAGTAACAATGACGGCCGCGCGGGTAGCATTTTCCGGGGCACCCAGCGCTTTCGTTGCGCATTCTCATCCGGCATTTGAAAGGTTAAAGTTAAGAAAGAGACGTCTAACCGTCAAAAATGTGTGGTTAAACTGTCCTTAATCATTACTTACCTTTATGCAATGTTTATAAATAAACTCCTCAGTTTTTTGTCGCATAATTGGGCGTATTGTTACTAGCCAGAAAAAAAATTGAGTGTATTGCCAAATGATCAAAGTAAAAAAAATATTTCTTAAAAATAAAATAGTAAGTAGGTACTTACTACTTACTATTTTATTTTTAAGAAATTAAAATGAAAAAAAATGTTTTCGTTGCATAATTTTCAAAATGTTGTGTGTAATTTATCATATTTTATGTAATGGGAATTCAATAAACTGACGAATACCCAAAAATTATTCCACTGAGCCGTGCATTTATTTTTTAATTTAATTAGAACTGCAAAATTACTTTTATTTTGTTGTTGCCGCGATGCGCTTTAAATTACTTAAAAAATTGCTTCTAACCGCGCCATAAAAATCAATTTCACGTCTTCATAAATTATGCAAGCTATCTCGACTTCGTTTCGTAGCTCTTCGACTTTGAAAGTCCACTTGAAGACTGCCTACACTATGAATGAAACATGAAGTCTTCCGTTCATTCCTAACGATGATATTTACATGGACAATAAGATGCAGACATCATTACTGTTCAAAGTCCTACTACTAACAATCCTACTTTCTACTATAATAATATTATAAATGTGAAAGTTTGTGAAGATGTTTGGATGTTTGTTACTCAATCACGCGTAAACCGTTGAACAGATTTGGATGAAAATTGGCACATAGATAGACCATTTCCTAGATTAACACATAGGATATTTTTTATCCAGATATTCCCACGGAATCAAAACTTATGCGGGTGAAACCGCCGGGCGCTGCTGGTAATAATAATTATAATCGCGAAAGTTTGTGAGGATGGTTGTTTGTTACTCTTTCACTCAAAAACTACTGAACAGATTTGAATAAAAATTGGCACACGGATAGTTTATAACCAGGATTAACACATAGGATATTTTTATCCCGATATTCTCACGGGATTGAAACTTATGCGGGTGAAACTGCGAGGCGCTGCTAGTTGTAGATAATAGACCCTGTTAGGGCGCAGCAAGATAACTTAAAACTAGTAATATACATTATAATTATATTATGTTTTATGTTCTTCACATACAACCAGCTAACATAAACTATATGTGACACAGTGAGGTAGGCTCGACCCTCGTAACGTGCGGTAGTAAAGACAGACGGCCACTGAATTGTGTATGAGTGGTGTTACAATGTAATATTAGTAATGACTGTTCAGACACTAGTGACCCAGTGGTAACGGCCCCCACTTACGAGTCTAGGTCGTGGGTTCGAATCCAGGCAGGCAAATAAGTAAATTCTAAAGCAGTTAAGTGGCAGTGGGCAGGGCACATTGCTTGCAGAACAGATGGCCGATGAGGCCGAAAGGTTCTGGAGTGGCGACCGCGTACCGGAAGGCGTAGCGTTGGAAGGCCTCCCACAAGGTGGTCCGACGACCTTGTGAAGGCCGCAGGAACCCGTTGGATGCGAGAAGCACAGAACCAGTCGAAGTGGAGGTGCTTGGGGGAAGCCTATGTCCAGCAGTGGACGTCTTTCGACTGAAATAATGATGATGATGACACAAGTAAATTATTTATTTATTTACTAGCAGCGCCCCGCGGTTTCACCCGCATAAGTGTCGATCATGATCGAAAGACACGTGGTCCATCTATTATCATAATAACGTTATTGTTATTTTCCTCGGGAACAGATTTTTTTCAGAATGAAAGGTACCCTATGTGCGTTTCTGTACACCTGACAACGTATATGCAAAATTTCAGGATGATCGGTTCAGTGGTTTAGGCGTGAAAAGGTAACAAATAAACTTGCTTTCGCATTTATAATATTAGTTAGGATCTAATACTTCAAGCACATAAATGTACAGAGGCGGACTTAATGCGATAGGCATTTTCTATCATTCAACCTTTGGGTGATGCAGAGACAAACTGTAGTAGGTGCAATCATGAAGAAAATTTAGTAATAAAAAAAAAAAAAAAAAAGACAGTGGCACTCCGGGAGTGCCGACAGAAGTGAAAACTTGACCAATTACGTGTGAATTTTTCTTATAAACAAAACACAAACAGAATACTTTGCCATCACTCACTGACATATCGGATATACATTAAAACCGAGTACATCCCGAGGACAGCCGAACACATCCGAAGCGGGTATTTGTTTAATCGTCTTATAAACAAAACACGCGCGGTGTCGGTTACGGTAACAGTGTCGCAAGTTCAATGATTTTTTTCCCATCACAAAAAATACCCAACCCTCGTAAAGAAGTTTGCACTTCAAAAAAAATTATAATTGTGTAAATTATTTTATCGCCACTACTCTCGAGACGGTGAACATCGTGAGGAAACCGGCATGTCCTAGAACCAAACATTCGAAGACATGTGACATCTACCAACCCGCACTGGGCCCACGTGTTGGTCCCTCTCACAGAGAGCAGGCCTGTGTCCCAGCAGTGGGAACATTATAGGCTGATTACTCTCAGACACTGGACTTTTACAGCCTTGGTCTGGTGGTCGCAAGCGCTACCGCTGAGCATAAGGTTCTAGATTCGACTCCCAGGTCGGACACTTTTTAACGTGCACATCTTTCTACGTCATCGTTCGTTCGTTTCTGCTGAGCTGAATACCAGGGGGTCTACTCCGAAGTGGTAAATTTATCGTATCGGCCGAGTGTTCGGTCATACTACTCTACTACCTTTCATTTCCTATATTGACTATAGTCCCTTCCAGTCTAAGCGGATGCAGCTGAATACCAGTATTTTACATGGAGCGGCTGCCTATCTGACCCCCACAACCCAGTTACTGGGTAATACGATACCCCTTGGTAAGACTGGTTGTCAGACTTTCGGGCTTCTGACTACCCGTAACGACTGTCAAAGATCCACGAATGACAGCCGGGATCAACGGCTTAACGTGCTTTCCGAGGCACGGAGGGGTCATGGTATGTAAAGATGGTCACCCATCCACAGACCAACCGCGGCAAGCGTAGCTTAACCTGATCGATCGACCTCTGATGTATTATGTAATAACCTCACGTGTCCCCGCGGAGGGAACTTATTACATCTGTCGTGTATATATAATTCAGTCGCGGTGTCGCACTCTCTTTGATTAAGAGTGAGTGAAAATTATACAAGTTTTTTATTAAAATGATATTTCATCACGTTCGGTGTTTTCCAGCGGGATTTGAGTTTAATGGTATTTTTAATAAACTCTGTTCATTTCATCCTAATATTATAAATTCGAAAGTAACTCTGTCTGTCTGTATGTATGTCTGTATGTATGTATGTTACCTTTTCACGCCTAAACCACTGAACGGATTTCGCTAAAAGGCCGAGAGATATATTGCATCCCGGGGAAGGACAACGGATAGTTTTTATCGACATACCTCGCGGACGAAGCCGCGGGCAGAAGCTAATACTATGGTTGTCTTTAAATATAGGGTAGGTATAATAATAGATTTGATGGTACGGAACCCTCAGCGAGTATTTCTTTTTTCAAAACTAGGTAAGTACTAAGTAAACTATCAAAGCACTTGAAAAATGCTAGCCTAGGTTGAAAGTAAGGCAATTTGGTAGGCAAACTTTCATCGTAGGCAAAGTTGATTGTCTATGACCTAGAGTTTTTAACTTGATGTATGCACTGAATTTTACACTAAGACTAGCTTATGCCCGCGACTTCGTTTGCGTGAAATTTCACCCTCTTAGGGGTGGAATTTCGAAAATCCCTTTCTTAGTGGATACCTACTCTTCACAAAGAACACACCCTCCAAATTTCATGTCTCTAGGACCAGCGGTTTAGGCTGTGCGTTGATATATCAGTCAGTCAGGACTTTGAATTTTATATATTTAGATAAATATTTATTTATGGCAATAGACTTATTACATGGGACTTACGGGAATTATTATTATTATTTTTTTTTTATAAGCAATGTGCGTTTTGTTTGTGCAGAATAAACAGTTTTTCTTTCTTTCTTTAATTATCACTTTGTTAAAATTTTAGGAAAATCATCTAATTTGCGCGCAACAACTTTCAACACAAGCTCATAGGACGGCAGCTTTCAGAGGCACCTTCCGATACGCTGCATCTAAGGTGTGGAATAATATCCCACCACCATTACGGGTACTGGGCAATATCCACACGTTCAGAACACGTTTACGGCAGTATCTGATAGATTCGCAACAGAAGTTAGATATGGTCGCCCTAAATGTGTCACTTATATGAAATGCCTACAGTACTTATCTTAAAACATAATTCCTGTTGTGTTATGAATATACAGAATGGGGTATGCGCATGTGGCACGCTCTGTGTTTTCCCGTCCTTTGCTGCCTTAAGTGTTCCTTACTCGATGGCGCTGCTGTGCCATCCTGCCGCCTAACTGCCGCCGCAATGGTGAGACCTGTGGGAAACATAAACGAACACATTATTTCTTCTTGTCACCACAATCTCGTACTCTTTGTTTTTCGTACTTACACATTGTCCCTTGCCTACTTGCGACTGTGACGCACAGCTGGGGTCGAGATCGCATCACACATCACGCATCCACCTTTTTATTTTTTTGTTTTGTTTTATTTATTCTTCTTGGCCGAAGACGATACTTTTGTGAATGTGAGCACAGGGTCATCATTCGAAAATGCACAACTAAAACAAAAGAGGGTAGAAATTAGTTGTTTTACACTAACACGAAACTCATAATAGCAATGCTGATCCGTAAAAGTAAATTATCGTAAATAGTGAATAACGCTTACTTACTTACTTCATCTATTGATAAAGGTAGGTACTTCACTTTCTTCGAATAGCATTAAATTAACTATTTCCGAGTATTTTTTTATTATCTTAGTATATATTATTGTTACGACTATTTGCTTTTATTCAAACAGCCCATTTTTTTCTTGTCGCATAACTTAATAACATGTAGGTGTCCGTCGCGCTCGGAGGCCTGTTGCGCTTTGAGTGCATCGTGCACGGAGCAATATTTGTCTCATTTAGATTGATCGCGACGGACACAGGTTTTGATGAGACTGTTGTTTTCGTTTTTCTTTTTGTAATGATATGTTCTTGATTACTAGTTTATTTATTTATTTATAAGTAGGTATAAAAAGTATGTATTAGGTATGTTGAAACTGTGTGTACTCCCCGTCACTTTTCCCTAAAGGTTCATTCGAAAACCAGCGTCAGACAGCATCTGTCTGGCATTAATGCTGAAATGAACCTTTTTGGCGCAGCCGTGAGGCACACACTATTGTTGTTGTAACATAGTTTTTTTTTTTTTTTGTATTTTGTGTTTCACGAACTGTGTCAAATAAACTTTTTTCTTTCTTTCTTTCTAATTTTACAATTTTTGTTAATATGTGAGCACCATGTATCTATCACATAATGAATTTACCTGCCATTGTTGCTTAATTTTTAATTATTTTTACCGTTAGTGGTAGAGTAATTTTATTCTAGGTGTATCGTCTTCACAATATAATTAATGCATACAAAATATTGTAAAATATTTTTAAAAGAGTAACGGTGGAGTTTCTGGCCCATTGTTCTCCATACGAAAACTACCTTTTGGAAGGGGCGAATAGAATCATTTCTATTTTATTGTATAAGACGTTCAAAAGTGCCTTTTATGTGTCTATCTATATAGGTACTTATAATAAATCTGTAGAAGTGAAAATTCTGTAGGTACATTGAAAATATCAAAAAAATTAATGGCAGGGGGTGTTACTAGACCGACACCGAACCCAAAAATGTGATTAAATTTTTTTTGTCTGTGTTTGTTCAGGCATCACGCAAAAACTACCGGTTCGATTACCATGAAACTTAGTATAATTATTCTTTAATATCCTGGGCACCACACTGGGTACTTTTTATCCCGGAAAAGTATCTATATATATCAAATTCTAAGTCCTGACTGACTGACTGATATATCAACGCACAGCCTAAACCGCTGGTCCTAGAGACATGAAATTTGGAGGGTGTGTTCTTTGTGAAGAGTAGGTATCCACTAAAAAAGGGTTTTTCGAAATTCCACCCCTAAGAGGGTGAATGGGGGGAGGGTGAAATTTCACGCGGACGAAGTCGCGGGCGGAAGCTAGTTTGATAAATAAATGCAAACAAAACTTCCAAAATATGGGTGTTATACTCTTCTGTCTACCCCTTTGTGGAATAATAGCGAAACGTTATATCTCTTTCGTATTTATGTCGTATAAGTGCAGATATTATTGATAAGACTCGGCGCCTATCAATTATGCTCCGTAATCTCGTCCTCATTGTTCCTTATTTACTATGTAGTTTGCGCTTCTTGCAGACTCGCCAATCACATTATTTAAAGATTTTTTCTTCATCAAGAAAAAACAAATGTTATCTATGGTTCACTCGTTGGCGCCGCGTTCTCCTGACATCTGTCAATCCAATCATTGTACTTTTTTGTGCCGCGCGCTGATCACGTTTTCGTATATAAAAGTTCAGAAAAGTTTTAACGAGATGGGAAATCTTAGAAGAAAACGAGACAAGAAATGAAGGAGCTGACCGAACGTCTGCGAGAACTGGAAAATCGCTTGAAGAAGCGAAAACGGAGCCGTCATCGAAACTCAAGGTATCGGCAGTTGAAATCATGTTCCTAAAATAACATAGGATGCCGTTATACTATACGCACAACAGTCTCGAGAGTTTTCACGAGAGGTTAACCATGAGAACGTAACTGTGCCGTATACTTACACAAGAACGACACCACATGAGCTTTCACGAGAGGTTAGCCGATGGTACATACGTTCAGTGTTATAAACACGTTTCTGCTGGATTCCTGGCCGTCTCTAAGAGTTTTCACGAGAGGTTAACCATGATAACATTCAACTGTGCCATATATTTACAATAGAACGACACCACACGAGCTTTCACGAGAGGTTAGCCGATGGTACATACGTTCAGCGTTGTACACACGTTCCGGATGGATCCCTGGCCGTCTCTAAGAGTTTTCACGAGAGGTTAACCATGAGAATATTCAACTGTGCCATCAACACCATACAAACTTTCACAAGAGGTCAGCCAATGGTCTGTAATAATAATTTATTTATTTCAGGTAAATAACCATTGCCACAAAACATAAATTAACAGAAAACATAATAAATAATTCAAAATAAAATCAGATAAAAACCAGTCTATATGTCCAGTATTAAAACACATACTGTATCCCTGGAGCTATCACGAGAGGTTAGCCGTGGATTTAGATCTAAGCAGTCTGGGACTTAACTCTAATTATTCTTCATAGATGAGTACAAAGGTCAAGTAGGCAGTCGCTCCATGTAAAATACCGGTATTCAGCTGCATCCAGTTAGACTGGAAGCCGACCCCAAAATAGTTGGGGAAAAGGCTAGGCAGATGAGATGAGTACTAAGCCCTCTTCCATGGAGGGTACTACAGTTGGACTGTGACTGAAGTCAACGCAGCCGGACTGAGAATATCCATACTCAAGGCCGCTAATTATAATCTAATTCCAAAATGCTTCATAATTCTATATGTTAGTATAGAATGTAACTTACATATGCTATGTTAGTACTTCAATTCTACTAAAATACAGTCTGAAGGAGGCTAAGAGTGAAACGGTATACATACATACCCCAACCTACTTGTGAATGAAAAATCTACTTGTGAGATGCTGGGGTACAGTTAGTTACTGTACCTATGGAACTGTATGGCAGAAAATAAATATGAAACACGCATAATCTGTAGCATAATGAACCCACCAAAATTGAAAAAGGAAGGGTTGTAGCATAATGAACCCACCAAAAATGAAAAAGAAAGGGTTGGAGCATAATGTAGTAAATAGGAGTGGAATCAAATGGAACCACCATGATCAGGGAGCAGCGAATTACAGTGGCTGCTGCTATTACACTCATTGGAAAAGTTTATAACAGTCTAATAACCTCCCAAGTGTTTGTATAGTGCAGATCAAATCGAAATATTAAGTTACCGAGCTAGATTACTGTGTGACATTTATCATGAAAATTGCAACACACAGATCCTTAATCCTACCCAGCCTTAACGAGGAAATGCAAGAATTGATGTAAGTAAACACCAATATCAGAATACCAGATAAATTCAATGCCAACAAATCATCGCCAGAACCAACATCATCACTAGCTCAGGTACAGACTGGTAGATTGCAGTATTTCTCTGAAGTATGGTATTACTAATCCAACTATACATGAGTTGGATCAAGGGTTATAAAGTACCTTTTACCGAGTTCCAGTTCAAGCTTCTGAATAACAACTTCAGTCAGAAAGAAAGCAATCTATCTCCATTGAATAATCCTTTACCAGGTGCCATAGAAACATGCTCCTGTCAATAATCAAATTTATCTAGTAACTGTATAATTTTACCAAACTCACATGGTACTTGGAGATACATATTAAATCTCAAAAACTTAATATTATGTAGTATGTTACTACTTACATAAGTTTTTTGTCTACAATAATATATAGATAAAAAAAAAAAAAAAAAAAGAGGAAATCAATTATCCATATGAAAATATGTCAGAAGATATCTCCAGTTTCTATTTCAAGATATGTTAAAAGTGACATGCCTCGTATTTGGGCTAAGCACCGCATCCATGTATTCACAAACATCATGAAGCCAGCTGTCTGTCATTAGAGTTCATTAGGGTTGCATTTTGTCATACATTTTGACAATTATATTCTGTGCCCTACCAATTCATATGTAAAGTGTTTAAAAAAAAAAATGTATCTGCTACTTAAACAAAGACGAGTGCCTAGACAGTGCTGCCAGTGTCTAGGATAATAAAATTGTTGGATTCAGTCCAGTCTGCCATTTCACTTTCTCAGGAAAAGATAGAGTTATCCTACAGTCCATAATATAAAGAATATTAAGTCTGAAATTAGATACAAGTAATAGAGTTTATCTAATTACTAGGTATTCTAGCATCTGCACCGGCAGCAGCTGTAGAATATAGTTATCTTTCCAATTCCAATTTATAGTAACGGCTCCATCGTTTTATCAATGATTCTACCAATGTCAAGGTTGAAGGAAACAAAGTGTATTCGCTGAGGTTGACCGGTTGTACTGCCTTAAGCACAGTTTAATTGCAACTGGATCTGTTTGAATAGCCTGTAAGGACAACACAATACATTTATTAGGATAAATTGTTAATAACCAGACAACACAAATTAATTTTATTATGGGACAAACACAATGAACCACCACTATGATGGTTAAATTTATACCAAGATAATGGAAAGTAACAAAACAACAATGAAAATAATAAAGTTAGAACTAGATTAAAAATCAATTATTGCAAATACAACAAAACTAGAAACAAATTTAAAATCATTTATTTGCAGAGATTGTTGGTTACCTTACATTCAACAAACCATAATAGAATTAAACAATTTGACTTTGTTCTTGAAATATTGCCTGATACTTCTCAAACTGGCTGGGGACTGGTACCTATGTAATGACATCAAAATCCACAGGCACTGGACAGCTAATGATGAAAAGTTCCTTACCATACCTTGAACTAAGTACTAGCAGCAATTATGGGGCTCAAAACATTTGCAAGCTAAGTCAGATATTGTGAGGACTTAGAAAAGATATCACAATGGCCATAGCCCGTATCAGTCAGATGGGTGGTACGCGCTTTACTCATGTAAATAGCTTGGCTTGACAGTTTTGGCAATGGTGCGAGGAAAGACAAATATGGGTTTATGCATGAACCCATGAACCTGTTGTAAACAGGTCCAATACTAAACGTCAACATAACATGACTTCCTGATCCAAGTGCATGTTTATAGATCTATTTACTGTCAAATGAGATCTTCACACCCAATGCACAGGAGTCACTCACTGATTGCTACCATAATATTACCAGAGACGCTTTCCTGAGAGGAGAAAGACTGATCCCTTCAATTGATATAGTGCTAGCTTCCTTGTCTAGCAAAACAAAGGAAAACTATTTATGGATTTGCTCTAAATCAGTGGATTCTCTTCTGTTAGAATCAAGACATTGGCCCCTAGGCTCAGTCATGATAGTTATATAATTTTTACCACTAAGTTTAATGAAGCACTGTCATATAGCTCACTCAACATCCTAATGGTATTGAGTGAGCTATATAATAGACAGCAAATTCTCTAGTTTTAGCCCCCACATTGACACAGATGACAAAGGGGCAATATTTATATTAAGTAGTAAATAGTTTGGGACCCCAGTATCGTTTGGGTTATTTAATTTATTTCCTAATCAAAACCTTGGTTTAGAGTTACTAACCAAACAATTAGTAACCAGAATAGCTCCTGTGATTGCATACAGAATTCAAACCTTGTCATTTATTAGTATAAATAACATTCTTGTAATGAGGATAATATTAACACAAACATTCCAGATATAATTAAAACCTGGTAGATCTCAACTCAACTTGATACTACCATTATAAAGAGAATTTATCTATCTGTACTGCCCACAACCCTTAAATCGTCCTATCTAGATTTTATTATGAGTATACCTAAGACAATATTGTAAATCATTAATTACAACTATAAAAAAAAAAAAAAAAAAAACCTTATGATGTCACCTCTACTGTAACCAATAGTAGATGGATAAAACAAATTTTAAGTAATAGTGGAATAGATATTTCTAAATAAATTCAATACAGACATGTCTCTACTTCAAAGGGCTCTGAAGAAGGTGTCAATATGCTGGTTGGACCACAATTCCTCAACCCTTGCTCGGTTTTATAAGAGTCCTTTTATTAGTGATTCTAATGATTTTGCTCCAGCTGTGTGCTATACAGAGTGATTGTTCATAGAACTTATTACATGTGCCTTAAAGGATTATTAATTAAACTAGTTGATTCAAAACGGAATAAGAATTCCAGAAACTAATAGTAATTAGAGAATTATAAATTAAGTTAAATAGTTACCCTATTTACCTTAATGGTAGACTGATTCTTAAATAGAAATACATATACAATATTAAGTAACAAACTTAGAATAACATGTTAGGTTACAATGTTCAAATATTGAACAATGCTCATTTTATGTATTACCAACACAATTGAACAATGCTCATTTTATGTATTACCAACACAACTTTATTCTTTGAACATCTACATAGTAAATAAGGAACAATGAGGACGAGATTACGGAGCATAATTATACAGATCGGACTAACTTACCTAGTGACGTCCGATCCTCAATTATGTGAAGTAATCTCGTCCTCATTGTATCCCAACCCTTCCCAGATAATCATCCTACTTGTATGTGTAGGATTGGATTCACCCCTTCTAAAAGTTGTGTTGTGCTGTATGCACTATGCCGGGACTATAATTATGATGCCCATATAGATCATCATGAAGTCCCGTTTTTATGCTTTGAAAGAATGATTGGATTGACAGATGTCAGGAGAACGCGGCGCCAACGAGTGAACCATAGATAACATTTGTTTTTTCTTGATGAAGAAAAAATCTTTAAATAATGTGATTGGCGAGTCTGCAAGAAGCGCAAACTACATAGTAAATAAGGAACAATGAGGACGAGATTACTTCACATAATTGAGGATCGGACGTCACTAGGTAAGTTAGTCCGATCTGTATAATTATTCAACGGTAGGACGGACGCGGCGAGACGCGACTTTAAAATAGATAGTATAATGGGCCTTGAGCACAGGAGGATCACATAAGAAGCAGTCAGGTGTTAAATTTTGTAGGGGAAAATATGAAATGTAGGTACGCGGAAGAAGTCGCGGGAGATGTGTTAATATAAAGAAATAAAGAAAACAACTAATAATATAATAATAAATTTATTTTCAGAAAAAACACATCTGATCTAACACACAAAAACAATTTTCCAACTAAAATTAATATTACAGAAAAAAGTGTATCGTTGGTGCTTGTACTAATGAGAATCATTGTATCACAGACACCAAAAACTATAACGTTAGTTGAGTTTCTTTACATTGAGGGAGGGCCCTGAATCATGGCCCCTTTGGCTCGCTGGGTGATTCGCCGCTAAAGCTTGCGGGAGTGATGATGACGTCACGCTGGAGTAGGTGCACGAAGGCTGCGCTGACGTCCATGTTCGGGGTCACCAGTATAGAGGTATGAGGAACAGGGTGTAAAGTTCACTCAACCTCCATAGAAAAGGGAGGATCCTCCGACCAGACGGGTGTTATGTCTGGCGGGCAACTGCCCAATGATTTATGTCGGGGCCGTTGCATCTTGCTAATTGCGCGGTAAACTCTGCTTGCGCGATGTAGGATTTGCGTGACGTAGTATGGACGCGTTGTTCGCATGTGGCGTTGTAGTTACCGCTACATCCCCATCCCTTGACTTAGCCACGGGCCCCAAGATAAGATAAGATATGATAATCATTTATTTGCTCAAACATGAATACAATACATACAAAACAAATTGTCAGCATGCAAGAGATGTTAAAAGTAGTAGGGATAACATAGATCATCACGTTTGCCTTAAAATTGGCATGCAAATATTAATAAAATAAAGTACAATGTCACTTACAATAAATGTCATGTTATTATGAGAACATTAAAAATATTATAGATTATTAAACAATAAATTAGAATTAGTAAACATGGTCAAAATCTCTCATCGAAAAATTCGTTAAAATTATAATAGGCTTTATCTGCTAGGAAATTTCTGACTTCCTTTTTGAACGCTACGTCAGGTAATTGCTTCCAGATTTTAGGTAGTTTTTTATTGTATATTTTTGGAGCCATGCAAAAGACACTTTTCCGCATAAGTGCCGTTCTATATTGATGTAGGCATAGTTATAATCCAAACGCCAAACGGTAGGTATAGTTACGCCCACGGATACCTACGTACGTTATGTTGAACTAAGAGTATCTTTGATTGAAATAGCTCAAACTATTTTAGAGCTTGGATCGATTGCTTCACAAGGTTATAAAGCTGAGTTATCTGCATCAGACTGTGATTGGTTCGGTTTAAAGAACTTTATTTCTAGACAATACCAGGTGACAAGCTCGACGAGATGACAAGTTTGAACTCTATGGAGACTGTTCTTTGCCTTGGAATGTACGTAAAATAACGCCTTGAGGCCCGGCGCCCACTATCGGCATTGGCACGGCTGAGGATTTTTATGTGACGAATAAAAATGTAACTTAATTGTATGACAATAAAATTTAAATTTCAATGATACGGTATGTCGGATACCCTATCTTTATTTTTAACCGACTTCAAAAAAAGGAGGAGGTTCTCAATTCGGTTGTATTTTTTTTTATGTTTGTTACCTCAGTACGCCGTCATTTATAGACCGATTTGGAAAATTCTTTTTTTATTTAAAAGGATATACTTCCAGATTGGTCCCATTTTTATCAAAATCCAGTTCTGATGATGAGATCCGCGAGGAATTGAGGGAACTCCTCAAATATTATAGGGACACCTATAGCGATTTCGGTATTTTTTACAGTAACTCATGCATTTGCTCTCGGAAACCACCATTTGGTGAAGTGAAACTGATGAAGAAGACCACAGACGGCCAACGGAACTACTTAATAATAAGTATTTCACGGGTTGCGATTCGATTACTTTAATATGGTTGCTAAGCAATTTATGCTCGTCACAATGCGAATGGTGAAATGGAGCTGATGGTGGAATACTAGGAGAACTCCTCAACAATTAACGTCCCTGCATCGGGAAAAGCAATATTTTGTAAAAGGCATTGGGCAAGTTGACATTAGGCTATTGTAACTTAGATACATTATAAACAGACCCACTTAAAAGCGAAAAATAAAAACTTTTTAACAAAAAAAAAAACCGACTTCCAAAAAAACACTACATAGGTAGTGAAAAATAACTTTAATTCCGGAAGTCGGTGGCAAAAACTAAAATAGGTACAGATCCAAAGACACCGACTTCCGAAATTAAAGTTATTTTTCACTTTGTAGTGTTTTTTTGGAAGTCGGTTTTTTTTTTTGTTAAAAAGTTTTTGCTCCTACGATTATTATTATCATTGAAATTTCAATTTTATCGTCAAACAATTAAGTTACATTTTTATTCGTCGCATAAAAATCCTCAGCCGTCCCGATGCCGATAGTGGGCGCCGGGCCTCAAGACCCAAAGAGATAGGCAGAAAAGTAATTTCATCCACATTTCGCCAGGAAGGTTTAAGTACCATGTTATGGGGGCGAGTTAATTATCACTAACCCATAAATACAAAAAAAAACATGAAGATACCTCTAAAAACTTTCTTTTTATAATAAAAAACATACTAATATACATACAATCATTCTGATTTTTTGTCAGATTATTCTACAAAGGAACATACTAAAACACGACTACTTTAAATTTTTTAGTCCAAACGATATTTTTTTTTTGTTAATTAAATAATTGCTTGCAATCAATTATCATATATCTCGGCAAACAGTTATCTTTTAACAAAAATAGAAACATAGAAGAAGTCAAGCGAAGAATTAACATAACTTGGGGTAAATTTTGGAATTACAAGGAAATAAAAATCACGCTTACCTGTAAAACTTAAAGCTAAAGTCATGAACTCTTGCCTACTACCATGCCTTACTTACGCTTGCCAGACGTGGATTTTTAATGGCACAGTAAAAAATAAAATACAAGTTTGCCAAAGGGCCATGGAACGAAGCATCTTCAACATCAGACTGAGAGACAAACAACGAAACACAGCAATCAGAAAGAAGACACAAGTCATAGATGCCCTTCAACACGCTCAAGCACTGAAATGGAGATGGGCGGGCCACCTGGCGCGATCAGAAGATGACAGGTGGACCCTTAGAACAACCGCTTGGAAAGGCCCACACGGTAGGAGAAAAAGAGGCAGACCAGCAGAGCGTTGGCACGACGAGATAGTGGAATTAGTTGGCAAATCATGGCTTGAGAAAGCAAAAACCAGAAAAGACTGGAAATTACTGGAGGAGGCCTATACCCGTCGAGGGGCCCTTAATTAGTAATTATTAAATTCTTAATTTATTTAACTTTATTTACTGTATAATTAAGGAATAATAAAGGCTTTTTTATTTTTATTTTATTTAATAAATTATCAGCGTTGTGTCATCGCGCTTCTCTTTCTTTTCTATGCAGTCCGACAGTGACCGCGCTTTAGATCATGTAAACCCCTTAGAGAGAGACCAAACAAGTAACACGCCTGCCTCAGGAATTGAAGTCAGCAGCTAGCAGTCTACTTGCGTACCACACTATCAGTTACAATCATTTGGGATATTGCTAAATTGGTATTGGGTATTGGTTCGAAAAATGTGTCTGCTCACAACGTAAATTAAATTAAAATAAAAGAAGTTAAATTAAAAATCTCCGAATGGCTTCAAACACTAGATTACCACCAGACGGAAGATCTATTACAATACCAGTACTCATAAAACAATCTACACTCCCCCACTTACACACCCTCACTCTGTTACACACACATACACACCCCTGTTTGTACAGACACCCTTACGAGGACCTTGTTAGTCCTAGAACGAACCGAGGACCCTCCAAAAAACTGGTTTAAATACCTCCTAGGCCTTTTAGAATAAGATAGAAAGAGACAGGTGAGTAAATCTATAGTGATGAGCTTATTGGGATAATGCTATCTCAACATTTTTCTGTATGAATTTCGGCTATCATACTGAGGACCTGAAATACACAGCTAAATATGACCAACGATGCACATACGAGGACTTTGTGTAAGCCAACCGAGGACCTCTTACGTAAGCCCTGCGACGTCCTTCCGAGGACGTATTTTTACACAATATTTCTTATAGCTTGTACAAAGTGCGGACGTTGTGTTAGACTTTATATCACTAAACCGAGGACAGTTTTTCGCGTAGAACTTGTACAAACCGAGGACCTGGAAAATACCTACCTACCTACCTAAAACATTTTACGTGTAAGATAATAATCAATGTTCCGATTTATTTCTTACAAACTTTTTCTAAAATGAAGTACCAAGCGAGGACGAGTCAATGTCTTTACGTTTGTCAGCGCTTCTCAAAGGATTATTTATCAAAGAGAGCCGACAGTAACGGCTTTATTTTGTTAAACACTCGTGATTGTTGCTTATAACGTAAACAAAAACCCAGAAATCGATCCTTATCAGCGACACTATCGAATGGTGTAATAAATACAGTGTGTTTTTTTTCAAAATCAACGGGTTCGATTCCTGGCTAGAAATATTGATTTTTCAAAAATCCAATGATGCAGTTTTCACCAACATCGAGGCCGCGACTCTTTTGAGTACTTTTCGCTATTCCTCATAGTTTCGGATTTGGCCATCCACGCTTACTTCGAAAATTCATTCTGTATTTAGAAAAGGAGAAACTGACTGACAGACTGACATATCAACGCACAGCCGCAACTACTGGGTCTAGGAATGTGATTTTAGACGTTACGGACGCTTTTAACGTTCTACATTGTTCTCACATGCATAATTTTTAACATGAATGATCTAAACAAGATTTTGTAACCATATTATTTTGATTTAAAAGAGTGTCCATGGAGTTTCTTGCCCGTTCTTCTCCATAGGTACCTGCGCTTTGGAATGGGCAACTAGCTTCAGCTTTCTGACTGACCGACCCCTTTTTTTTTTTTTTTGCCGATCGGAAATCATCAAATGACCCCTCCCGCTCTGGGTGGAGCGGAAGGGAGTGTCAGACTCCTATTGACTAAAACCCACCCGTGTTCCTTCCTTAGCCCTTTATGTTCCGGGCCAGCGGTAACCCTTTCGGACAATCCCGCTGACCCGGCAGGCTTCGGCCCTATGGGGTCCTCGATGCTGACATCTCTTTGAGGTGCGCGTGGAACACGGGCCTGGTCCTGATCGGATCGGACGGTGAGCTACCCATTACTCTCCGCCCGCAGGCCCGCGCTTACTGTGGCCGGGAGTCGTCGCGCGGCTTCCGACGCCCGGAGCGTCTCCCGCGGCGGCTGGGACGGGAGGCTCTCTCCCTGAGCTGACCGACCCCTTGACAATTCAAAAGTGCCTGTTGAGTTTGAGTTGAGTTTGAGATTGTGAAATTTTGCACACGGCTTCCTTTTATAATGTAGGGGAGCACTGAGAAGGGGTTTTTGGAAATTCAACCTTTAAGGGGGTGAAAAGGGATCCCCCCTTTTTACCCCCTTGTTTTTTGTTTGTATGAAAAATCTTATTCCTTGAGTTAAAAAACTTGGCACAAATACAAAAAATGCCAAACTTCATAATTTACTTAGATAATAAGTAAATTATGAAGTTTGTCATTTTTTGTTTTTTTAAACTACCCCCTAAAGGGGGATTGTGGGGTGTCAGAATTTGTATGGAAGATTTTTAACTCGCGGTCCGATTAGCTTGAAACTCAGTATTTATACTTAAGACCAAAAATAAAGAATACCGTGTATCAGGGTTTTTCGAAAATCTAGCCCTAACGGGGTGAAAAGGGGTAGTTAATTATACAAGCGAGGATTTTACTGCGTGGCTTGAATAACTCGAAAATTGGTATAAATAAATCTTCGAGTGAAGTAATGAACATAATAATATAACAAACGATTTTTCGGAATTCCACCCCTGTGGGGGTGAAGACCAAGAATACGGTTTATAAGAAGAATCTTATGCATATGGTTAATACACTTGAAACTAAAGGGAGATTGGGGGTGTAAATTTTGTATGGAAGAATTTTAACGCGTGGTCCAATTAATTCTAAACTCAGTATGTAAGACCAAAATAAATAATAAAGTAAGTATATCAGGTTTTTTAGAAAATCTACCCCTAACGGGGTGAAGAGGGATAGTCAATTTCTTAGGGGAGTATTTTATTACGTGGCTTGATATGATAATTGGTCATAATATTTAAGTCAAGCTATAGAAAAATCCCAGACGATTTTTCAAAACTACACCCCTATGGGGATAAAATATTTTTCATAGCCAATGTTTATAATCACGTCTAAACTTGCTATGGAGTATCTTAATTTGACAGGACTAAACTAATATTTATCTTCTGTCCTTTTAAATATAAAGAAAAAGATGCACTGAACTTAAATTTTGTTTAGTTTGTGAACAAGGGAATCGGCGCCATTAAGTTATTAAGTTTGCATGCTTCCCAAATTATTTTGATCTCGCTTGATAATATTTCTTTGTTGTTTTCTAACTAAGCATTGTGTTATGAAATTTTATGTCAAGTTTTTAGCCCAATTTATGTCGATTTCTTTTAATTATGGTTTCTATAAGTCTTTTTGTTTGAGTCGTTTTCTATTAACTGTTATGTAAGTTTTATAATCATGCTTCTCAAAGATGTTATTGCAACTTGATGATTATTTTTATAAGTAGATCGTTGGTAAAAGTTTGTTAAATAATTTGTTCCATTTTAAAATAAACCTACTTACTTTTATTTCAGTAAAGTTTATCACGTGGTTTCCTTTAGTATGTTCATGTTCTGTATTTCTTTGTACTTTATATTTGTTTCAAATCTTGCTGCAGACATTTCACCTAGGAAGGCATTTATTTTCTTTATGAAAAGCACACGTATTTAGCTCCTATGACAATACAATATTTTATGGTGCAAATCATAATGTTGTATAATATAAGCGGGCTAGGTACTTAGCACATGCTGCAGAAAAAGCCTGATTATTCCTCGTCCACCTAGTAGCTACCAACGATTTGTTTAAGGATTCAGTCTACCTTCGATTTTCTCCTTCATAATTTTATTTAAATGATAGCATATAATTTGTCTTCTACACACAAGGAAAACTGTCGAAACGAGGACTAGAATACACACTGTTCGGAAAATCTAGCAAACCGAGGTCTTAAATACACATTGTCTGGAAAAGCTACCTAACCGAGGTCTTTTGTGTTAAAGTTAACACATAGGTCCTCGGATAATACAACAAACGTGAAATGAGTGTAAAGAGTCTGTGTATGAGGCGACAGTGGCACCATCTGGTGGATACACAATGTCTGTGTAAGATTATGAATAATCTTGATCAAACCGAGGTTCAGACAACTTTTTCGTATTAAGTATATAGAAAGACTCAAAATCGCTTGCAGAAAACGAATCTTTGGTCAAGTCAAACCGAGGACCCTCGAAAAGGTCCTCGCTTTGAAAAGGTCCTCGGTCGTGCCTTGTGTATTCATACGCACGTCCTCGGATGGTACTTAAAACAAACACACCCCCACTCCCTTACACACAAACACACAAAGATTTTGTATACCTACCAAAGAGTATGTGTGCATCTTAAATTTCGTTTCCTTGTTATATTTTAGGTTTTTTTTCCTTATTTTGTTTTTTTTTGTATTGTTTTATTGCACATTGTTAATACATGAACCACAAATGGGCGAAGACACTGGCTCCTGTAACACAGGTTACTATCTAGCTCAGGAGTCAGGGCTTCAATAAACTATGTAACAACTGTATTATGTCAATAAAAAAATTATTATTATTATATTAAATAACGCAATGAATGTTGTTGAACTGTCAAAATGAAAGCCATGAAGTACTACTGTTAGATTGTTACGAAATGATCCCGCAGGACCCCGTGCTTAGCGTTCGCGCTTGCAAAACTAACGAAAGCAGGTTTTATAAACTACTAACTTCCGCCCGCGGCTTCACCCGCAAGGTATGTCGATAAAAACTATTCTATGTCCTTCCCCGGGATGCAATATAACTCTCTGCCAAATTTTATCGAAATTCGTTCAGTGGTTTAGGCGTGAAAAGGTAACATACAGACAGACAGAGTTACTTTCGAATTTATATTATTAGATATTAGTATGGACTCGTAAAATACCACGTTTTAGCGAATGGGGTAGGTAGGTATCTATGCCTCCACAAACTTGACTCATAAAAGTTGAAAACGGCAGTGAAATCCGACAAAACGCAGCTCAATCCCAATCCGGTCCGCCGATATCCGGCCGGACATCCGTGTCCGGCGTCCGGTGTCCGGTGTCCGGCAGCCGTCCGGAACACGAGAACGAAGCTATTCGAAACGCTATCTCTAATTGATTTCGAGTTATTAGTCCGAATTGATATTAGAATATTAATTTGGTAATTTTGATTTGGTATGCAGTTTGAGGGTAGTTTTAATTCATTATTACGAACTTGTAAGATCAGCCAGTATAGAATGTTGAGATAGTAACAACTAACATGCAGTGGCAAATATGGATAAAGTTATAATACAAATGACTATAATGAAAATACAAAAAACTGGCCAAGTGCGAGTCGACTCGCACACGAAGGGTTCCGGACCACAAGGCAAAAACGCCGAAAAAAACACGTTTGTTGTATGGGAGCCCCCCTTAAATATTTATTTTATTATGTTTTTAGTATTTGTTGTTATAGCGGCAACAGAAATACATAATTTGTGAAAATTTCAACTGTCTAGCTACCGCGGTTCTTGAGATACAGCCTAGTGACAGACAGACGGACGGACAGACAGCGAAGTCTTAGTAATAGGGTCCTGTTTTTACCCTTTGGGTACGGAACCCTAGAATAACAAAATGGCGTGATCAAACACTTGCTCGTACAGAAATATTGGAAACTACGTAACATTCCTGCGAGGGTCGGCTATTTTTTTAAACGATTTCTAAAAAGAACGAGGTTTTCAATTCGACATGCTGTTTTTTTTTCTTTAGCTTTTGCTAGTAGTTTTCTCTTACTAGTTTTAATGAAGAATGGGTAAAAAGTGCGTAACCTGTCGTAGTGAGGGGCTCGTGGCTCAATAGTTGAATATTTTTATCTGACGAAGCGACGCGTGCTTTACTTGTGGTAACCAAGTGTACAAACACGCTGTGAATGTGTGTGTAAGCGACTTCGCCACGTTACGGTGGCGAATCATATTTTAATCACCCATACAACCTGACACTGACCTGCAAATTGTAAAAAACTTACGAAAAAAAAAAAAACCGTGGACTCTTCGCTTCCGCCATATGAGAAATGAATTCTGTATTTTCTGTTTGATTTTGTTTACAAATTCATGTTTTTTCTTCATCCCTTTTCAGTCTCCTTCTTCAGTGTTCTGTGTGTAAATTCCAGTCATTCAGTGAATATAGTGTGCCCAGTGTCCAAGGCGTCAAAGTTTACTTCAGGGGACCACAGGCGTACAGCTGGCAGACCTAATGGGTGAGTGATTATTTCATTATTCTTTTTAATTACTGGTCTCAAAGAGGCTAGGATTTATTACTGGCCTGTTGGTCTAGTGGTCAGTGACTATGACTGCTATGCCGGAGGTCGTGGGTTCGATTCCCACCCAGGACAAATGTTTGTGTGATGAGCATGATCATTTGTTCTGTGTCTGGGTGTAATTTATCTATATATGTATGTATTTAGAAATATATAAGTATGTTTATCAGTTGTCTAGTACTCATAACACAAGCTCTGCTTAGCTTGAGACTAGACGGCGTTGTGTGATAGTTGTGGAATATTATTATTATATTATTAATTTTGAAATAAAACTGACTGTAACTTCTTCAGTTATTTATAAAAAAAATACAAAAAAAATACTGTAATGGCGACTCATGGTTTTTTATTGATAAAATTATTTATTTAATTTTTACGCCCTGTAGGTTCCGAGAAAAAAAACATTAAGTGGCTTATCATCTTTATACTTGATATGGGGTCGCTTTGATTGCCCCCGTTTTTTGTATGTAATAAGAAAGTAGCCCTTATCAGGAAATAAAAACAAAAATTAAAAAAATTGTTCACTCATTAGTTTTTGTAATTAGTATTCATTCATTAGTAATCATCAAAGACACCCCGCTATTCAAATGTCACCCCATTTTACGGTATTCTTTTTAATTACTGGTCTCAAAGAGGCTAGGATTTATTAGTTTTTGAGTTAAAGAAAAGGGCAATGTAAGTATTAAAATTAGGAACTTGAAAATGATGCACTTTAAGTACCTACAATATATAATACTAGCTTCTGCCCGCGACTTCGTCCGCGTGAAACTTGTTCCCTCGACCCACCCCGTCGCACCTCATCGTCTGCCCGCGGTATCACTTCGTTTTTGCTTAGCGTTCTTTCTGACTTTTTTTCTTTTTGCTCGGCTCCTAAGGGTCATAGCGTGATGTTAAATAGCCTATAGCCTTCATCAAAAATTGGGCTATCAAATGCAAAAATAATTTTTCAAATCTAACCAGCAGTTCCAGAGATTAGCGCGTTCAAACAAACAAACTCTTCAGCTTTATTATAAGCATATAGAAGATAGATATAGATAGAAGATAAAATAACTTAAATCAAACTTAACAAGAATTGTTGTCGGCGTCAGCCGCCGACGCGTCGACGCTTGCAGTTGCCTCTGACGTCGACGCTTACAGTTGCCTTTGACGTCGACGCTTGCAGTTGCCTCTGACGTCGACGCTTGCAGTTGCCTCTGACGTCGACGCTTACAGTTGCCTTTGACGTCGACGCTTGCAGTTGCCTCTGACGTCGACGCTTGCAGTTTAGTCTGACGTCGACGCTTACAGTTGCCTCTGACGTCAACGATTGCAGTTGCCTCTGACGTCGACACTTGCCGTTGCCTCTGACGTCGACGCTTGCAGTTGCCTCTGACGTCGACGCTTGCAGTTGCCTCTGACGACGACCCTTGCATTTGCCTCTGACGTCAACGCTTGCAGTTGCCTCTGACGTCGACGCGTGTCGCTCGTGTGTATGCTCGAATAATACGAACAATTAACTTCCCAGTCAACTTGCTAAATAATACGTTTGGCAAACTATAAGAAAATAATATTAATCTCATTCTGAAATAGTAAGCACAACTATTCAGAAACAAACTAATTGATTCAAATCATCTTCATTATAAATATCAGCCAATCCACTTATTATCCTTCTATCTTCATAACAAAAGTAAATATATTATGAATGAACCTCACTTCCAGCTCATCCATTAAGTCTCCGGCGTGACGGATCAAGTATTCATTAATTAATCATTCAGAGAAAGGAAGAAACAAATAGATATTAATTATATGTCATAAGCTTTTAGCAACGCGACGAAGTTATGGTGAATAATGTATCGTATTATATAAAAGGTATATTAATGTAATGCATTACGAGAATTAATATGAATGAGTAGATGAATTAATAGAATACAGGAAAAAGTGACCAGCCGGTCGATTCTGTAAAAATCACACCGTGAAAACTTAGGTGAAGTGAGTTTGTTTTTGCTAGGAATTGAATAGAATACTCTTTATTATGTGTCTCTTCTGGTTCTGGAGTGGCGACCACGTACCGGAAGACGTAGCGTTGGAAGGCCTCCCACAAGGTGGACCGACAACCTTGTGAAGGCCGCAGGAACCCTTTGGATGCGAGAAGCACAGAACCGGTCGAAGTGGAAGTGCTTGGGGGAGGCCTATGTCCAGCAGTGGACGTCTTTTGGCTGAAATGATGATGATGATGATGATGTGTCTCTTTGTTTTTGTTGTGTGTGTATGTGTGTGTGTGTCTCTTTGTTATGTATGTTGGAATTGACACTATTGACAGCTCACTCCACGCTCACTTCACCTAAGTTTTCACGGTGAGATTTTTACAGAATAGCACCGTGCCTCAGGGAATACATGATAATGTATAATTCATACCTATAAATGACTTTTTTCAATTAAACGGAAACGCTCAAAATAATTAAGATAATAATTAGCCTATAATGTTCCCACTGCTGGGACACGGACACAGGCCTCCTCTCTGTGAGAGGGAATGGGCCGTAATCCACCACGCGGGCCCAGTGCGGGTTGGTGGATGTCACATGTATTCGAATTTTTCGTTCTAGGACATGCCGGTTTCCTCACGGTGTTTTCCTTCACCGTTTTGAGAGCAGTGGTAATAAAATAATTTACACAAAGTAAAGTGCCTGTCTGGGTTCGAACCCACGACTGCCTGCCTCCAAAGTTGGGGTCGTAACCACCTGGGTTACCACTGCTCAAAATACTTATTATAATTAATTGAAAAATGGAAATCTTGTTACAAAAACTCAGGAAAAGTCTGTACCTATTTATTTTTATAACAAAAACATCGGAACTCCACAAAAACTGTAGTTTTAAAGAACAGTTGAACTGAAACCGGGAAGCACTCGGTGCGGAGAAATAAGTTGGAAAATGAAAACACAATTTCAAGTTTCTTTTGTTTAAAATTAAGGTTTGAAATGAAGCGGAATTTCGTCGTCATCGACCCGATCTAATAGGCTATTTGACTGGTTTCTGATAAACATCTCAGATTATTTAATGGTGTCTAACGAGCCCACAAAAACCTATTACTTCAAATTGCATAATGTATTTCTTTTAAAAATAGTAAATAAAAATGTACTGTTTAAATAAGCTGCCAAAACGCTATCTTTAACAATATGGCGTCGTGACGTCACGATTCACGTAAACAAACGTTGAAACGGTCGAGATACTAGACAAAAGTCATCTGTTCTGTCAACGATGGACAGTTTACTAAAGCATGACGTCATCTTAAGTTCAGCCAATCCAGACCGTTTTCGATTACGTGGCGCCAGATTTAAAAAGATGAAGTTTTTTCGGGATTTTTTTTATAAATAATACATTGTTTTGTAGTAAAATTAATGCAAATCGATTTTAAAAGCGATAATCTATACGAGTGTCAATAATTATGACCTTATTTTTTACATTGTCAAATAGCCTATTACGTATTACTAGCTGCGCCCCGCGGTTTCGCATAAGTTTTGAGCCCGTCGGAATCATCATCTGCCTAGCCTTTTCCCAACTATGTTGAGGTCGGCTTCCAGTCTAACCGGATGTAGCTGAATACCAGTATTTTACATGGAGCGACTGCCTATCTGAGGGTAATACGATACCTCTTGGTAAGACTGGTTGTCAGACTTTCGGAATCCCGATCGGAATATTGGGATAAAAAGTAGCCTATATGTTAATCCAGGGTGTCAGCTACCTCCAAACCAAATTTTATTAAAATTGGTCCAGCCGTTTGAGCGTGAAGAAGTAACAAACATATAAACGCACACACAGACTCAATAATGTAAAATGTATGTACATTTATATGAAAAAAATAAGCAAAATGATCATAGATAATGTAAAATCATTTTTCCTAAGTTGTTTATTCAAAGTTAAGCCAATTTTCAATTCATGTATTGGCAACACTTTCAACAAAAACTATGAGGGTACTTAATTAAAAAACCTGTATTGATTTTTTTTGTCTTACATAATCAAGAGATTTACTTTGTGTTTTGTATTTGGGTAAAGTTTAATTTGTTGATTGTTTATTTGTGTAAATTGATGTTTTGAGTGACAGTAAATCTGACAAACTTCGATTTGTATTATGTATTTTAGTATATGTGCATGCACCTTCCCATTTTACTGATTAAACATTACTACAGTACCCCTCTGTGTTGTACACCTACTGGCTCTTGACCAGTTTTTTTACTGATGAAAGGAATTAATGCCTGTTTGAGGAAGGGGACATTTTGCGAAAGGGACATTTTGCGAAAGGGACATTTTGCGAAAGGGACATTTTGCGAAAGGGACATTTTGCGAAAGGGACATTTTGCGAAAGGGACATTTTGCGAAAGGGACATTCTGCGAAAGGGACATTTTGCGAAAGAGACATTATGCGAAAGGGAAATTTTGCGAAAGGGACATTCTGCGAAAGGGACATTTTGCGAAAGAGACATTATGCGAAACGGAAATTTTGCGAAAGAGACATTATGCGAAAGGGAAATTTTGCGAAAGGGACATTTTGCGAAAGAGACATTATGCGAAAGGGACATTTTGCGAAAGGGACATTCTGCGAAAGGGACATTTTGCGAAAGAGACATTATGCGAAAGGGACATTTTGCGAAAGAGACATTATGCGAAAGGGACATTTTGCGAAAGGGACATTCTGCGAAAGGGACATTTTGCGAAAGAGACATTATGCGAAAGGGACATTTTGCGAAAGGGACATTCTGCGAAAGGGACATTTTGCGAAAGAGACATTATGCGAAAGGGACATTTTGCGAAAGGGACATTCTGCGAAAGGGACATTTTGCGAAAGAGACATTATGCGAAAGGGACATTCTGAGAAAGGGACATTTTGCTACCAGTAGTCATTTTGAGAAGTGGTCATTTTGCGACAGAGCCTCACAAACTTTCGCCTTTATAATATGAGTGTGATACTGCACCCTAAAAATTGCGTAGCACACTGTCAATCTCAATCTGAATCATTTTGAAGGATAATGCTAATCCATTGCGTCTTATGATCGTAACATTTGTCTGCCCAACAACGAAGATAACGCAATATATGTTGTACAACTGTCAAAATGTTTTCTGAACGAAGAAAAATTTCTGAACAAAAAATCTTGTCAGTCCTACCACTTCAGAAATGCATTGTAATATTTTTTTAATTATTTATCTTTCTTTGTTAATATAATTAACTGTACGGTACGTTATTAGTATGTTACGGCATGTTGTTAATACATCCTACTTCATCATCATCTGCCTAGCCTTTTCCCAACTATGTTGGGGTCGGCTTCCAGTCTAACCGGATGCAGCTGAATACCAGTGTTTTACATGGAGCGACTGCCTATCTGACCTCCACAACCCAGTTACTGGGTAATACGATACCCCTTGGTAAGACTGGTTGTCAGACTTTCGGGCTTCTGACGACCCGTAACGACTGTCAAAGATCCACGAATGACAGCCGGGACCAACAGCTTAACGTGCTTTCCGAGGCACGGAGGGGTCACGGTATGTATGTAGATGGTCACCCATCCACAGACCAACTGCGTCAAGCGTAGCTTAATCTGATCGATCGACCGGTTTGGCTGTTATTATTTAGCCACGGGCCCCTCTTTAATACATACCTACTTCATGTATTAAATATTTGCATGACATCATTACATGGCGGAATGTGTCTTTGTATTACAATTTTACATTGTCATCTTTTGTACCTGCCACATTTTAAGCAAATAAACGATTTTGATTTGACTTGATTTGAATGAAAGCCATTGCTACTGATAATGTGTTACGCAACTACCCCGCTACGCTATCCCTCAATTCGTACGGGGTTTGTTCAGAACTAAGAGATTTAAGATATAGATTTTCAACTTTATCGCTAGAGCATAAATTTCAAAGTTGTTTGGAAAAATTTGACAGTTTTGGGTAGCTTGATGTGCCGTCTGTACAATTTAATGTCTTTGATTCAGAACTACATAGTTTCTACCCGCGACTTCGTTCGCGTGGAAGTCATGACAACACTAAAAGAACAGTCACATTTATATAAAACTTCCGTTTGAAGTTTTGGCCTCAGCAGCCAATGTGAAGAGAGTCAGGATTGGTGACGCGGGAGCAAGAAACGTTCAGTTGTCCGTGAAGCAGATCGTTTCGAATTAAATTAATACGTAAATATGACACGTGATCGAATCAGAAATGAGGAGATCCGCAGGAGAACTAAGGTAACCGACATAACCCGAAGAATGGCCAAAGTTTCACTAGTACTGGCGTGTGGTGTCGGCCTCTGGATAGAAAATTCTATCTGTAAATCCAACCAATGCCAGTCGAGTGTCCGTCGGGTCGCTGCAGTTAAAATGTTAGTTAGTATTCCCTTTCAGAGAGTGAATAGCTGATGCGGTGTGATGAGGGGAAGGGAAGAGAGGGGGGCGCGGGGGGTATGGGAGAGTAGGTTCAAAGGGGGCACGGGAAATTGGCAGTTACAAGGAGCATAGCAGGGAAAGAAACTTGAATGGTGTGTGAGTTCGGTTCCCGGCTCAGGAAAAGTGTTATTGAATTTTTCTATCAGGAATTTCTCAGTAGGCCGGGTTTGTGCCCAAATCAATAGGCTCGCCCCATTACATGGGACTTAAACATAACAGGTGAAATGTGGGTGTACTATAGGTACCTACTTAGCGGCCGATAGCTTCTACCTATATTTCACTGTTAATAAAACTATAATTCACCTTTCAAACAAAAACAACAAAATCAAAATCACTTCATCCGTTTGGGAGCTACGATGCCATGCCACAGACAGACACACACACGGACACGTCCGTCAAACTTAAAACACCCCGTCGTTTTTGCGTCGGGAGTTAAAAACAATCAATAATAACTTGCTTACATAATCCCCACTTAAATAAAATAAAAAAACAAAACAATAAAACCATAAACAACGACATAGCATCATAGACAAAAATATTTTTTGTGCTGCGGTTGTCTATGGCCAGACAACAATGTGCCCGTATCCCACCTCTAATCTAAAAATACTTTATGTGCCCGTACAGGCAATATACAGGCTTATTTTTTGTTTCCCTACCTTTATTTCCTTCGTATTATAAAACAAAACGTGACATTGGCTAAATGCACAAACGTGCGAAGACGAAGAAGAAAAAAAAAAAAAAAAAAAAAAATACAGGCTTCATAGACGATTTATTGAAAACCGGTTATCAAGAAGAGATTTTATAGTCCACATTGAATTTCTCATTCGAAACTATTTAAATTAACTATGAATAAGGAAGATGACCATTTTTAACCGGAAAGTTACTGAGTAACACGATACCCCTTGGTAGGACTGCTTGTCAGACTTTTGGGCTTCTGACTGACTACAACACTAACCAATGACAATAATCTCCCATCATTGTCAATTTGAGGCCTCCCCTTAAATTATAAGGGCGCATTTCAAAAGGCAGTATTTCAATGAAGGATTATTTGTGAGTTTTTATAGCTTTCACAAAATAAATGCGAACTCATTGGGCGTCTCTTGAGGGAACAAGTTTAAATTGTGGGCAGAATTGAAAATGTTAAAGGGACGGTGGTGTTGTATTTTTGTTTGTGAACGATAAAAGAAGATTATTTATATTTGCTGTATTTCTGATCACATATCGTACCGAATAAGGCCCATTGTGAGCGACCACGTTTCAGTACCATAAGTCATCACTGGCAACGCACTGGTCAAAGACTTTCGTCTTGAGACACTGCGGTATGTGGGACGAGAAGATATTGCGTAGCTTCCCGAACGCTGCCCAGCCGAGTCGGATTCGACGATTGAACTCTTTCTCGAAGTTGGACCTACCTAACTGGACAGTTTGTCCTAGGTAAACATAGTTCACGACAACACAAATACACAGAGCGCACCACTTCTGTCACGGACCTCCTTCAAAGTCGTAATTTTGGTCGTTGTGAGAGTAAACGGTGACACGCTTGATTTGTATGGAAAGTGTTGACAAAACTGCCTCTAGTAGCGAACGCTGAAGTGCCTCCGTACTCTGTGGTGCTTTCCGAGGCAGGGAGCACCGCAGAAGTCAAACTACCTTTTTTTTTGGGTGGGAAATTATCAAATACTTAACTTCTCCCGCTCTGGGCGAAGCGGAGGGCGTGTCAGACTTTTACTGACTAAAACCCACCCGTGTTCTTTCAGTTGCCTGTGCCAGGGGCCACGGTATCTCTTTCGAACAACCCGCGACCCTGGCAGGCATTGGCTCTAGCGGACCCCGTCAGTTAGTGCTGACATCTCTTTGAGGCGCGCGTGGAACACAACGCGCCGTCAACCCGGGCCTGGTCAACGCCCAGGGCGTCTCCTGCGGCGTGAAGCGTGAAGGCGCGTGAAGGCGGAAAGATTGCCTCTCCCTCACGCGCTCCACCTCCTCCTTCAAGTCAAACTACCTTAATTTGATTAGTGATATTCTATGTTCTTGTGGTAATAGAGATAAAATATGGCGTCCGACCACGCCCGTAACGTGTTAGTTAATGAAACTAACGGTTCGGATAGAACGTGTTAGCGAGTTTCTTACTCGGCGTGCCAAATTAACAGATGCAAAATTGTCTAAATTAATTTAGCACATCAAGTAAACGGCTATGTCTCACGTCGTCAAAATTATACGGAAAATTTTCTGGAGGTTTCATATTTTAAAATAGTAAAAAGAAAACAATTTTTTATTGGCATAAAAATTTGATCAAACAAAGTGAAGCCTTGATGAGTCCTGCTCTAGGTAAAAACACCTGTTTTTTTATATTTTACTAGCTTCTGCCCGCGACTTCGTACGCGGATCCTGTTGCTAAAGCCAGCGACAACGGGGTCGTCAAAATCGAAGATCTGAAACGTCTGATGTCGAATTCTAAGAACCCGGGGACGGGAAAACGGCGTGATGCGCGAGACGATTCGAGACGTTCTAGATCTTTCATTTTTGTAAGTCAATAGGAAATGCCCATCAAACTAAACAACTTTTGCTAAGACATCATTCCTATAATTATGTTATAGTGTCGCTGGGCTTTGGAGTTCCACAACAGGTATTCCAGATCTTCAATCGGCGGAGTGAGATTCCGAAGAAGCATAATTGGGACACCGACCTTTAGCTTAATGGTGTGCGCTGGTAGTCCACTTGCACTGAGGGAATTGAGAAATTCTACGGGGTAATGTGTGGCGTCATCTTGGTCGACAACAGTGTTTATTGAAGTGTAGATCGATAGACTTAATTTCCCTCAATTTCCGCGAGAATGCATTCATTGATCGCAGAAGCTTGGTCGTTTCTGGGTGTTAAAATGACTCGTTCACACACCCAAGAATTATCTTGGTGCGGTATCCTATTGATGTCCCAGGCGAATCAAATCTTCTAAGGTGGACACCACTCTCCCAAGTATCTCAGGTAGAACCACCTGGCCACCGTCTAGTGGTAGCGTTCCCTCACCCAATTTTAAGAAAAGATCAGAAAATTCTTGGGCGTGTACATTCCCGCCAAGCTGTGCTCTCATATTCATCGTTAAACGCAACCTATGAATATGTGGCCATAAGAAAGAGCATTTCAACTAAGCATTCACCTCATCAACCCTAGTTCCTTGCGTCACCACAGGCAGCGTTTGTCGGAAATCGCCGCTTAACAGAACTGTAACGCCACCCATCATTTGCTGGTTCCTGCGGATGTCCTACAAAGTCCTGTTTACCGCCTCTACTGCTTTTCTGTTCGCTATAGTGCATTCATCCCACACGATTAAAGAGCAATATTTAAGCACGCGCCCTTTGTCACTGTTGCGTGACACTCCACAAACAACTAATGCGCTTGGTAAGATATAACTTAGAACCAAAAGTTTGACTTGACTTTATGATAGTGTAGCTTGTTGTACCACCAATCAATCTGTTTATTAATATTGGTGTGAAACTCCCCATACAATTAGATAGGACATGTAAAGTTTTCAGATTTCATAACAGTATCGTTCCTAATGCACATAAAAAATGCAAAAACTAAAAAAAAAGAATTTTACGATTTTTTAAAACAATAACAGTTTTTTTTTTTAATTCGGGATTTGAACTCGCACCACCTAGTGCGGTAAACGGTCGCCTGACCTTACCGCTAAATTCCCTGTTGACATATTGTTGAAATAGCTGTTCCCTTGCAATTTATAATATTACTGCTCCGCTCCTTTATAAAAATAGCGTGATTGTTATGTTTCCAGGGTAAAATTTTTATTAACTAAATAAATAACATGTCATTTTGGGCATTCAATTATTTTGTTCATTCAATTACGAACCAAAACCTTTTAAAATCAATATTGCTTACCTCCCATAACATACGGCGTGATAATATGTAGCCTAAAGCCTTCCTTGGTTTACAAAGAACATTTTTACTGAATTTCAATTCAATCTATCCAGTAGTTTTGGCGTGAAGCCTTACCATACACACAGACAAACAGACAAAAATTCTAAAAAGTCACTTTTTGTCATCAGTTACGTTTTTCTAACAAAAGCCACTTATTTTTTCTCGAAAATTCTCAATGTACAGTTTTTCTTTCGTTACTGTTTTATTATATGTATATAGATTCTGAACCTAAAAGGTGTAGAGCAGTGGTGGCCAAGTGGTAACGGCCGCGACTTACGAGTTGTAGGTCGTAGGTTCGAACCCAGACAGGCGCTTTACTTTGTGTAAATTATTTCATCACCACTGCTCTCAAAACGGTGAAGGAAAACATCGTGAGGAAACCGGCATGTCCTAGAACCAAAAATTCGAAGACATGTGACATCTGCCAATCCGCACTGGGCCCGCGTGGTGGATTACGGCCCACTCCCTCTCACCGAGAGGAGGCCTGTGTCCCAGCAGTGGGAACATTATAGGCTGATTATGGAACCTAAAAGGAGAAACGGAACCCTTAGAAGATCACTTTGTTGTCCGTCTGTCTTTCCGTCTGTCAAGACCTTTTTTCTCAGGGACGCGTGGAGTTATCAAGTTGAAATTAATATCTAATACTCAAAGCTGCAACCCCTTGAAGCAGTGAAAAAATCAAACATCTAAGTCAACGCAATCAAAAGATACGGGCGTTTGTTCCGTTTATGCTGCAAATTTTGACTGGAAATCTGTTTCTATGGAAAATTTAAAATCGGTTTAAGTTGGTTGTAACACTATTTTTCGAAAATGTTTGAACTAACTTTTTAGACCTTTGTTATCCTGCGTATGAAGTTTTATTAAAATCGGTTCATTCATTTCGAAAAACAAGGGCTTGAAAGTTTGTATGAAATGCCGTACGTCGTAAACACTCTTAATGGCTAATAATCCAGGTATTTAAGTTTCTGGCAATGACTATAACCTACTTAAAAAAGCCTTTAAAGAAAATGTGTACCCATTTATCGTACCAGTCATGTCCACACAGCACAGTTTAAAAACACTTTCCGACATTTCGATGCCAAATAAAAGAGCAATAAATAAACAATAATATTCTCTGTTCGTTTAAATAGCGGCCATTTTAAATACTGTGTGGCTGAAACATTTGGCGGCGCCTATAATATGTCTACTGTGAAATAATGTGGAATTCGTACCTATGTTCCCGCCGTAAGCGGCAGAGGAGGACACCGTGGAGTTTTAGTGGGTTAGAGTCCCACATAACTGCACTATCTCCCCGTGGTAGTGCAGAATGCATGAGCATTTCTACACGATAAAAAAAAGGGTGCCAACGGAACCCTATTACTGAGCCTCTGCTGTCCGTCCGTCCGTCTATCTGTCAGCGGGCTGTATCTCATAAACCTACACTCCTAGTTAGAGGCACAACTATAATGTTTTTTTGTCTACACCTTTCGTTTGTTTCACGTGGAACTTGCGGAGATCCTGGACTTACTTTTGTGGCACCAATCGATAGGGTCAATCATAAGGAAGGAGGGAGGAGGATGTCATTTGTATTCAATGCAGTACTAGGTCATTAATATGGTAGTTGGTGGTTGTTGGTTGGTGGTGGTGTGGTGGCGGTGGTGGTGGTGTGGTAGAAAATAAAATTAATATTAAATAAATTCGGCACACCAGAGCTTTTTACTCTGACTGTACTGTAAGGTGTGTGTTAGGTAGCGTTACCAAACGGGAGTAACCCTCTGCTACAAGCAGTTCCTTCCTTCAAAAGTACCCCCATTTTTTTTAGTAAAAACTTCTTTAGGCGCGTTGGGATTTTTTTTAGATGGGAAAAAACCATTGAACTCGCGCCACTGTTACCGTAAGCGACACCGCGCGTGTTTTGTTTATAAGACGATTAAAAAAATACCCGCTTCGGATGTGTTCGGCTGTCCTCGGGATGTACTCGGTTTTAATGTAGGTATATCCGATATGTCAGTGAGTGATGGCAAAGTATTCTGTTTGTGTTTTGTTTTCACTTCTGTCGGCACTCCCGGAGTGCCACTGTATTTGTTTTTTCTTGCTTTCTGTCTACCGTTTTGGGGAATACAGGCTTGAAGTTATGATAGTTAAACAATACACATCGACTCGAAATCTAAATGATTGTAATGTTTCAAAGACTGTGGTTATATTTCTCTTTGTAATGTTCACACCATTAGAATGTAATAATACCCTCGAATCCAAGGACGATCGATCGAAACTAATGTTAGGAACGGTTCAAAGTGACGTAGGTACCAGCACATCAAGCTACTACAATCTGTCAAATTTCTTTAATAGATTTTCAACTTTATCGCTACAGCTTAAGGTTCAAAGTTGATTGGGAAAATTTGACAGTTTCGGGTAGCTTGATGTGCGCCCGTCTGTACATACTTATTATGTACATTACACCTACATAAAGCTAGTTTCCTAGAAGAGTACTGACCGCTACTACATGCGTTCGTAATCTATACAAAATCTATAAATATAAAATTCAAAGTCCCGACTGATTGATATATCAACGCACAGCCTAAACCGCTGGTCCTAGAGACATGAAATTTGGTGGGTGTGTTCTTTGTGAAGAGTAGGTATCCAATAAGAAAGGGGATTTTCGAAATTGCACCTCTTTTTTTTTTCCGGATGGTATATCATCAAATGACCCCTCCCGCTCCGGGTGGAGGGGAAGGGAGTGTCAGACTCTTACTGACTAAAACCCACCCTTGTTCCTTCCTTAGCCCTTTATGTTCTTGGCCAGCGGTAACCCTTTCGGACAATCCCGCTGACCCGGACAATCCCGCTGACCCGGACATTCCCGCTGACCAAATTCCACCCCTAAGAGGGTGAATGGGGGAGGTTGAAATTTCACGCGGACGAAGTCGCGGGCAGAAGCTAGTGTAACATAATTAACACAAAACCTCATGCATCCCAATTAGAGTCATCATCTACCTACCTTTTCCCAACTATGCTGGGGTCGGCTTCCAGTCTAACCGGATGCAGCTGAATACCACCAAACCAAACCTGAAATCGCGAAAAATAAATCAGCTGTTCCCTAGATTTATGTTCGTATAACTCGTCAAAATGTAGGGAACAGCTGATTTTTTTTTCGCGGTTTCAGGTTTGGTCACATAGTAAAAGTTGTTCATAATGATGAGTACAATGAGGTCATTGTACTCATGAGGTTATTGGTAAAACATTAACAACCTCTTAAGAGGTCTTAAGAGGTTGTTAATGTTTTACCAATAACCCTGTCTATATAAAGCTGAAGAGTTAGTTTCAGCGCACTAATCCCACATCGAATTGGGCTATCGCATTTGATAGCCCGCCCAACGTTTGAGGAAGGTTACGGGCTATTTAACATCACGCTAAGACACTTAGGAGCTGTGCAAAAACAAAAATAGTCAGAAAGAACGACGAAGTAATGGGCAGGCGATGCGATGCAACGAGGTGGGTCGGGGGAACAAGAAACACGCGGATTGGTATTTTAGCACAGACAAAAAAAAAACTGAAACATGCTTCACCAATGGGATTTGATACGATTAACTTAACAGTTAACTGTCCATTCTGTTATCCATTTATGATTCTGCCAAAGTATCCTTTCTAGGCCCCCTGTGCTATTGTTACTAAATAACATAAAACTAATTAAACACACAAATTCGCCTTACAGCCTCTTTTCTAAACTTACGAAAGTAACTGAAACTTTACGAAAGTTTCAAAACAATCTCGTTTATTGAAAGAAAGCCAAGATGTTCGGAGCTCTAACAATGAGTTTCCATTGTGAACCTATTTTATTGGACGGAGAATTAACCGCCTGGAGTTGGCAACGGCATATACAAATTTTGTACCGTTTAATTGGTTTAGTTGTCGTAAACGCGACCGCTTAGCGATAGGTCTTGAGTTCAATCCCCGTAGCAGGAAAACGGTTATTAGGTTTTACCTTAGGTAACCTAATCATATATTTTTATTATAAGACTAGCTTCTTTCCGCGGCTTCACCCGCGAGGTATGTCGATAAAAACTATCCTATGTCCTTCCCTGGGATGCAATCTATCTCTCTGCCAAATTTTATCGAAATCCGTTCAGTGGTTTAGGCGTGAAAAGGTAACAAACAGACAGAGTTACTTTCGAATTTATCGTGTGCTGTTCTGTGGTACCTACTCGTACCGCGGAAGCGACGGAACACCACGTCCTGACAGAAGTCTTCTTCCATGACGACGGGCAGATAACAATTCGGTACGTGCACCACGAAAGCCTTGAAGTTGACGTTGCGGTACGACTCCAGTAACTGCACCCTCGGCGTGTCGTCTATATTCTGTGTTATGGGTTTTAGTTTCCGCACTTAGTCCTTCAGTGGACCATTGTGCGTGGGCCATGGCGGCCGTCGGTGGTTATTCCAACCAGCCCACCTCCCTCCAGAAGCTGATAAAGTCTCCTGGCTCCTAGATTGTAGACTTTCGCAGTAATAGTAACAAATGCTCAAAATGTCCCCATTCAAAAATAGTACTATTGTTTTCTACTTTAATTTTTGGGTATAAAATGTTCGACACTTGAATAATTATTTCGATTTTTTATAGGTATGCGAAATATACGTATAACCCTATATTCAGGGACTACACACGCGAAATTGTGTTGTTAAAAGTTTTCTCGACAATTTTCTAGAAATTGAAAGTGCGCCAAGAAGTAAGATTCTACCACAATAAGGTTCTATTGTGCAGTATTTATTGTGAAGCTATTTATTGGACGGCAAATTAACCGTTTGAGAGACGTGGGCCGACCGGGCAGGGCCGTACGGTGACCATACGGTGGATATTTCGCGACAGTATGTTGTGTAATATTACTATGGGCGCTTCTTTCTGGGAATATGGATTGTACTGTTATGTAATTGAACATGTGTGTGCGCAGACATAGGTGCTCTCTCTCTTTCGTCACTCTCATAGTCCGATGGGTCAGCAATCCGACACGACCGGGGCGCAGGACCAACGGTTTAACGTGTTTTCCGAGGCACGGGGGTATCACACCGCCGACTTCCAAACTACGGGTTGTTATTAAGAAATTCCCAATGGAAAAACTCTTAACACTTTGTCCGACACGGGAATCGAGCCCAGGAGCCCACGCTCAGTAGTCACGCTTGCGACCACGAGACCAGCAGGGCAGCCAATTTCGCCTAATAAAAGAATGATCATCATCATCTGCCTGTCTTTTCCCAATTATGTTGGGGTTGGCTTCCAGTCTAACCAGATGCAGCTGAATACAAGTATTTTACATGGAGCGACTGCCTATCTGACCTCCACAACCCAGTTACTGGGTAATACGATACCCCTTGGTAAGACTGATTGTCAGACTTTCGGGCTTCTGACTACCCGTAACGACTGTCAAAGATCCACGACTGACAGCCGAGACCAACGGCTTAACGTGCTGTCCGAGACACGGAGGGGTCTCGGTATGTAAAGATGGTCACCCATCCACAGACCAACCGCGGCAAGTGTAGCTTAACTTGATCGATCGACCTGTGCGGCTGTTATTATTTAGCCACGGACCCCTAGAGTGATCATAATTATGTTTATTAATTTAAAGACTGTTCAATAAATAAAGTGAAACAGAATGTCCCACATTTCACCACCACCCTGTCACCCTACATTTGGCAAGACGCCTGTCAGAAACGCTCTCTCACAAGCAATGGTTACGTTCAAACGACTTTATTTCTCGACTTCCATACGACTTCAGACTTCAAAATACGTACAAAACAAGAAAGAACCAAACTTTATTGAGCGTAGACCATTCTGTATGGTTGGTGGGTTTAGTGAAATGTAACTAAGGAATGACGTCAGTTACGTATGTACATACAAAGAGAATATAACCATGGATAAATAGTCTTTCGTTTAGAACTTTTTCACTCACTCTTTTTAGGGTTCCGTACCAAAATGGTAAAACGGAACCCTTATGGTGAGACTCAGTCTGTCTGTCTCAACTTGTTTGGAATAGTTTTAGATGACGTTTGCCCAACTATTTTGCAAATAAGAAAGAAATAAAAATTACCTACATATATTTTATTTAAATTCGAAGTGGGGTAAGTGGGGTATCATTATGATAGAGCGCAGTTTGCACATTCTCATACATTTTTTCTTTTATTTTTTAGTTTTCGACTTTTGTTGAAAAATGTAATTCCCCCCCCCCCCTTTATCTCGGAAGTTTGCAAAGAGAAAAATCTGAAATTATTCTATGTGATTGAAGTTTATGTAAAGATTACAGGAAAAATAAAACGAAGTCTTTAAATAGCACACTTTTTCAGAAATCATCAACAAAAGTAACATTAGTTCCACTATCGGTCAAGAGATGGCGCTGATCCAAAACTGCAATATTCTACACTACAGCGTGCAGTGTTAATAATCTCTGACTAATATAGGCCTCGCCGATGAAAATTTAAAAACATATGATGGTACGGAACCCTCGGTACGGTGCGCAAATCCGACTCGCTCTTGCCCGGTTTTTATTATCTTACGCAGATGAAAACTTCGGCCAGGGCGTCCTTATAGTTGCAACAAATCGTTTTATGAGGGATTAGAGAACTCATAAAAGAAGTAGGAACTTCAATTTCTTAAACAACCATCAGACAAAGCCTGCACGATACTAATTTACGAGGTCCCGTCGTCGCCAGAAAAAAATTTTGTAATCATCGATCTGTAAGAGGTGAATTCCATATCGTCATTGTAAGACATACAGTTGCTACGGCGAAATACAGTTTGCCAACATCGATTCTCAAATAATTCAAACGTAAATTCATAGCTTATTACAAATCTCATCCAATAATTTAAAGATTTATCAAAGTAATTTTAAAGGTAAACAGATCTAGCATTCTTTCTTAAGGTCGAACTAGTCGCGAGCTCGAACTCACTGGTGGTGAGCAGTTAGACGCTAGTCAACACGCACAACGTCTAGTTCGCACGCACACAAACACCGTTCCGAACTAAAACACGCGTGAAAAAATTCAAAAATTCTTTTGGAAAATCGAGTTTTATGAAAAAAAAAACTGCATAAATCAATTACAAATAAAGTTTATTGAACTCTTCGATAATTGAGCTTTTCGTTGTGGAGATATTACACTTCTTTTATTACTTATTTACAACCCATAGTTACGTTAAAATTAGGAAGAAAAACCAATCTTTGTTGACTCATAACTTTTTAATAGCTTTTTATAATCGATATCATGAAATAACCTCCCGAAATTTGTAGGTAAAAAAATCTCGACTAGTGCCACCTTAAGAATCCTAACGTGATGTAAAATAGCCTATAGCCTTCCTCGAGAATTGGGCTATAAAATGAAAAAATATTTTTTCAAATCCGACATGAAGTTCCGGAGATTAACGCTTTCAAACTATCAAACAAACTCTTCAGCTTTATTATTAGACTAGCTGCGCCCCACGGTTTCACCCGCATAAGTTTCGATCCCGTGGGAATATCGGGATAAAAAGTAGCCTATATGTTAATCCAGGGTGTCAGCTAACTCCATACAAAATTTTATCTAAATTGGTGCTGCCGTTTGAGCGTGAAGAAGTATCAAACATATAAACACACACACACACTCACAAACTTTCGCCTTTATAATATTAGTGTGATTAGAAGATATACTCGTAGATTAATTAGTTAGTATTATTAGTATAGATATATTCTAGTTAGTAAGCTAATAGTACTAGTGACCTGGTGTGTATTTTTGATGTATCGATTGAAGCTATTAGCGGGCCACGAAGGTAGCGGAGAGCGACGCTGAAGTGATTATTCTTAAGAAATTGGATGATTAAATTATTCATTCGAGGTTATAGGTACACGAAAAGGACATGAATCCTACTAATATTATAAACTAGCTGCGCCCCGCGGTGTCACCCGCGTAAATGTCCATCCCGTGGGAGTTTCGAGATAAAAAGTAGCCTATATGTTAATCCAGGCAAGCCAGGGTGTCAGCTACCTCTATATATCAAAATTGGTCCAGCCGTTTGAGCGTGCAGAAGTAACAAACATAATTATAAACACACACAAACACACCCCCACACACACACACTCTCACAAACTTTAACCTTTATAATATTAGTGTGATTCTGATTAGTATGGATTTGCCCTTTCTGTAGGACGTCACCAAAAAGGTCAGTATCAATTCCCACCTCCCCGCTGCCTGCCTGGCCACACATACCACAACTGGCATAGGAAGCAATCAGGCGATTGCTTCCGCCACACCCCTCCGCTACCGACCTCACCCCCGCCGTCGTCTGCGACAGTATAAGGCTGTAATCGGGAATTCAGTTCAGTGGGACCATTCCTTACGACGTGACAAGGGGAGGTAGTCGAATCGTTATGATAACTGTTATCTAAGTACTTATCTAGCCTTTCTACAGTATTAGGTTTTTCTTAACTTAATAATACGAGTAATACCTAATACCATTGATATATTATTTTCGTAGATACGTTACTCAGTCACAGCGCCTGTTCCTACTACAGTTCGCGTCAAATAACTTTGCCGCTCTGAAGCTAGGATCTTTCCTAGTCGCGCCAATCCGCGCCATGCGCGCTGCTGTTGTATTCATAGGTTTAACTACTGCGCAGTGACTTGTTGCCTACTTCAGAGCGGTAAAGTTATTTGACGCGAACTGTAAACTGGGTGATTGCACCTAGTAGGCACTCAGTCGCGCACGGAACATCGTTGATCACACACCTCAATAATTTCAGTTTTTTTTTTTGTAATAAATATGCATTAAAATGACTTCTTGTGCAGCTAAACAGCGTTTTAATAATGCAGATGTCACATGTCTTGGAATTTTTGGTTCTAGGACATGCCGGTTTCCTCACGATGTTTTCTTTCACCGTTTTGAGAGCAGTGCAATGGTGATGAAGTAATTTACACAAAGTAAACTAAGTAAAGTGCCTGTCAGGGTTTGAACCGACGACCTACAACTTGTAAGTCGCGGCCGGTACTACTAGGCCACGACTGCTCTCTTGATACATACCCAGGAATAAACATGTGCATGTGTACAACATCAACTGCCTGCCTTTTCCCAACTATGTTGGGGTCGGCTTCCAGTCTAACCGGATGCAGCTGAACACCAATATTTTACATGGAGCGACTGCCTATCTGACCTCCACAATCCAGTAACTGGGTAATACGATACCCCTTGGTAAGACTGGTTGTCCGACTTTCGGGCTTCTGACTATTCGTAACGACTGTCAAAGATCCACGAATGACAGCTGGGACCAACGGCTTAACGTGCTTTCCGAGACACGGAGGGGTCTCGGTATGTAAAGATGGTCACCCATCCACAGATCAACCGCGGCAAGCGATCGACCTGTATGTATCTTTTTAAAACCCAGTTTCGAACGCCGCTATACATATAAGGCGTTAGCCGGTAAAGTCTACCTACAGCTTTTAACAGACACATCTGACGATAAGATGGCGGGAAATTTCCTCGGATACGTGCAGTGCGAAGCAATTTGTACTATCTCACAAAATATGTAGAACTATTTGGCTTTTAAATGCATCTGTTTTACAGATAGATAGAACCTAATAAAAAGACGATTCTTTAGCTTTTACTAAAAATGCCATTTAAAAGCATGAATGTGACTTTCAATAAGAATACAGTAGATATGTATCCAATCGCCAATCATCTTCTGTCGTGTTCCATAATAGAAGTCATCATTATCATCATCACCATCACCATCTTATCGTCATCATCATATCATCATCAGCAATCATCATCATCATCATCATCATCTTATCGTCATCATCATCATCTTATCGTCATCATCATCATCATCGTCATCATCTTATCGTCATCATCATCATCATCATCTTATCGTCATCATCATCATCATCGTCATCATCTTATCGTCATCATCGTCATCATCTTATCGTCATCATCATCATCTTATCGTCATCATCATCATCTTATCGTCATCATCATCGTCATCATCTTATCGTCATCATCATCATCATCTTATCATCATCTTATCGTCATCATCATCATCGTCATCATCTTATCGTCATCATCATCATCATCGTCATCATCTTATCGTCATCATCATCATCTTATCGTCATCATCATCATCATCTTATCGTCATCATCATCATCATCGTCTTATCGTCATCATCATCATCTTATCGTCATCATCATCATCATCTTATCGTCATCATCATCATCATCATCTTATCGTCATCATCATCATCATCGTCATCATCTTATCGTCATCATCGTCATCATCTTATCGTCATCATCATCATCTTATCGTCATCATCATCATCTTATCGTCATCATCATCGTCATCATCTTATCGTCATCATCATCATCATCTTATCATCATCTTATCGTCATCATCATCATCGTCATCATCTTATCGTCATCATCATCATCATCGTCATCATCTTATCGTCATCATCATCATCTTATCGTCATCATCATCATCTTATCGTCATCATCATCGTCATCATCTTATCGTCATCATCATCATCATCTTATCATCATCTTATCGTCATCATCATCATCGTCATCATCTTATCGTCATCATCATCATCATCGTCATCATCTTATCGTCATCATCATCATCTTATCGTCATCATCATCATCATCTTATCGTCATCATCATCGTCATCATCTTATCATCATCTTATCGTCATCATCTTATCATCATCTTATCGTCATCATCATCATCATCATCTTATCGTCATCATCATCTTATCATCATCAGTATAATAAAGAAAAAAATAAAAAAACCCAGTTACTGGTTAACACGATATCCTTGGTAAGACTGGTTGTCAGATATTCAGACCGGTTGTCTACCCGTAACGACTGTCAAAGATCCACGAATGACAGCCAGGACCAACGGCTAAACGTGCTTTCCGAGCCACGGAAGGATCTCGATATGGAATTACGGTCACCCATCCACAGACCATCCTCGGCAAGCATTTCATCGATGACCTGGCTGTGATTACCCCACGACTTGTAGACGAGACTACAAAAAATAAATCTCGGATTTCAAACTAAATTTTAAAATTGCAGTAGAAAGGCTTTTCATGCAAAAGTCACAAAGAATAGCTTTTCTCTAAGAACGACTTAAACCGGGCTCCGACTTGGCCTGGGATAAAAAGACTAAAAGATTGAGACTGACAATCTACCTAGATTTTTACGTTAGATCTACCTTATTTTTATTTATTTATTTATTTATAGGAGAACCAACAGCTATAACAGAAGCATAACAATCGTTTATGAGACATAAAGCCAATTACAGGTTCTCACGGGTAAAAACAGAAAATGTAGTAGAAATCTTAGGATCACTAACAAGCACTATAAAAGGAATACAAATATAAGGTATATAAGCACTATGCATTTTTAAAAAAGTCAGCGTTCAGCCGAGTGCGAGCAGAATAGTTCTTGGTGTTAAATGGGTCAAATGAGAACTCTTTGCAAAGAATATTAAAGTCTTTACTCGCTCGCACCAAGTATGAATTTTGCCTGTAGTTAGAACAGGAAAAAGGAATGGAATGTGGTAGATTTTCTAGGTGCTATACGCATAAACCAATTAAAAGTAAGAATATAATATTTACCTAATTACATTATAAATTTAAGCACAAAATAAGCAATATTTATTTGTTTAAACTTTTCGCACAAAAAGGTACAAAGGCGGACTTAATGCCTTAGGCATTCTCTACCAGTCAACCAAGGGTGGTGACGAGATTGGATGGCAGGTGCCTAATATTGTACCCTTTAACTGAGTTGGTTTTAAAGCTTCAGTTAATTGTTGGGTTACAACTTAACTATAGGGTCTGCGTGTGTTGGTATTTCACTGTTTGTATTTCCGAGGTCATTTGGGACCCCTGGTAATTAAATGTGTTCATTTTATTTCAAAACTTCTTGCTGAGACCGAAAGCCTGACAACCAGTTATATCCCATGGTACCGTGTTATCCAGTAACTGGGTTGTGGAGGTCAGATAGGCAGTCGCTCCATGTAAAAAACTGGTATTCAGCTGCATTCGGTTAGCCTGGAAACCGACCCCAACATTTATACGCTTTATAACTGTTCTAAAATCTGATGTTCCCACTGCTGGGACACAGGCCTCCTCTCTGTGAGAGGGAGTGGGCCATAATCCACCACGCGGGCCCAGTGCGTTGAATTGCAATGCTAATTCTTTGGCCAAAGCACGACCCAGCCCTCCTGGTCACGTGAAATGTCGACCAGCCGGCGGGAAATTTCCTTAAAAAGGAGACGCGCGTTTCGACCCCAAACGGCTCAAACCTGTAGTTACCCATAAGGTATTTGCACCGCTAGAGGGTCTCAGCAGCCGCAGCAGCGGCGCCAGCACAGCCCGCCGTGCTAGGAACATGAGATGGCGCAAATTGATACTGACCTGCAAATTGCAAAAAACGTAAGAAAATTTGAATTTCGCGAGCTGAGCTACCCAGACGCTCTAGTGTAGTTTCAAACTGCCATACTAGTGTAGTAAAACATTACTGCCTGTAATATAACGTTAGTATGTGCGTGTTTACTGATAATAATACCGTCGTCACACGCCGAAGTATCCTAATACTGAAACTGAAACTCCGACAGTAAAATAAGATATGTTATTGTTAGTACTAAGACTCGCCTCATAAGCACAAAATACAGAGAGTACAGAAGGCAATCACATGTATGTACTTCACTTTTCATACCTACGCTCGGCGGTCGCGCTAGTGTTGTCAACTTTGGCTTATGCACAAAACCCTATCGTGGTAGTGGCAACCGTATTTAGTTGTTTGGGGTCTCCCTTGTTTTGCCGAAAAGATTTTGCCAAATTATCACTTCCCAAACAATTTTCCGCATAATTTCATTTGCCAAATTATTACTAAGCAAAAAATCTCTTCACAAATAATTGTAACCCAAACCTAATGTTTGGCAAGTGAACGTTTAAACAATAACTTGTTTACCAACTAGTACTTTTACCAATTTTTATTTAGTCAAATATTTCAGTTGGAATAACTCATTTTACGCAAAATTACATTTGCCAAATATTTAGTATCGTCAGTTTTCGCAGTTTTAAGGCAGCCATTTCAAGCATAAGATCTAACTTTGAAGACGTTTTATTACAAGGGTGTTTTTTCCACTTGGGACAAATTCTAAACAGGTAATAATAATATTAAGTATTCTGGTAGTATTTTTTGAAATAATTAATCTCGTCTAACTAGTTCAGTTTCGGGTAGACTTTTTATCCATTTTTTTTTCTATATAATCTAGTCGTTTCTGGCACTCGCCGGCCGCTGCCGCGGCACCGCTCGCTTCGCTCGCTCGGCTCGTGCGTAGGAGGTCACAGTTTTAACCTAACCTAACCTAAGCATTTTTTTTTAATAATTAACCTCGTCTAACTTATTCGGTTCTCGATAGCCTGCTAAAAATAATCTCTTTTTTCCATATTTTTTTTCTATATAATCTAGTCGTTTCTGGCACTCGCCGGCCGCTGCCGCGGCACCGCTCGCTTCGCTCGCTCGGCTCGTGCGTATGCGTAGGAGGTCACAGTTTTAACCTAACCTAACCTAAGCATTTTTTTTAAATAATTAACCTCGTCTAACTAATTCGGTTCTCGATAGCCTGTTAAAAATAATCTCTTTTTTCCATATTTTTTTCTATATAATTTAGTCGTTTCTGGCACTCGCCGGCCGCTGCCGCGGCACCGCTCGCTTCGCTCGCTCGGCTCGTGCGTAGGAGGTCACAGTTTTAACCTAACCTAAGCATTTTTTTTTTTATAATTAACCTCGTAACTAATTCGGTTCTCGATAATGTCCATTGCAAAAAATTAAAATAGTAAGTTACAAATATTTTGTATTAAATAAATGATTATTTTAAAATAAAATTGCATTTTTTAATTATTTAATTAACAAAAAAAATTCTCAAAAAATCTTATTTATGCCTTTATATTTTTTGTTATAACAAATCGTTTGACCAAACGTTTATTGTCTAAAGATTATTTGCCGTAATAAATCATTTGATTAAAGACCAAATGCCTAAATGACATTATCCTTAATAATATTCTGCCAAGTAAAAATTCGACCAAATGAAAATGTGCATACTAAAATTATTCCAAACATTGCATTGGTATAATAAAAGGTTGCGAAAATTCGTTTGGGTAGTGAAATTTTGGCAAAATCTTTTCGGCAAAACGGCAGGCTCCCAGTTGTTTGATTTATTGTTGAGCTTATTCGACAATATCAAAACAAAACAATAAACATAGTATTACAATACAAAAAGTTTACAGAATAAAAACATAAAATTTTACATTTGTCAACTTTCACTATCGAAAATCCCTAATAACTTCAAAACGGATTACCCTATTTACACAATTAATTTTGCCCTATCCGTTTTAGACCTAAACCTATCAAATGACACTAAAAACAACACAATGGCGCCGATTCTGTTGTTCACAAACTAAACTAAATTTAAGTTCAGGCATCTGTTTCTTTCTATTTCAATAAGAAAAGGACAGAAGATAAATATTAGTTTAGTCCTGTCAAATTAGTCAGCGCCTGACGTAAATTGACGTATTTTTAATAGCCAATTTTTTAATCTCGTCTAAATTGTCTATGGAGTATCATAATTTGACAGGACTAAACTAATATTTATCTTCTGTCCTTTTCATAATGAAATAGACAGAAAAAGATGCATGAACTTAAATTTAGTTTACTTTGTGAACAACAGAATCGGCGCCAATATCTACATAAACAAAAAATCATGTTTTCAACTTACCTACGTAATAGTTGGTGGCGTGAATTGACCTTACAAAAAAGTTCCTTCGTTTATACTGATTCAAAATAGGAAACTATTATAAATGGAGCTAGGCAATAATAGGCGGCATATTTTGTTGCTTCATTTTTGCACTTCACAGACGCGTGTCTCAAGCGGATGGCACCCGCGCTCGCACTACTCCCAACCCGTCCGAGATAACGTGTCTGTGAGCGGTGTCTATGTGTGCGTTGCTCGAGCGCATTTTGTATGTAGACTGCCTTCTGTACTATATGTATTCTGTGTCTTAAGTGTGTGGGACGCGAATTGACGCGATACGAATGTGATCACACACGAATAACTTTTTAAGGGGATTACAGGATCTAAACGCAAGATTTAGAAGCAATAAAAGTTTATGATCGACTACAGTAAACAAAATCGGAAAAATATATGATACTAGCTTCCGCCTGCGGGTTCGCCTGCGAGGTATGTCGATAAAAACTATCCTATGTTCTTCCCCGGGATGCAATCTATCTCTCTGCCAAATTTTATCGAAATCTCTTCGGTGGTTTAGGTAACATACAGACAGACAGAGTTACTTTCGAATTTATATACATAGATTATGTTTTTTTCGTTGGTTCAAAATTGGTTTGCTCAACAACGTAAATAACGCAATTAATGTTGTTGAACTGTCAAAATGAAATCCTTTGCTAACAGTTACAACAGTTACCCTGCACATAGATGTTCCACGCTACTTAACGCCACATCTACCACTAAAGCTATTTGAAACGATAACAACGAAAATAAATATTATCTTAGGCTCCGCACCCTCACAAGACTACAGGACACACATTACCGTGTGTAAACAACTTTCTGGCACGTCACAATGAAGTTACAGAAGCACCACTTTGTTCATTGCAGTCTTTGTAAAGAAGCTTGCCCGTCCGAAGTAATATCATCATAATTTGCCTGCATTTTCCCAACTATGTTGGGGTCGGCTTCTAGTCTAACTGGATGCAGCTGAATACCAGTATTTCACATGTAGCGACTGCCTATCCGATCTCCACAACCAGTTACTGGGTAACGTCTTGAAATAATTCATCATTAGTGTTAATTGACCAGCCATATCAACAAAATTCACATTAAAATGTTCCCTGTCTTTATCGAATTTTTATAATTGAAGTCTTATTGTGAGAGTCATTAAATTCTCTACGCAAATAAAAGAGCTGTCTTTCTGTCAGTCAGTTAGATTATTAGATTTAAACCGAAACAATTCTTAGAGCTATGGAACGGAGTATTCTGGTTATTAAACTCGTGAACCGGGTTAAGAATACAACAACCAGTTCCTTCACTAAAATAACTGATGTCATTCGGAAAGCTGCCACGCTTAAATGGAATTGGGCTTGACACATCTGCCGCATGTCAGACGATCAGTGGGCCAAACTTACGACCCAGTGGGTCCCGCTTGGCAAACGACATCGCGGCAGGCCCAGACGGAGATGGTGGGATGAGCTGGACTCCTTTGATAAAGATTGGTCCTTGGCAGCTCTGGACAGAGAGAGTAGGGAGGCCTTGCCTTACCTAGGATTGCCAAAAAAAAAATTGAAATGGCTAGACCGACCTCCTGGGTAACACGATACCAGGCGGTAAGACGTAGCTGTCAGAGTTTTAGGCTTCTGACTACCCATAGTGAATGTCAAAGACTTAAGTATGATAGCCGGCAGAAACTGCTTCCTGAGGTATCACTATAATAGTCCATACCTCAGAAAGCAGTTGGTCCTGGCTTCACTGAATGGGCTCAATTGGGACTTTATAATAAAATAAGTAGTAGACTTGTTAAAACAGATGTAATACCATGATTTACATCAACTTAAAAGAAAGAATGAAATGCCCGTAGCGGAGCGCGTCTGTGAGCTGAGTGGAGTGAAGGGTACGCAGCGGCCGTCGCGTACCGGGTTTGGTACCCTGACGCCCCGCGCCGTCCCCTCGGTCAAGTGATGCGCCAACATGTTATGTGTAATGTTTCAAAAAAACACGCGCAGGAGACAGCTTGATATTGAGTCAATTGTTACTTGATCATCATCATTTCAGCCGAAAGACGTCCACTGCTGGACATAGGCCTCCCAAGTACCTCCACTTCGACCGGTTCTGTGGTTCTCGCATCCAACGGGTTCCTGCGGCCTTCACAAGGTCGTCGGACCACCTTGTGGGAGACCTTCCAACGCTACGTCTTCCGATACGCGGTCGCCACTCCAGAACCTTTGGGCCCCATCGGCCATCTGTTCTGCGAGCAATGTGCCCTGCCCACTGCCACTTAAGTTTGGCAATTCTTCGGGCTATGTCGGTTACCTTGGTTCTCCTGCGGATCTCCTCATCAAAGACTTAGTTACTCGATGATAAATACTAATATTATAAATTCGAAAATAACTCTGTCTGTCTGTCTGTATGTTACCTTTTCACGCCTAAACCACTGAACGGGTTTCGATAAAATTTCGCAGAGATATAGATTGCGTCCCGGAGAAGGACATAGGATAGTTTTTATTGACATAACTCGCGGGCGAAGCCGAGGGCAGAAGCTAGTTCGTTTATCGTCATCATCTTATCGTCATCATCTTATCGTCATCATCATCATCATCATCATCATCTTATCGTCATCATCATCATCATCGTCATCATCATCATCATCATCATCATCACCATCTTATCGTCATCATCTTATCGTCATCATCATCATCATCTTATTGTCATCATCTTATCGTCATCATCATCATCATCTTATTGTCATCATCATCATCTTATCGTCATCATCATCATCATCTTATCGTCATCATCATCATCATCATCATCATCATATCGTCATCATCATCATCATCTTATCGTCATCATCATCTTATCATCATCAGAAATCATCATCATCATCATCATCATCTTATCGTCATCATCATCATCATCTTATCGTCATCATCATCATCATCTTATCGTCATCATCATCATCATCTTATCGTCATCATCATCATCATCTTATCGTCATCATCATCTTATCATCATCAGAAATCATCATCATCATCATCACCATCTTATCGTCATCATCTTATCGTCATCATCTTATCGTCATCATCATCATCATCTTATTGTCATCATCATCATCATCTTATCGTCATCATCATAATCATCTTATCGTCATCATCATCATCATCTTATCGTCATCATCATCATCATCTTATCGTCATCATCATCATCATCTTATCGTCATCATCATAATCATCTTATCGTCATCATCATCATCATCTTATCGTCATCAGAAATCATCATCTTATCGTCATCATCATCATCATCTTATCATCATCATCACCATCTTATCATCATCTATCCGACTAAATTTCTACTGGGATGCCTCGGATATACTCGTTAGAGGTAAGGCGAGCAAAAGACCAGCTCACCATAGCCTGTAAGACGCTCCGTGGCACTAATTGACGCGCCTGATCTACATGCTGTGCTGGCTCGCTTCTTTGTGCCAGACAACTACTGCCGCGGCAGAAAGCGCAGGCTGTTTGCTGTGCCTCCATGTCGCACAGTTGCGCGTGCTAAGTCCCCAGTACCACGTACTCTGGCCGCACTTAATGATCTCTTGACTATATTCCAACAAACGATCTGTTTGCGGACGAATGGACGAAGATTTTGTCGGCATGTCAGGAGTACTGTGAGAGGGATGTATGAAAGTGTTGTTAACTTTTTACTTGGTTTTATATTCATGTTTTATGTGTGTGTAAATTGTCTTTAATTTTTGTAATTGGTTGTAAACCGTTTTAATTAAAGAATAAATAAATAAATAAAAATAAATAAATCATCATCATCATCATCTTATCATCATCAGTACTTAACCATAACCATAATCAGCCTATAATGTTCCCACTGCTGGGACACAGGCCTCCTCTCAAATGAGAGGGAGTGGGCCGTAATCCACCACGCGGGCCCAGTGCGGGTGTCACATGTCTTCGAATTTTTGGTTCTAGGACAGTACTTATATTAAAGAAAAAAAAAAAACCTAGTTACTGGGTAACACGATATCCTTGGTAAGACTGGTTGTCAGATATTCAGACCGGTTGTCTACCCGTAACGACTGTCAAAGATCCACGAATGACAGCCAGGACCAACGGCTAAAAGTGCTTTCCGAGCCACGGAGGGATCTCGATATGGAATTACGGTCACCCATCCACAGACCATCCTCGGCAAGCATTTCATCGATGACCTGGCTGTGATTACTTAGCCACGACTTGTAGACGAAGACTACAAAAAAAAAATCTCGGATTTCAAACAAAATTTTAAAATTGCAGTAGAAAGTATAAAAGGCTTTTCATGCAAAAGTCACAAAGAATAGCTTTTCTCTAATAACGACTTAAGCCGGGCTCCGACTTGGCCTGGGATAAAAAGACTAAAAGATTGAGACTGACAATCTACCTAGATTTTTACGTTAGATCTACCTTATTTTTATTTATTTATTTATTTATAGGAGAACCAACAGCTATAACAGAAGCATAACAATCGTTTATGAGACATAATAGTACATTATGATACATGTGTGCTATGTTGATCATTATGCACGAGGCGATATTATCGCGCGAGCCGCAGGCGAGAGCGGTAAGAAAGCCGAGTGTATATTGATTAATGCACACGCGTTTCATACGACGTTTTTCAACACACTTGCGAGGAAAAAAAAAACAGACTTGTATTGTTAAATATTAATTTGTATGGAAAATGGCGCGCTGGTTTTGTTTTCCCGCGCGCCGTGCTAGCCAGCACTAGCGATGCGCGCCGCGCGCAACATTGACTCATTTTAAATAATTATATTAATCTATGGCACAGACAAAACCGCTAAACAGCCTATAGAAAAAATATAATAAACACAAACCTGAAAATTGCAAAAAACCTAAGAATTTCGCGGTCTACCACTGCGCTTTCACCTTAAATTGTCTGTGGTCCCCTGCGAGTTCATTTTGCGACCAAGGACAATACAGACTATTTAAAAAAAAAAAATGGTTGCCTGTAAAGTCGGTTTTACGGGCGAAGATTTTACGTGACAACGTCTTTTTCTCGGTAGAATATTTATTGATATGAATATAATTAAATTGCACAATAGGAACAAGGAATTGAATGAAATTAAGAATTGCACAAATTTTAACTATAGAAATATATTTTGTTCGTTCGGTGACTCATCGTAACGTTACCGAGCGTTACACTTTTTCATAAGTGACTCCCAGCCGCAACCTAATTTAAGACGTTGTCACGTCAAAAAGTTGAAATATAGCCCGCGGATTTTTTCTTTTGGCATGAAGTCTCTTTGGGCGCTTTCCGAATTAGCTATAATCGCTCACATCACAGCGCTCACATCATCTCCATGGACGTAATATTACGTCCATGCATCATCTCACATGCGTTCCGATTTAGATATTACTATTATGACTGCTGAGAGCTGGCAACAATTCGGAACACTCGTGAACGCGCTCACATGACAGTGCTTACACAATGTAAAAAAGATATTATTACAGTATTTCTTTGTATAAACACCACATTTCTTCTTCAGTTCTTCTTCTTTGGTTAGGTGGCGACTGTCAGCCAGAAGCACGATTTCAAAAATGCCACGTTAGTTTAATTTAAAGATGATGCAACTCAAAACAAAACACACACTGACACAACCTCATACACACACTGTCATTTTTGACAGCGCTCACGGTGATATTATTCTAGGGCATGGTCGGCATTATCGCAAGATGGCGAATGTCATGACGTCATCTATGACGATTCACGGGACATCGTTATCATTATCGCGCTCACGCTAATTCGGTTATTTCCCAATTCGGAACACATCGATTATTTCCCAATTCGGAACGCAGGGTTTGATGAGATTAAAAAAGCGCGCGTCTCCGACTAGTAAATAGTTATCTGTGGTATTACAGAACATGTGGATTAAAGTAAAGAAAAAGCACGCGTTCGTAATACACTCCATTATGGACCTAAAAGCGGTTCAATAAGAGCCACTTTACGAGCAAGTGTGTTGAAAAGCCAATTACAGGTTCTCACGGGTAAAAACAGAAAATGTAGTAGAAATCTTAGGATCACTAACAAGCACTATAAAAGGAATACAAATATAAGGTATATAAGCACTATGCATTTTTAAAAAAGTCAGCGTTCAGCCGAGTGCGAGCAGAATAGTTCTTGGTGTTAAATGGGTCAAATGAGAACTCTTTGCAAAGAATATTAAAGTCTTTACTCGCTCGCACCAAGTATGAATTTTGCCTGTAGTTAGAAGAGGAAAAAGGAATGGAATGTGGTAGATTTTCTAGGTGCTATACGCATAAACCAATTAAAAGTAAGAATATAATATTTACCTAATTACATTATAAATTTAAGCACAAAATAAGCAAAATTTATTTGTTTAAACTTTTCGCACAAAAAGGTACAAAGGCGGACTTAATGCCTTAGGCATTCTCTACCAGTCAACCAAGGGTGGTGACGAGATTGGATGGCAGGTGCCTAATATTGTATCCTTTAACTGAGTTGGTTTTAAAGCTTCAGTTAATTGTTGGGTTACAACTTAACTATAGGGTCCGCGTGTGTTGGTATTTCACTGTTTGTATTTCCGGGGTCATTTGGGACCCCTGGTAATTAAATGTGTTCATTTTATTTGAAAACTTCTTGCTGAGACCGAAAGCCTGACAACCAGTTATATCCCATGGTACCGTGTTATCCAGTAACTGGGTTGTGGAGGTCAGATAGGCAGTCGCTCCATGTAAAATACTAGTATTCAGTTGCATTCGGTTAGACTGGAAACTGACCCCAACATTTATACGCTTTATGACTGTTCTAAAATCTGATGTTCCCACTGCTGGGACACAGGCCTCCTCTCTGTGAGAGGTAGTGGGCCGTAATCCACCACGCGGGCCCACTGCGTTGAATTGCAATGCTAATTCTTTGGCCAAAGCACGACCCAGCCCTCCTGGTCACGTGAAGTGTCGACCAGCCGGCGAGAAATTTCCTTTAAAAGGAGACGCGCGTTTCGACCCCAAACGGCTCAAACCTGTAGTTACCCATAAGGTATTTGCACCGCTAGAGGGTCTCAGCAGCCGCAGCAGCGGCGCCAGCACAGCCCGCCGTGCTAGGAACATAAGATGGCCCAAATTGACACTGACCTTGCAAAAAAACGTAAGAAAATTTGAATTTCGCGAGCTACGCAGACGCTCTCGCCTTAAGTACTTGTGTAATTTCAAACTGCCATACTAGTGTAGTAAAACATTACTGCCTGTAATATAACGTTAGTATGTGCGTGTTTACTGATAATAATACCGTCGTCACACGCCGAAGTATCCTAATACTGAAACTGAAACTCTCCGACAATAAAATAAGATATGTTATTGTTAGTCTTAAGCACAAAATACAGAGAGTACAGAAGGCAATCACATGTATGTACTTCACTTTTCATACCTACGCTCGGCGGTCGCGCTAGTGTTGTCAACTTTGGCTTATGCACAAAACCCTATCGTGGTAGTGGCACTCGTATTTAGTTGTTTGATTTATTGTTGAGCTTATTCTACAATATTAAAACAAAACAATAAACATAGTATTACAATACAAAAAGTTTACAGAACAAAAACGTATAAAATTTTACATTTGTCAACTTTCACTATCGAAAATCCCTAATAACTTCAAAACGGATTGATTACCCTATTTACACAATTTATTTTGCACTATCCGTTTTAGACCTAAACCTATCAAATGACACTAAAAACAACACAATATCTACACAAACAAAAAATCATGTTTTCAACTTACCTACGTAATAGTTGGTGGCGTGAATTGACCTTACAAAAAAGTTCCTTCGTTTATACTGATTCAAAATAGGAAACTATTATAAATGGAGCTAGGCAATAATAGGCGGCATATTTTGTTGCTTCATTTTTGCACTTCACAGACGCGTGTCTCAAGCGGATGGCACCCGCGCTCGCACTACTCCCAACCCGTCCGAGATAACGTGTCTGTGAGCGGTGTCTATGTGTGCGTTGCTCGAGCGCATTTTGTATGTAGACTGCCTTCTGTACTATATGTATTCTGTGTCTTAAGTGTGTGGGACGCGAATTGACGCGATACGAATGTGATCACACACGAATAACTTTTTAAGGGGATTACAGGATCTAAACGCAAGATTTAGAAGCAATAAAAGTTTATGATCGACTACAGTAAACAAAATCGGAAAAATATATGATACTAGCTTCCGCCTGCGGGTTCGCCTGCGAGGTATGTCGATAAAAACTATCCTATGTTCTTCCCCGGGATGCAATCTATCTCTCTGCCAAATTTTATCGAAATCTCTTCGGTGGTTTAGGTAACATACAGACAGACAGAGTTACTTTCGAATTTATATACATAGATTATGTTTTTTTCGTTGGTTCAAAATTGGTTTGCTCAACAACGTAAATAACGCAATTAATGTTGTTGAACTGTCAAAATGAAATCCTTTGCTAACAGTTACAACAGTTACCCTGCACATAGATGTTCCACGCTACTTAACGCCACATCTACCACTAAAGCTATTTGAAACGATAACAACGAAAATAAATATTATCTTAGGCTCCGCACCCTCACAAGACTACAGGACACACATTACCGTGTGTAAACAACTTTCTGGCACGTCACAATGAAGTTACAGAAGCACCACTTTGTTCATTGCAGTCTTTGTAAAGAAGCTTGCCCGTCCGAAGTAATATCATCATAATTTGCCTGCATTTTCCCAACTATGTTGGGGTCGGCTTCTAGTCTAACTGGATGCAGCTGAATACCAGTATTTCACATGTAGCGACTGCCTATCCGATCTCCACAACCAGTTACTGGGTAACGTCTTGAAATAATTCATCATTAGTGTTAATTGACCAGCCATATCAACAAAATTCACATTAAAATGTTCCCTGTCTTTATCGAATTTTTATAATTGAAGTCTTATTGTGAGAGTCATTAAATTCTCTACGCAAATAAAAGAGCTGTCTTTCTGTCAGTCAGTTAGATTATTAGATTTAAACCGAAACAATTCTTAGAGCTATGGAACGGAGTATTCTGGTTATTAAACTCGTGAACCGGGTTAAGAATACAACAACCAGTTCCTTCACTAAAATAACTGATGTCATTCGGAAAGCTGCCACGCTTAAATGGAATTGGGCTTGACACATCTGCCGCATGTCAGACGATCAGTGGGCCAAACTTACGACCCAGTGGGTCCCGCTTGGCAAACGACATCGCGGCAGGCCCAGACGGAGATGGTGGGATGAGCTGGACTCCTTTGATAAAGATTGGTCCTTGGCAGCTCTGGACAGAGAGAGTAGGGAGGCCTTGCCTTACCTAGGATTGCCAAAAAAAAAATTGAAATGGCTAGACCGACCTCCTGGGTAACACGATACCAGGCGGTAAGACGTAGCTGTCAGAGTTTTAGGCTTCTGACTACCCATAGTGAATGTCAAAGACTTAAGTATGATAGCCGGCAGAAACTGCTTCCTGAGGTATCACTATAATAGTCCATACCTCAGAAAGCAGTTGGTCCTGGCTTCACTGAATGGGCTCAATTGGGACTTTATAATAAAATAAGTAGTAGACTTGTTAAAACAGATGTAATACCATGATTTACATCAACTTAAAAGAAAGAATGAAATGCCCGTAGCGGAGCGCGTCTGTGAGCTGAGTGGAGTGAAGGGTACGCAGCGGCCGTCGCGTACCGGGTTTGGTACCCTGACGCCCCGCGCCGTCCCCTCGGTCAAGTGATGCGCCAACATGTTTTGTGTAATGTTTCAAAAAAACACGCGCAGGAGACAGCTTGATATTGAGTCAATTGTTACTTGATCATCATCATTTCAGCCGAAAGACGTCCACTGCTGGACATAGGCCTCCCAAGTACCTCCACTTCGACCGGTTCTGTGGTTCTCGCATCCAACGGGTTCCTGCGGCCTTCACAAGGTCGTCGGACCACCTTGTGGGAGACCTTCCAACGCTACGTCTTCCGATACGCGGTCGCCACTCCAGAACCTTTGGGCCCCATCGGCCATCTGTTCTGCGAGCAATGTGCCCTGCCCACTGCCACTTAAGTTTGGCAATTCTTCGGGCTATGTCGGTTACCTTGGTTCTCCTGCGGATCTCCTCATCAAAGACTTAGTTACTCGATGATAAATACTAATATTATAAATTCGAAAATAACTCTGTCTGTCTGTCTGTATGTTACCTTTTCACGCCTAAACCACTGAACGGATTTCGAAAAAATTTCGCAGAGATATAGATTGCGTCCCGGAGAAGGACATAGGATAGTTTTTTACGACATACCTCGCGGGCGAAGCCGCGGGCAGAAGCTAGTTGTCTATAAGCCTTCTGAAATTCCCTACAGTGTGTTAGTAAGTAAATATAATTATACTTTATGGAACATGTCGCTACATTATGCCAGTCAACTCCAGAACATGTTCATGATACTCATTTGATGTAAATGGGGACTTCCTTGTGTCCTTAGATGTATGAGATCGTTCGGTTATGAAAATTGTGATTTTAAAGTGAAGGTAATCTGTGGTAACTGTCTCGTTAGCCTAACGACTCCTAAACATGAGGTTCTGGGTTCCATCACCAGGTTGGGCAGTCATTGTGTTTTTCTACGAGGGATTGCTTAACAGGAGTCTGGATTTGTTCTCGGTTGCTGGCAATAGGCTCGCCCCCTATTACATGGGACTTGCGACATATATTTTTTAAATTTTTTATTTAAACTTTTTTTTATTACCCTAGGCTGTCCCACTCCTGGGCAAAGGCCTCCCTTTGCCTTTTTGGTTTTTTATTTTACATTTTTCATCAAAATTCGAAAACTATGCGGCCTAAAAAAATCATCATCGTCAGATCGTCATTTTGAGATATATATCCTGTGACAGACAGACTGAGTCGCACCATAAGGGTTCCTTTTTTTACCATTTTGATACGGAACCCTAAAAACGTTTAAAATCTAGTCTCAATCTCATGTCAGCGACAATCAATGTAAAAAACTTGTCAATTTAGGGAAATTAGAGGTATTTTTGACAGATTGGGACTGAGATCAGACTGCGAACCTACAGACGCCAGCACATCAAGCTACTACTTCTGTCAAATTTCTTTAATAGATTTTCAACTTTATCGCTAGAGCATAAGGTTCAAAGTTCATTGGGAAAATTTGACAGTTTCGGGTAGCTTGATGTGGTGGCGACTGTACTTAAAATTACGAGAATCGCCCCTCCGCGCTGTGCTATTTATTTTTTTAAATAACGCAGCATTATGCTGAGATAGGAGCCTTGTCGTCATCGCGCAGGTCTTTTATTTCCTGCTTTTTACCCGACTGCGGCGAAGCCCAAAAGGAGGGTTATTTGTTTATTGTTTTTATTGAACCTTTTTTACTGTTTTTATTTCCTGTGCGTGTCATCATCTTCCTGCCTTTTAAAACTATGTTGGGGTTGACTTCCAGTCTAACCGGCTGCAGCTGAATACCAGCATTTTACATGGAGCGACTGCCTATCTGACCTCCACAACCCAGTTACTGGGTAATACGATACCCCTTGGTAAGACTGGTTGTCAGACTTTCGGGCTTCTGACTACCCGTAATGACTGTCAAAGATCCACGAGAGACAGCCGGGACCAACGGCTTAACGTGCTTTCCGAGGCACGGAGGATCACGGTATGTAAAGATGGTCACCCATCCACAGACCAACCGCGGCAAGCGTAGCTTAACCTGATCGATCGACCTGTGCGGCTGTTATTATTTAGCCACGGGCCCCTCTTTTTCCTGTGTGTCCCAAATCAAATATTTTTCTTTCTTTTTTGCCAAGAATTCTACCCAAAATTTTACAATCGCCGCTCTGCCACGAAAGCAGTGGTTTTCAATATAATTCCTCGGTTACAAGCAATCCGCAGCGACGTCAGTGGTGCAGCGCTGAATTATATGCAGCGCTATCTGTGCAGCGATGCAGCCGCTTTAGTGGGAGGTCGTGCAAGTTGTAAGCTGTAGCGGGGAAATTACTGATCGTTTCTTTTTACGAGTATATTATATACTAGCTTCTGCCCGCGACTTCATCCGCGTGAAATTTCTTGTTGTAATGAAATCGAGATTTCTTTATTATATTTAGGCTTAATATTAATGTATTGTATGTGTAGCGGTAGCTACAACGCCACATGCGAACAACGCGTCATGCTGACGTCACGCAAATTCTGCATCGCGCAAGCAGAGTTTACGGCGCAACTAGCATAGATACAACCGCTCGTGATGAGTCATCGGGCAGTCACCCGTCAGACACAACACCCGTCTGGTCGGAGGATCCTCCCTTTTCTATAGGAGTATGAGTGAACTTTACACCCTGTTCCTCATACCTCTATATAATTATGCACAAATCTTCCGGAATAACATAATCAGCCTATGTTGTTCCCACTGCTGGGACACAGGCGCCTCCTCTCTGCGAGAGGGAGTGGGCCATAATCCACCACGCGGGCCCAGTGTAGGTTGGTGGATGTCACATGTCTTCGAATTTTTGGTTCTAGGACGTGACGGTTTCCTCAAGATATTTTCCTTCACCACAAAGTAAAATGCCTGTCTGGGTTCGAATCTACGACCTACAACTCGTAAGTCGGGGATGACACCACTGGGCCATCACTGGAGAGAATAAGTTATTATCAAAATAATGGTGAAAACTGTATCAAAACCAACAACTTTTACTATGGGACTAAACCTGAAATCGCGAAAAAAAGATCAGCTGTTCCCTACATTTTGACGAGTTGTACGAACATAAATGTAGGGAACATCTGATTTTTTTTTTACCGACTTCAAAAAAAGGAGGTTATCAATTCGATACGTATGTATGTAATATTATTGGATTTGCATTATATTCACATATGATGATCTATTAGGGCTTCCAAACAAATATACAAAATTTCATAGACGTATGTAGGACGTATGTATGTATGTATGTTTGTCCACGCATATCTCCGGAACTATTAATCGGATCGTGACCATTTTTTTTTATTGGCTTACATGTTCTTCAACTTAGGGAACAGTGCAAGTTTCATCAAGATCGATTCAGTAATTTTCAAGATATGGACTAATACGTGTAAGTGTGACGGCCTGGCTTATTGATAAGAGCTACGGGTGTAGTGTCACAGGGAAAACATCTCAAAACCTTGGTCAAATACTAGTGCAAAAACTAAAAATTACGAAATAAAAAGTAATTTAAAAAAATTAAACCGACTTCAAAAAGAAATTAACTCAAAATTATGAAATAACTTTAATTTCGGAAGTCGGTGGCATAAAACTAAAATACAGATCCCAAGACACCGACTTCCGAAATTAAAGTTATTTCATAATTTTGAGTTAATTTCTTTTTGAAGTCGGTTTAATTTTTTTAAATTACTTTTTTTGCGATTTCAGGTTTGGTCCCATAGTAAAAGTTGTTCATAATGATGAGTACAATGACCTCTTAAGAGGTTGTTAATGTTTTACCAATAACTTTGTCTAAGTAGATTGTTTTAAGCTCCAATAAAATTATCTCGTATTTTTTTGAACACCCCAACTTCCGAACTCGCTCCCCGCCCCCGCTACAGCTCACAACTCGCAGGCCCACCACAATATCCGCGACCGCGCCTCATCCGCACACAGTTTAGCGTCGATATTGCCGCGAATGCAACTGTCATCGTATTTTAATGTTCTCCTCTCTTCTCTATGGTTTGCTGACTGAGCGTGAAGGATAAAGTATTTGTACGACTTTTGACGGGATTTGAATGGTGATATTAAAATAATAGAAAAAAAAGTCTGGGCAAGAGCGAGTCGGACATGCGCACTAATGTTGGTACGGAAGATACACCGGTGTTGTGGCGGATCCTGGGAGAGGCCTATGTCCAGCAGTGGACTGCAATAGGCTGAGTTGATTGATAGATTGAAGATCGGAACTAACGCCATCTTGTTTTGTCAATATAATTTTTTTACTTATATAAATAAATAATATATTAATGTTTACCAAGAACGTACTTTATACATAGCACTCTACAGACTTGTGACATACAGACAGACGGTGTGTGTTTGGTAACAAGGTTCCATTGTCAATCTTTAGAAAAAAAAAAAACAGTGGCACTCCGCGAGTGTCGACAGAAGTGAAAACAAAACACAAACAGAATACTTTGCCATCACTCACTGACATATCGGATATACATTAAAACCGAGGACATCCCGAGGACAGCCGAACACATTATATTTTTTCAATCGTATAATAAACAAAACCCGCGCGGTGTCACTAAGGGTCAGTTCACACCAAGACGCGACGCGACGCGCAGTTTTCAAAATATAAAATACAATTACAGACCTTATCTACTACACAAAAAGGTACACGATTCAGTGAGCTACGCCGCGCGGCGGCGGGCGCCGCGCTGCGTAGCTCGACGTAGCTAGTAGACACTGAACTAACCCTTACAAACAAATATTTAAAAAAATGCCCAACGCGCCTTTCTTAAGGCGCATTTTTTTTTTAAGTGAAATCTTCTTAGTTTTCACTTAAAAAAAAATGTCTGACAAATAAATTCACAGCCAATAACAAGTCTAGTAAATCCTAGCCACCAAACTGATCTAATATCAGTCACCACAAATCTAACGTGTTGAACATATTCTCTTTTACGATTGGACCTCTCTCTATCTTAGTACATTCCACTAGAATGCACCGAAGAAATTATACAGTCTAAGGCATAAGCTGACGCGAGAGCGGATATGAAAGACAGACCTATTACCTATTTTAGCCTTTTTACAACTATGTGCGGGTCAGCTTCCAGTCTAACCAGATGCCGCTGAATACCAGTATTTCACATGGAGTGACTGCTTATCTGACCTCCAGAACCCAGTTACTGGGTAATACGATACCCCTTGGGTAAGACTGGTTGTCAGACTTTCGGGCTTCTGACGACCCGTAACAACAGTAACTGTCAAAGATCCACGACTGACAGCTGGGACCAACGGCTTAACGTGCTTTCCGAGGCACGGAGGGGTCTCGGTATGTAAAGATGGTAACCCATTCACAGACCAACCGCGGCAAGCGTAGCTTAACCTAATCGATCGACCTGTGCGGCTGTCATTATTTAGCCACGGGCCCCTTCTCCAATCCATGATCCCACTGCTGGGACTCAGGCCTCCTCTCCGTGAGAGAGAAAGGACCGTTAGTATAATAATAGCATCAGCAAGGAATGCGTACCATCTGCGGTCGCTGGGAGCCATAATGAGGCTCGTCGTTTTAGATGGGAGCTACGTGTCGTAGCGAGGACTTCGTAAACTACGTTTGGAGAATGGTTTCAAATTATGAGATTTTTTTATGAATTTTATTATCGAGAGTACAGCTGCTGCAGTCGCATCGCAACGTCAATATTAAGGCGTTTGTGGTGCGCATAGCAACATGCTACCTGCAACTGGTGATGGAAGAAAGCTTTGGGCCGCAGGATGTGGTTAATTTTAGTTTAATCAAAATTAAGTAAGCAAACCAGTAGTTCAGTCGAACAACATGTGTTATGAACACCCGTGACACCCGTGTGTATGTGAATCACCCGTAGTTATATCGAAAATAATTTAACTGAAGTTATTATAATACGTAACCTCTCTCACGCGGGCCCAATGCGGGTTGGAGATGTCACATGTCTTTGAATTTTTGCTTCTAGGACATGCCGGTTTCCTCACGATGTTTTCCTTCACCGTTTTGAGAGCAGTGGTGATGAAGTAATTTACATTAAAGTGACGTACCTGCTTGCCTTTTTTTTCACGACGGGAAATCATCAAATGACCCCTCCCGCTCTGGGTTTAGCGGAAGGGAGTGTCAGACTCTTACTGACTAAAACCCACCCGTGTTCCTTCCTTAGCCCATTATGTTCCGGGGTAGCGGTAACCCTTTCGGACAATCCCGCTGAATACCTGCTGCTTACAACTCGTAAGTAGCGAGCTGTATACCCCACTATACATACGTATAAAGTTATGGCGCGACCTCTGTTTCCGCAATTCCATTTCAATTGTTTGACTTACGGCCACTTCGCGCTCTCAACAGCTCTTCAAGCTCTATTAAAGCTGAAACTGTGAAACAATAAGCGGTTATTATATCTGCTATATTAACGCTTGTACTCCCTTAGGGGGTAGGTTGACGTGTATAGGGGACACCCTCATTTCGCCAGTTATATCATATAGTTATATATGTGGTTGCAAGTGCAAATGATTAGCATGTTCGGTTTGAGTCCCGAGTTCGATCTTTGGGTAAGGCAAAGTGGAATTTAGAATCACAGTTTCTGCATGGCGGGTGTTGCATACTGCATAGCAAGCTTACAAGCATACCTATGTATTGTATCAATCCGTTCATGCATAATTCCTGCAAGATGAGGGGCTTCAGTGACACTTAAAATAAAAATTAAATAGTCAGTCTTCTGGGCACGTTTCCGGATGACAGTGGTGCGGACGAGTACTTCGACGCCCAAATATCCTTTTGTTTTTATTTATATAGTTAGTTAGTCTTTTAATTTAGTATGTACCTAGTGTTGTTGTGTTGTGTTGTTGTTAGTTCCTAACTACTACACCAACAGTTAACAGTAGCAGTTAGTTTGAACGGCCAGTTAAACTATAAGCAGCCGTAACAAGTCTGCTCATTACAACAAATTATCAAGTGTAGGTACTGTACGAAAGTATCGTCATTGTAGTAGTTAGCCATAGGGCTGATACTCGTTTGAGTACACCAGATGACAAAGACATCGTCGCACAAACTGTAACCCGAATTCAGCACATTATTCTAAACGCAAAAAAACGCAAGTTTTAGAAACAATAAAAGTATATGATCGACTACAGTAAACAAAATTAGAAAAATATATGATATTCTACAGAATATATGCTAGGTAGATAGTGTGTTGAAAACATAATACAACTAATTTGATACGATAGAAAAATTATGATACCTCTAAAAAAATTTTTACAATAAAAACCATACTAATATACATACAATCAATACGATTTTTTTTTCAGATAATTCTACAAGCAAAATAATAAAGCACTAGTGTTTTAATTTTTTAGTCCAAAAAATAGATTTTTTGTAAATAGATAATTGCTTCATATTTTGCAATAAATTACAAGCGTTGTGTCATCGCGCTTCTCTTTCTTTCTATGCAGTCCGACAAAGACCGCGCTTTAAGTAAGCTTAGAAATGTTTCGTCGATTGTCAAAAAAAAAACAGCCGTTTCATGTCCGCTGGACAATAATTTATTGTTGTTGATTGTCTTGTGTCTGACATGCATGACTAATAGTAATAATAGAATTTATATTTAATCTTCAATGGAATTTATATCAAATCATTAGAATTACTAATCATATTTTCGTTATTAATCGATTCCGTGGGAATATCGGAATAAAAAGTATGTCCCAGTCCAGGTTATATTCTACCCATGTGCCAAATTTCATCTAAAACCGTTCAGCCGTTTAGACAATAACACCTTAAATCTATCTTTACAGGTTTATAATACTAATGTAAAAAAAAAAGAAAAAAAAAACAAAGAAAAAAAGAAAATGATTGTACCTTATCTTAGTGTCGCTTTCAAGAAACAAAATAACATACATCATTCGTTTATTCATTAAAAAAAAAACTAAATCAGTGACAACCCTACAAACTGGCTTTTAGTTACAAATCAGCAAAACTTTATCCGCCCATTCTGATATACGCCACGGACAGTGCTACGGCGTAGCACGTAGCGGCCATCTTTGCGCTACGAGCTACGCTAATGCTACGTGGCTACGGCGTTTCTTACTGTTTACGTATTTCTATTAGATCAAGACGCATTTAATTCCAATGTTTTTCTAAAGAGGGAGCGATGCGTACGCGACGCGCGGGCGTAATGATCCCGCTCGTGTGAACGCGCCCTTAGAGATAACAAGGTGACTGTTAATATTAAGGTAACATCATTATCTGCCCTTTCCCAACTATGTTGGGGTCGGCTTCCAGTCTAACCGGATGCAGCTGAATACCAGTATTTTACATGGAGCGACTGCCTATCTGACCTCCACAACCCAGTTACTGGGTAATACGATACCCCTTGGTAAGACTGGTTGTCAGACTTTCGGGTTTCTGACTACCCGTAACGACTGTCAAAGATCCACGAATGACAGCCGGGACCAACGGCATTTAATAGTGGGAGAGCCTAATCACACTTGTCACACTAATATTATGACGGCACGGTTGGCGCAGTGGTTAAGCGATTGACTGCTGCGCTGCGTGTCGCAGGTTCGATTCCTGCACGGAACAAATATTTGTATGACCTACAAGTAGTTGTTCCGGGTCTGGCTGTTTGTGTATGTGAGTTTAAATGTTTGTAAACGCACCCACAATACAGGATAAATTCCTAGTGTGGGGCAACGTTTTTTCTAAAATATATATAATATTAATATTATAAAGGCGAAAGTTTGTGAGTGAGGATGTGGGGGTGTGTGTGTGTGTTTATACGTTTGTTACTTCTTCACGCTCAAACGGCTGGACAAATTTTGATAATATTTTGTATGGAGGTAGCTGACACCCTAGATTAACATATAGGCTACTTTTTATCCCGATATTCCCACGGGATCGACATTTACGCGGGTGAAGCCGCGGGACGCAGCTAGTATACAATAAAACTAAAGCCAGCACATTTAAAAACAGATTCCCACTAAAATTTACTTCTCAATTAAAATCATGACACTATAAACACCACTCCAGTACCGCAGGCTGGCTACACACGAGGCTCTCTCCCATTTCTCGACAGCCTAATAACATAAAGTACGCGCGCGCCGACTGTGGCCATCTTTATTAATTTGCTCTAAGTGATGTACGTTTGTGAAGTACCCCGCGCCCGGGCGACTAGTGATGTAGATTTTGAAGTCCCGGGAATTTTAAGTGGGATGTTTTGTTAGGTATTTCTGTATTGGAAGGGCTATAAGGGGTAAAATGGACTCTGCTGAACGTTGTTTTCATACTAGATAGCTACATATATGTAACATAACAGCTCGCCTGTTTTTAACCGACTTCAAAAAAGGAGGTTCTGTATTCGACCCGTATGTGTATGTGTGTGTATGTATGAGAGCAGCGGTGGCCTTTGGTAACGGCCGCGACTTACGAGTTGTAGGTCGTAAGTTCGAACCCAGACAGGCGCTTTACTTTGTGTTAATTATTTCATCACCACTGCTCTCAAAACGGTGAAGGAAAACATCGTGAGGAAACCGGCATGTCCTAGAACCAAAAATCCGAAGACATGTGACATATCGCACCTCACTGGGCCGCGTGGTAGATTATAGCCAACCGCAACTGACACCTCTGTTTTAAGTATGAATATCTGGATAAAAACTATCCTATGTCCTTTCCCGGGACTCAAACTATCTCTATAGCTAATTTCATCTAAATCGGTCCAGCGGTTTAAGCGTGAAGAGGTAACAGACCGACAGACACACGTTATGGATTAGAAGTTTGTCCAGTATACGACACCATGTTACTAAAGAAATATTTACACAAATAAATCGTTTACAGTCAGACAGAACGAGAAACACCATTCCCATTCCTTGCACACATAATCGCCTTGCTCCCCCATTCTATTCCGAACCATTACATCTTTGTGAAGCTAAAACAAAAGGCTTTCATCGTCTCCAACAAATTGCCTCCAACGGGTCATTAGCCGTCGATGCAATCTGGGGAAGCGTCCCGGGGTGGCGTCCCGGGGCGGCGTCCCGGGGTGGCGTCCCGGGGTGGTGTGTGGAACGTCCCTAGTGTGTGTTTTAAATGGTAATAAAATAAGTGCAAGACTGGACAATGTTGGACAGTGCAATTAGAGTGTTGTAGGAATAATTTACAACGAATGTAACGCTGTAATTCATTTTATGAGATAGAATGAAAAGAAAAGTAGAAAAAAACAGTGGCACTCCGGGAGTGCCGACAGAAGTGAAAACAAAACACAAACAGAATACCTTGCCATCACTCACTGACATATCGCCAATACATTAAAACCGACATCCCGACGGCAGCCGAACACATCCGAAGCGGGTATTTTTTTAATCGTCTTATAAACAAAACACGCGCGGTGTCGCTTAAGGTAACAGTGTCGCGAGTTCAATGGTTTTTCCCATCTCAAAAAATTACCAACGCGCCTAAAGAAGTTTTACTTCAAAAAAATAAGTTTATTTGACCCAGGTCAAGTACCAAAGGCACACAATACTCACACAAAAACAAAAAAAAACTTGAAATAGTGGTGAGAGTCGTTTTTTGCGGCATAAACGGCCGTATCACAGCTTCAAGGGACCGTAGACCTGAATACCACCATGGTTTTAATTTCAACTCTATACCTCCACGAGTTGCCGAGATAAAGTGTCTTGACAGACTGACAGATGGCCAACAAAGTGATCCTATAAGGGTTCCGTATTTTTCTTTATAAAAAATTCTAATGCGGTCGCAATCGAACGTGAGTCGAAAAAACACAGTTCACGTATCTTAGATCGTTTATTTCTTTGTTCCGAAAGGGTCTTCACAATAAATGTTAAAGAGGGTCTTTCTTCTATTAATTTATTTATTTTCTCTTGAAGAGTTACAGCTAAAAAATAACAGAATAAAAATAGTAAGTGCAAAACTATAACTTTAGAATTCAGTTATCGAAACCAAACCAGATTATACCGACATAGCTCTTATCAAGTACTAAACTGAATTAAAAATTGATCATATCAATAATATTTAATAAGATTTTTGATTACCTAAATCATAAAATTTTCTTACGAAAATATTATTGAGATTGTAATTTTTTTATTGGATTGGGATTGGATGGGAATCCCGTGCCATCCCATCCCTAATTCAACCATATTACATTCAACTCACGGGAGCGACTCCCAGAAAAACATACGTCTTGATCGGGCCCTGTTTCTCATTGAGTTGACACGTGAACGAATGCATAATGTAATATAATTTTACGCGTTCATTGCGTAAGAAGATGTATGGGAAGTGTATATTAAAGTGGGAATGTTCGTTGATTTGTAGAAGGAATGGGTGGTAGTCATTTGTTTTTTTGGGTGAATCATTTGAATGAACTTTTTCAATGAATACTCGGACCGTTATAGAGAACAATGGTTGCCCGGTATAACGGCAGCGACTTGCCAGGTGTAGGTCGTAGGTTCAAACCCAGACAGGCGCTGTGCTTTGTGTACCTAAATTATTTGTTGTTAGAGCGGCAACAGAAATACATCATCTGTGAAAATTTCAACTGTCTAGTTGTCACGGTTCATGAGATACAGCCTGGTGACAGATAGACAGACGGACAGTGGAGTCTTAGTAATAGGGTCCCGTTTTTGCCCCTGTCATGCAGCCTGTATGCACGCTGCACTATTGATATCATCATCTGCCTGCTTTTTCCCAACCATATTGGGGTCGGCTTCCAGTCTAACCGGATGCAGCTGAATACCAGTATTTTACATGGAGCGACTACCTATCTGACCTCCACAACCCAGTTACTGGGTAATACGATACCCCTTGTTAAGACTGGTTGCCAGACTTTCAGGCTTCTGACTACCCGTAACAACTGTCAAAGTTCCACGAATGACAGCCGGGACCAACGCCTTAACGTGCTGTCCGAGACACGGAGGAGTCTCGGTATGTAAAGATGGTCACCCATCCACAGATCAACCGCGGCAAGCGTAGCTTAACCTGATCGATCGACCTGTGCGACTGTTATTATCTAGCCACAGACGTCTGCCAATTTACCTCCAACCGTACTAATTTAGTGCCAACAGAAATAGAAAGTGTCCCTCCACTATGCTAAGACACTTGTCACAAAGACGCGAGGCCCAAGTTGAGAGTCGTCAGCCGTCACCCGCGGCGTGTCAGATGTGGTGCCGAGCTCACACGTGCGCGAACGGTGGACGGTCACAGAGTGAAAATGTTAAGCTATTTTCCAACGAATTCATTTCCCACCCAGCGGGCGTGTAATTGATAATTTAGGTTTTTTTTTCTTATTGTTCATTCTCGCAAATAAATAGATTTGATTTGATTTGTTGAATTTTATTCTTTTTCTCTTGACCTTGATCGCGCCTGATGGAAAGCGATGGATGAGGTCTATGATGGAACGAGCGTGCCCAGAAGATGCCTAAGGCACTGGAACTCCCACGCATCGACGAAACACAGCAGGGTGCTCGACGACGGACTCCGGTGGGGTCGCAAACCAGGCGGGCGTTAGCCCTACCACCGCAAGGGAAGAATTGGCTAGTCAAATAAGGTGTTGGGTGTGACTGTCCACGATTACGCACACGAGCCGCGTGGCGACTCCCGGCCACCGCAGGCGCGGGCCTGCGGGCGGAGAGTAATGGGTAGCTCACCGTCCGATCAGGACCAGGCCCGTGCCGGACGGCGCGTACGTGTTCCACGCGCGCCTCAAAGAGATGTCAGCATCGAGGAAGGGGCCCCTTAGGGCCGAAGCCTGCCGGGTCAGCGGGATTGCCCGAAAGGGTTACCGCTGGCCCGAAACATAAAGGGCTAATGAAGGAACACGGGTGGGTTTTAGTCAGTAAGAGTTGACACTCTCTTCACCCAGAGCGGCAGAGGTCAATTGACGATTTCCCACACGCGAAAAAAAAAAAATTCTGGCCCCTCATTTCCGTTGTATTCAAATGAAGGCCACACACCTTTGACTTGCATTAAAGAACACTCACTTTGACAAATGTTACCTGCGTCAAAATGCACATACATTTACATGTTCGCGACACTACGTTCGCTGAAGTCTGTATGTGACTTAACATACAGTCCTCTTCGTACGAAGGTCTTTATGAATTGTTAGTTCCTTTGTGACTAGTAAAGAATGATCACCATAAAAATAAAAACCTGAAGTCCAATTCTCGTAATTTAGAACGTTCAAAGTCTCGTCTCGCCGACAAACAAATGTCAAAAACTTGTCAAAAATCAGGGAAATTTAGGTATTTTTGACAGATTGAGACTGAGATCTGGGGGTCTAAAAAGGCTACTCTGGAGAACCATGAAAGGATAACATTATGAATTATAAAATGGCGAAGACAGTCCGTGTTTTTCTTTTTTTTGCTGTACTACGAAGGGATAATCGAAGAGATTGGGATTGGATTTGGATTGGATTGATTGGTATTTTAGCACAGACAAAAAAAAAATAACTAAAAAATGCTTCACCAATGGGATTTGATACGATTAACTTAACAGTTAACTGTCCATTATGTTATCCTTTTATGATTCTGCCAAAGTGGCCTTTTTAGGCCCCCAGACTGTGGACGTTCTTAAAATAATACGAGAATTATCTGATCCCATCCATCGGTCCTTCGACTAAAAATGACTAACATGGCCAGTCCACTGTAGCTAGCTTACTCTGCAAGCTATGTCGGTAACTTCGGTTCTTTTCCGGATAATTATTTCCATTTCTGATTTTCATCCTTCAAAAGACTCCGAGCATAGCCCGCTTTGTTACTTTTTATTAGGGTTCCGTACCCAAAGGGTACTTCGCTGTCTGTCCGTCTTTCCGTCCGACCGTCCGTCTGTCTGTCACCAGGCTGTATCTCAAGAACCGCGATAGCTAGACAGTTGAAATTTTCACAAATTATGTATTTCTGTTGCCGCTATAACAACAAATACTAAAAACAAAATAAAATAAATATTTAAGGGGGGCTCCCATACAACAAACGTGTTTTTTTTTGGTGTTTTTGCCTTATGGTACGGAACCCTTCATGCGCGAGTCCGACTGGCGCTTGATCGGTTTTTTTTATATTCGAAAGTCTTGCGTTTGACCACTATTCTAAACGATAACACTGTCGACTATTACTAGCTGAACTATTATTCAAACGTCCCTTTATCTCTAAAACTATCCTCTATATCTTTTAAGCGCATAAACCGCCTCTTACCGATATAAACCGATGTAAACCCGTATAAACCGGTGATATTTTATCTGACAACGGTTCGCCGGCACAATTTAAAAATAAGAGATGGATTTAGTCGGTTTTAGGGAATTCTTTTAGGAAATCCTGTGACTTATTGTGTGGAAGCAGTACCGGTAAGTTATGGCTTTTTGTATTTTTATTTTTATTTAGCTTCCAGACTATGTAGTGCAGTACTCCAAATATAATTTCCAAAAACTGAAGAATACAATATGCATATGGAAAGCACGTTAAGCCGTTGGTCCCGGCTGTCATTCGTGGATCTTTGACAGTCGTTGCGGGTAGTCAGAAGCCCGAACGTCTGGCAACCAGTCTTACCAAGGGGTATCGTATTACCCAGTAACTTGTGGTGGTCAGATAGGCAGTCGCTCCATGTAAAATACTGATATTCAGCTGCATCCGGTCAGACTGGAAGCCGACCACAACATAGTTGGGAAAAAGGGTAGGCAGGATGATGACAAAAAATGAGAATGATTGTACTTATGCATATTAGTATGATTTTTATTGTCAAAAGAAAGTTTTTAGAATTTAGAGGTATATTCATGATTTTTTTCTATCGTACAAAAGTTGTATTATATTTTCAACACACTATCTACCTAGCATATATCCTGAAGAATATCATATATTTTTCTGATTTTGTTTACTGTAGTCGATCATATACTTTTATTGTTTCTAAAACTTGTGTTTTTTGTGTTTAGATCCTTTATACCTCTTAATAAACAATCATCATCATCATTTCAGCCAAAAGACGTCCACTGCTGGACATAGGCCTCCCCCAAGCACTTCCACTTCGACCGGTTCTGTGCTTCTCGCAATAAACAATAATAATATATAATTTAGGATTTTTCACATCGTTGGTCAAGCTAATCACAACGCGGCCCTCTTCTTGTCATGGTATGTTCCCGACGTTGATAAAGTGTAGTTTTTGACTGCTAATGACGGGAAAAAGGTTGCGTCTCAGTCGGTTGCAAGAAAAATGGACATAAAAGCCATTATGGACACTCCAGGGTAACAATATACAACATTATTTTTAGTATATTGCGAAACCCGAAACACGTGTCTAGTATTTTTATGTAAAGAATCTATGTACAAAATTTCAAAACTGTATCATGAAAAATCACAAAGTTATAAAGCTTGTTAAGTTACCTGTTTGTCCGTACAAAAACATGCTCACACGCGCCGCGCCGTCTTGCGCTCATTGATATACCTAGTAGTAGTACCTAGATACCTAACCGTTCGGCGCGGAGCTCGGAGGTTGGATAATCTACTTAGTGTCGCTCGGTGTCCAACTTTTAACCTTTTTTTAAATATTTTTGGGACAAAATATAACATGGGGTAAAAACAAAGAGAATTATATCGTCGTTGGTTGTGGTCGTTGTGGAGGTCAGATAGGCAGTCGCTCCATGTAAAATACTGGTATTCAGCTGCATCCGGTTAGACTGGAAGCCGACCCCAACATAGTTGGGAAAAGGCAGGCAGATGATGATGAATAACAATATTTTACCGATATTACATTCGGCTATGTAGCGGCGAATATTGAACCGTTCACATGGCGGTGACGTGTGTCACGTGGCCCCGACGCGCACCGCCCTTGTGGCCGTGCCACGTCACGCGAACGAAACACAGCGTGACACCTTTGTTTCCAACAGCCGTGTTTGTGAAACATTCACGGGCTCTCTACAAACTATGTGTCAATACTGTGGGGTAATTGCGTAACACACTATGAGTAGAAGTTGATTATATTTTGACAGTGTAACACCATTCATTGCTTCACAAAGGGGGCTTTAGTGCACTCCGTGTCCAATATAATAACATTTTCAGGGTTCTGGTGCGACTTCCGCGGTACTGTAGTGCTTCAGGCATGTTTGCAGACGCGCACATAGATGATTTCTATGCAATCATACGTAGGAAAACTATGTCTGTGGTGCACACTTGCACAGTATGAGGGGGAGCCGTAACAGCATCCTGAAAATGATAGCGGACAGGGGCCCAAGTCTGCTATTTTTATAAATTCGTCATTCCAACACGATCCCATTGTCATTTTGCTAAAAGTTCGTAATCTGCTAAATTCATAATGGTCGATCATTGGTCGGTCAATGGCACAGAACATATACGATACTCGTACCGACTTAAAAGCAATGACTGCACAATGACGTTCTAATAGTAGGTCACTGATCAAAGGAACTGTCAAAATTTTAGCAGATTACTTTGGAATGGGCAACTAGCTTCATTTTTCTGACTGACCGATCCCTTGACAATTTAAAAGTGCCTGTAGTTGGTTTAATTAAAATAAATGCTTTGAGTTTGAGTTGAGTTTGATTTGGTCTGAGGTATGCGAGTTAAAGAGTTGTAAGTTTGAGTTTTGATGTGAAGCATGCCTGTTTGTCTAGTTGCTCATTTGCGGCTGAATATCAGTACTTTACATGGAGAAACGACGCCATCTGATAACATGCCTATTCACAATCACGTAGTACATGCTAGTGAGGTCTTTTCATTGCGGCCTTTAGAACCGAGTTGACGTGAACAGCGTGACACTTTTGTGTTTCATATAGTGACGTGTTGAATGCCTGCAACATAACGTCACGCCTATATTACTTACTAGCTTCTGCCCGCGACTTCGTCCGCGTGAAATTTCTTGTACCCCGTCGCAACACTTCGTAGTTGCTTAGCGTTCTTTTTTCTTTTCTTTTTAAAATTTCATTCTGACTTTTTTTTCTTTTTGCTCGGCTCCTAAGGGTCATAGCGTTATATTAAATAGCCTAAAGCCTTCCTCAAGAATTGGGCTATCAAATGCAAAAAGATTTTTTCAAATCTGACCGGTCGTTCCAGAGATTATCGCGTTCAAACAAACAAACTCTTCAGCCTTATTATTAGTGTATATAGTATACATACATATACTAGAGGCAGGCAGGAGAATAACAAACATATTTATTTGAACTACGAAACCCTCAGTGGCAAAGGGTGAATTTATGACAGAAGCAAACCGGAGCATAAAAAAGTGCCAAAAAAAATGTCAATAAACCGTTTCATTAAAATCCTATTTCGATCTACTTTTCTAAGGTACGCTTCAAGTGAATTTGCGAAAAATGATGAATTGACTATAGAATGGCTGTGTTTTGAATTTTCGAAGGGAAGCCGGTGGGAGTCGAGTTGTTTGGTACCTTCGCCACTGGAAACCCTTCATAATCAGCCTATAATGTTCCCACTGATGGGACACAGGCCTCCTTTCTGTGAGAGGGAGTGGGCCGTAATCCACCACACGGGCCCAGTGCGGATTGGCAGATGTCACATGTCTTCGAATTTTTGGTTCTAGGACATGCCGGTTTCCTCACGATGTTTTCCTTCACCGTTTTGAGAGCAGTGGTGTTGAAATAATTTACACAAAGTAAAGCGCCTGTCTGGGTTCGAACCTACGACCTACAACTCGTAAGTCGCGGCCATTACCACTTGGCTACCACTGCTCTGGAAACCCTTAGTTAGCACTAATTAAGTGTACTTAAATGGAGAATTGTATAGATCTAATGTGCCAGCCTGCTGTTGCTGCTCTGAGAAATTTATAATGGAAATGACTTTATTTATTGTTCAATAAATAATGTTATTCTACCCGCGTTTGCTACTAACAGACGATTCATTTTAAATACAAAGATGGCTCATAACTTACTGTTACTCTGATTTATTTAGAATATTATTTGGAGGCATTCTCGGATTACTTAAGAATAAGAGAATTCTGTATTTTGTTTTGAATAGCAATTTGTTTCTTTACAATATTGAAAACGAATGAGGTAAGGTCGACCAGATGGGTGTTGACTGTTGTGTCTGGTGGACAATTACTGCCGGATGATTAATGTCGGGATAATGTTTATAGGGTGGTCAAACAGTCGTGGATCAAACAAAATAGGGAGACAAAGGGTCCTATAAACGCGCGACACAAAGACACCGCTCGTTGCGTGCCTTTGTGTCGCGCGCTATTTTATCGCGTTTTGCGTCTGTTTGAAGGAGCCTTAAAGGAGGTAATTTCCAACAAAAAATCCTTCTACAGCATGGCCATAATTCAATTATCCTAAAAGTTATGAATATTTTTAACCGACTTCAAAAAAAGGAGGAGGTTTCTCAATTCGACCGTATATTTTTTTTTTTTTTTTTTTTTTATGTGTGTTCGCGGATAACTTCGTCGTTTATGAACCAATTTTGATTATTCTTTTTTTGTTGGAAAGGAGATATGCCAAGGGTGGTACCATGATAAGGAAACCAGGATCTGATGATGGCATCCCAGTGAAACCGAGGGGAACATTCGAAAATCGTAGGAGCGACTAGTGCGTTTGTTAATTTTTTCGTTAAGTATTTTAAAGCACTACAATTTAATGAAGGCCTGGAGTCGATCTGATGATGGAGCCGAAAGACAGTCGAGGGGACTCCTCAACGATTTACAGCAGTTACCTTGTGTTTGGGCTTGATTAATTTGTATTGATGTGAACTTTACACCTAGATGGGTTGTGACTGTCATTAGGGGTCTGATGATGAAGACGAAGGACAGTTAAGGGAACTCCTCAACAGTTTACAGTAGCTACCTTGTGTTTGGAATTAATTAATTTATATTTATGAGAACTGTAATGGCAAAGGAAAAACTTTGCACCCATATGGGTTATAAGTGCCATTACAGGTCTGATGATGGAGACCATAGACAGTCGAGGGAATTCCTCAACGATTTACAGCAGTTACCTTTTGTTGGGCTTACTTCATACGGTTCAATACGCCAAAATGTTCAGGTCGTACAAAAATAATACCTACCTAATTAAGATTGTAGTTTTACATAGGACGACCACTACCTACTAGTCATGCTGATGCGTCAATTTGAAACCGAATTTAAGTTGCGTAATCGCGTCATTTTTCGTCGTGTGGCCTACTCAATAATTAAAGTAACTTGAGCATGTGCCCTCGGAAATCATCATTTGGTAAAGTGGAGCTGATGATGAAGACCACAGATGGCCATCGGAACTACTCAATGACAAATATTTCACGGGTTGCGATTCGATTACTTTAATATGGTTGCTAAGCAATTTATGCTCGTTACAATGCGTATGGTGAAGTGGAGCTGATGGTGACTTCTCAATCAGCTCCAGTTCTCCTGGTTCTTACTAGGAGAACTCCTCAACAATTAACGTCCCTGCATCGGGAAAAGCAATATTTTGTAAAAGGTGATGATCCGTTGATATTAGGCTATTGTAACTTAAATAAATTACAAACTGACCCACTAAAAAGTGAAAAATAAAAACTTTTACAAAAAAAACAACCGACTTCCAAAAAACACTATAAAGTTAAAAATAACTTTAATTTCGGAAGTCGGTGGCAAAAAACTAAAATACAAATCCAAAGACACCGACTTCCGAAATTAAAGTTATTTTTAACTTTATAGTGTTTTTTGGAAGTCGGTTGTTTTTTTTGTAAAAGTTTTTATTGTATAGGTACTGTAGAGGCTGGCTGTGTACCTTTAGTAATACAGGCTGGATATAATCGCCGGGGTGTTTCATTCGAACGTTCAAGCGAGTGTCAAATATTTTAATATGGTCTCAGTGATAGAAATAACATGAATCTGTAAAGTCTTCAAAATATGATAGTTCCAAATTTACATTCTTTTAATTAAACTGTGGAGGTCCCGTCTGGACCTTCACAGTACCGAGTTCTTTTACAATTAGACAAACTACAAACAAATGTGATATTTAAACAATAAAACAAACGGTGTTGTGTTATTTCTAGAAAATGTATCAGCACTACAAAAGTTCTATAGAAGCTCTGGGTACCAAATTTCAAGAGCAATATTTTTTTTCCAAAAACTTTGAAGCTTTCCCAAAAGTTTTTTCTCACTTTAAAAGCGTTGGAAATGACTTTATTTCCCTATTTCGTTTGATCGACTTTTTGACCACTCTGTATATATGCCAGTTGCGCGCTAGATATGTGTGAGTTAGCCAGCGTTTGCAACGCAAGCGCACAAAAATATGTTTGTTACGACATCACATTACAAATCTTTGAATTTCTCGACTTTTCTCTACTATAATATGCATCTATTATGCATATAAACCTTTCTCTTGAATCACTCTATCTATTGCTAAAAATTGCATTAAAATTCGCATTGACATAATAAAAATATTGCAACGGATGGGGTTTGAACTCCGACCCTTTTCTTGCTAACTCAATAACTAACTTTTCACCGTACGGCATTATTTTCTTTCTTCACATTTTCTTTACAAAATATTTCTAAGTTCCATTAAATCCTTTTAAGTCAACAGCCTCAAAGGCCTACATTTGCATAAAAAGCAGCTATTTACATAAAAAAACTGGTATATTTTGAGCTGCGACAAAGTATCATCATCTGCCTGCCTTTTCCCAACTATGCCACTATCAAACTCAAACTCAAAGCATTTATTTCAATTAAACTTTGTACTTTTGAATTGTCAAAAAATTTAATAGTCTGTCAGTTAGTCAGAAAGTTGAAGCTAGTTGCCCATTCCAAAACGTAGATCTCTATGGAGAAGAACGGGCAAGAAACTACATGGACACTCTTTTAAATCAAGATATTACAAAATCCTGGGTACATTGTTCTTGTTGCTTCTTTAAGAGAGAACAATGTAAAAAAAAACAAAATGAAGAAACAATAAAAAAATATAAGATCAAAAATAAGCCTTAACAGTTAAGAGATGACCAGTCTCAACCGACGGCTCCGTTCACGAACATGACGCGTGGGTCAGCACCATCCAGCTCAACCATTTTGTAGGGAACCGAATGATCCAACACACGCGCCACCATGTACAGACGCCAGCACATCAGGCTACCCGAAACTGTCAAATTATCCCAATCAACTTTGAACCTTATGCTATAGCGATAAAGGTGAAAATCTATTAAAGAAATTTGACAGATTGTAGTAGCTTGATGTGCTGGCGTCTTACTTGTATTCTTCCAAATAAATAAGTAATACTTTTATTAACATCACGCTTGTTTTTCCTTGAAGACGAGGTGTAGGACCTATTATAGTATATGAGGAACAGGGTGTAAAGTTCACTCAACCTCCATAGAAAAGGGAGGATCCTCCGACCAGACGGGTGTTGTGTCTGGCGGGCAACTGCCCGATGATTCATCTCGGGCCGTTGTATCTATGCTATTAGTTGCGCGGTAAACTCTGCTTGCGCGATGCAGGATTTGCGTGACGTCAGTATGACGCGTTGTTCGCATGTAGCGTTGTACAATAGTACCTTCATTTCCCCAGTTAAAAAGTGCCAACTTATACTGGTCAGGCAACCCGGTTCTGTTATAGGCTTTGGTTCCCGCAGTACCATTCATTCGCTCACAAAGTCGGTCTTTCATTCACTCTCATTTAGTCGTTCTTTCATTCAAGCTTGCTCGTTCAGGGAAGTTTATTGTAGCATATGATGGGTATAAGACTAGCTATGTTGTGTGGCTTTGAACGCCTTTTTAGGCTTTTTCTTTGGAAGAAAAAAAACGTTGAAAAGAGAGTTTTCTGGATTTTTGTATAGTCTCGTTGTTCTAATGGTTGTAAGCGAGACTGCTAAGTATGGCGTCCTGGGTTCATTCCCCAGGTTAGATTGCATTATTACATAATCAGCCTATAATGTTCCCACTGCTGGGACACAGGCCTCCTCTCGGTGAGAGGGAGCGGGCCGTAATCCACCACGCGGGCCCAGTGCGGGTTGGTAGATGTCACATGTCTTCGAATTTTTGGTTCTAGGACATGCCGGTTTCCTCACGATGTTTTCCTTCGCCGTTTTGAGAGCAGTGGTGATGAAATAATTTACACAAAGTAAAGCGCCTGTCTGGGTTCGAACCTACGACCTACAACTAGTATCGACATACGAGCCGCGCAGCGCGCGAGCGCGAGTGCGAGCGTATGTGCATGGTAACGGCCGCGACCAGCCGATACCACTTGGCCACCACTGCTCCCTGGTTGCGTTATTGTCTTTTTTAAAGGAATTTCTTAGTCAGGTGGCTGGATTTTCCAGGGCGCCCGGTTGATGGTAAAAAAATGTGTAATTACTGGGTCAAATTGAATTAGCGAGCGAAACTCCGCAGTCGTTATGGGTAACGATATCTAAACGTGATAAAATTAAAATAAAAAAACTGGTCAAGTGCGAGTCGGACTCGCACACAAAGGGTTCCGTACCACAAGGCAAAAACGCAGAAAAAACACGTTTGTTGTATGGGAGCCCCCTTAAATATTTATTTTATTTTGTTTTTAGTTTTTGTTGTTATAGCGGCAACAGAAATACATCATCTGTGAAATTTTCAACTGTCTAGCTATCACGGTTCCTGAGATACCTACAGCCTGGTGACGGACGAACAGACGGACTTTGGAGTCTTAGTAATAGGGTCCCGTTTTTACCCTTTGGGTACGGAACCCTAAAAAGATTTGATGGATTTTGTAAAAGTGATTCCGATATTTACAGAACAAACAATTTCATTATCTATTTTAGAAAAAAAAAATACGAAACAATTGACCATCGCCGTCTGAGCTTTTCAAAGGTCAGACGGCGACGGCGGCGTCATTCATTTGTCATTGGGAACGAATACGGAGCAACTCGTGAGTGACTAATGTACTACAGAGTACCTCCAGAGTGACCAGTAGGCTTGCTTGTGATTAATGATAGTGGGGCACAAGGGTAGGCAGGGGAAGGTGCAGGCCGCATTTGTGTTAGAAAACAAAATGATGAAGTTCTCAACACCTATTTCTTTCGTTCATAAACTCAAATCAAAGATGTAATAAAATTAACCGATGTAGAGGATATAACGAATAAACTATGCCTTCACGTTCTCATTGACTTATAATGCCAATACACAGTTACATGAGCGAAGCCGCCAGCACAGCTTGTACAAAACTAAGCTACATATGAAAATCTAATAATTTAGGGAAGTAAAATAACCATAGATATAACCCACTAATATTATTATTGTTTTATTAATTTTTTGTTTTACCTTTTTTAACGTCGAGTAGTGTATTTGTTAATTCTATTAGTTTAGTACTCCAATCATGTGTAATAATTAATATACTACTGTTTGTTGTCCCTAATAAATAAATAAATAAACTAAAATTATTGTAACAAAAAGTTTACCACACAAGTGTAATAAGTCATCTACCTGCCTCTTCCCAAAGATGGTCACCTATCTACAGACCAACCGCGGCAAGCAAGTATATGTATTAAGGACTAAACTATATAGGAAACCATCAAATAAAACCGCGAGCCATTTTTACAAATATTTACGAGTACTACAAAAACTTATGTAATATGAAATTTGATTTGTGTTTTCCTCACAACTGAGTTGAAAAACATCGTTTGTAACGCGGGAGCATTTGTCAAGGCGAGGGCGTAATGGAGCCGCTATTACAATGATTTTACACGTCCCTAACAAAATGTACTTTCTAACCACTCGTTCTCCTTGTCCACAGAAGAAGAATGCGAGGAATCAATCTTCCCGACGGGCGTGGTGCGTCACCGACCGGAGCCGCCCGGCACGCTCGCGCAGTCCACCCGGTTCACGACACACGAGATCAAGCTCATGTACCGCGGGTTCAAACAGGTAAACGGTATTGTGACGATCTGACCAAAGACACGATGGATTGATTGTGTAAAGGATGATAATATGGCTAGATAGGGGGTGACTGCTATAAGGGCGGAAAGGAACGACAGGCCGTATGATGGTAAATGGTCGTAGCCACCTATGGCTCATGTGCTATGCCTGTACACCATAAAGCATTTTGCAAGCAACGTTGCCCCACCCTATGAATTTCTCCTGTATTGTGGGTGCGTTTACAAATATTTAAACTCACATACGCAAACAGCCAGACCCGGAACAACTACTTGTAGGTCACACAAATATTTGTTCCGTGCGGGAATCGAACCCGCGACACGCAGCGCAGCAGTCAATCGCTTAACCACTGCACCAACCGTGCCGTCAAATAATGAGATTATAATATTCCCACTGCTGGGACACAGTCCTCCATTCTGTTAGGGGGGCCGTAATCCACCACGCGGGCCCAGTGCGGACTGGTAGATGTCACATGTTTTAGAATTTTTGGTCCTATTAGGACATGCCGGTTTCCTCATGATGTTTTCCTTCACCGTTTAGAGAGCAGTGGTGATAAAATAATTTGCACAAAGTAAAGCGCCTGTCTGGGTTCGAACCTACGACCTTACAACTCGCAGGTCGTGGCCCATGATTATGATATGCCTGTGATTACACAGAGTTACACCGACACCCATTTCTACCCTTCAAACTGTGACCCAGTAACGCTGATTTATTGGCAGAAATATGTATGGTGATTGTTCTTTCTGGGCGAGTTCCTTCACAGCTCACCATCTGCCTGTCTTTTCCCAACTATGTTGGGATCGGCTTCCAGTCTAACCGGATGCAGCTAAATACCAGTATTTTACATGGAGCGACTGCCTATCTGACCTCCACAACCCAATTACTGAGTAATACGATACCCCTTGATAAGACTGGTTGTCAGACTTTCGGGCTTCTGACTACCCGTAACGACTGTCAAAGATTCACGAATGACAGCCGGGACCAACGGCTTAACGTGCTTTCCGAGGCACGGAGGGGTCACGGTATGTAAAGATGGTCACCCATCCACAGACCAACCGCGGCAAGCGTAGCGTAGCCTAATCTATCGACTTGTGCGGCTGTTATTATTTAGCCACGGGCCCCTTCATAGCTCTACAGCTAAAATTGCAGATTGTGAATACCCTGAATGTCTCTGTTTGTTTCAGGAGTGTCCTTCAGGTGTGGTGGATGAAGAGGCTTTTAAGAATATCTTCTGTCAGTTCTTCCCACTCGGAGGTACGTATTTTACTTATAGAGGAGAGGAGATTAATAATTGTTATTACTATTATTTTCTATGATTTTAAAATTTTATATTTTCGAGCCGTTTGGGGTTCAAACCCTCGGGCCGTGGGGTCCGAGCGCTCATGGTCTTTATAAAGAAATTTCGAAACGGCTGGTTGACACTTCCAGTGACCCAAGGACTGGCTTTTACCTTGACCAGAGGCTAAGCATCGCCATACAACGTGGTAATGCCGCCAGTCTCTTGGGTACATTACCAGTCGACAGCGATGCGGATGAGTTTTCCGACGCTCTTTTTTAGCTTCTGTATAGTTTTAGTTAAGTTAGGATTTAATTTTTGTTATTTTTAGATTTAGTTAAAGTAAAGTTGTATTTATCTTGATATTATTATAAATAAAATATATTAAGTAAATACATTTTCTATGATTTTAGAGAAAAACATTCCAGTGTTAGTTAGTCGCTATGCTAAAGCCTGGAATAGTAAATTGTACACGTATAGCCTGCTATACTAGCACGAAAATAAGCTCTTTGGGTTATTTACATTGACTAGACTTTTTCGAACATACCTACCCAAGACCCAAATGTTCTTTCTTTGGAATTGTTCGTCGAATCGTTGAGCTCCTCAAGTTCTGAGTTGAGCTGCACGATTTTTGACAAATGCGTGCACTGATTGGACAGGTCCGCTCAATCTGTGTGGTTCTTTCCTCAAAAGACCATTTCAGACACCAATCTACATGGTCTTCACACGATCTGACCAAGATTTTGTCTGGACTTTAAAAGAGACTGTGACCTCTGAGTTTGTTTCGGCCTTTCTTCTCAGAATAGTCAGATAGGAAACGTCGACCTCATCTAGTTAAAAAAAATATGATTGACGTGTAAAAGTGTTTGTACAAACCTACTTACAGAAAATAAATCATTTATTATATGAAACAATGGATTAGCAATATCCTTCAAATTCAAATTCAAATCATCTTTATTGTGGATCATAGGAAAGTAACTATAATACTATAATACAGCTGGTGTTAATTCAGTGTTTTGCGAACAGTTAGGTATGTCCTGCCCATAGGGCGTACAATAAAACGTAGGTACATAAAGTAAGTTTACATGCATGTCAACAATAATATTATAACAAACAAACTAGCTTTTGCCCGCGACTTCATCCGCGTGAAATTTCCTGTACCCCCACCCCGTCGCAACACTTCGTATTCGCTTAGCGTTCATTCTGAGTTTTTTTCTTTTTGCTCGGCTCCTGAGGGTCATAGCGTGATATTAAATAGCCGATAGCCTTCCTCAAGAATTGGGCTATCAAATGCAAAAAGATTTTTTCAAATCTGACCGGTAGTTCCAGAGATTATCGCGTTCAAACAAACAAACTCTTCAGCTTTATTATTAGTATAGATTACATTTCAGATTCTGTTGTTCACAAACTAAACTAAATTTAAGTTCATGCATCTCTTTCTTTCTATTTCATTAAGAAAAGGACAGAAGATAAATATTAGTTTAGTCCTGTCAAATTAAGATACTCCATAGACAATTTAGACGAGATTAAAAAATTTGCTATTAAAAATACGTCAATTTGCGTCAGGCGCCGACTAATTTGACAGGACTAAACTAATATTTATCTTCTGTCCTTTTCTTAATGAAATAGAAAGAAAGAGATGCATGAACTTAAATTTAGTTTAGTTTGTGAACAACAGAATCGGCGCCATTTAAATATTTGTTGGAATCCTTCAAAATGATTCAGATCGTGCGTTTTTTTGTGCAGAATAAATAAAATTTTCTTTCTTACTTTGTGATCGAGTGTGTTACGCTATTAGGGTTTTGTTCAACTTTCATATAATAAGTGAATGTTTTGTTTCAGACGCCACTCAATATGCGCACTACGTATTTAAGACTATCAAACACAAACAGAGCGGGAAGGTGAACTTCGAGGTAAGCACAGACGCCAGCATATCAAGCTACCCGAAACTGTCAAATTTCCCCAACCAACTTTGAACCTTATGCTTTAGCAATAAAGTTGAAAATCTATTAAAGAAATTTGACAGATTGTAGTAGCTTGATGTGCTGCGTGTTTATAACAATACAGTTAGGGGGCTTACAGGACCTAAACGCAAAAAACGCAAGTTTTAGAAACAATTAAATTATAATGATGAACTCCAGTAAACAAAATCAGAATAATATATGATATTTTACTATCTACCTAGGTAGATAGTGTGTTGAAAACATACCATAATCAGCCTATAATGTTCCCACTGCTGGGACACAGGCCTCCTCTCAGTGGGCCGTAATCCACCACGCGGGCCCAGTGCGGGTTGGCAGATGTCACGTATGTCTTCGAATTTTTGGTTCTAGGACATGCCGGTTTCCTCACGATGTTTTCCTTCACCGTTTTGAGAGCAGTGGTGATGAAATAATTTACACAAAGTAAAGCGCCTGTCTGGGTTCGAACCTACGACCTACAACTCGTAAGTCGCGGCCGTTACCACTTGGCCACCACTGCTCTACCTCTAAAAACTTTCTTTTTACAATCACTCAAACTCAAGATGACAGGTCTAAACCTCACTGATGCGTCGAATTAGGAGTAGTGGCAACGGAATCCTAAAGATAATCGCTGAAAGTCCAGAGTCATCAGTGTGGGATAGGTTTATAAAACTGCATATTAGGTAGGAATACTTAAAAAGGTTAATTTGTTTTTAATTTTTAATTGTGACATTGATATTGGTATTGACATTCAGATTTTTGAATTTTAATTAGTTTGACTAACATAGTTTTTAAGTTCCATAATACTAACCTCATATGGACATGCAAAAATAGTCTGAATTAAATGAATTTTATTTTATTTAAACTAAACTAAAAATTATCTTCTGTCCTTTTCTTAATGAAATAGAAAGAAAAAGATGCACTGAACTTAAATTTAGTTTAGTTGGTGAACAAGGGAATCGGCGCCAGTGGTGGCGATTCTGTTGTCCACAAACTAAACTAAATTTAAGTTCATTACATCTTTTTCTCTCTTTCATTAAGAAAAGGACAGAAGATAAATATTAGTTTAGTCCTGTCAAATTAAGATACTCCATAGACAACTTTAGACGAGATTAAAAAATTGGCTACTAAAAATACGCCAGTTTACGTCTGGCGCTGACTAAATTGACAGGACTAAACTAATATTTATCTTCCGTCCTTTTCTTAACGAAATGGAAAGAAAAAGATGCGCTAAACTTAAATTTAGTTTAGTTTGTGAACATCAGAATCGGCGCCATTGTCGTGATATTGTGATGCCTCACATTATTATTAGTTTCTTGTCATAACTCGTACAGCTAGCAACAGGTGGCAACCCCGTTCAAGTGTAAAAGTCCACGTCAGACAGTGCCGTCTTATTTACAAAATCAACGAAGATCGATACTCAGTGTCAAACGTTTTTTAGGGTACTTTACCTCAAAAGGAAAAACGGATCCCTTATAAGATCACTTCGTTGTCCGTCTGTCAAGACCCTTTTTCTCAGGAACGCGTGGAGTTATCAAGTTGATTTTAATATCAAATACTCAGGGCCGTAATCCCTTGAAGCAGTGAAAAAATCGAAGTTCTAAGTCAACGCAATCAAAATATACGGGCGTTTTTGTTCCGTTTATTTTTTGGACACTCGCAAGGGAATCAAAACCTATAGGGTACTTCCCGTTGACCTAGAATCATGCAATTTGGCAAGAAGCACTGTCATGTAGCACAAGTAAATGAAAAAATCCGAAAACAGAGCAGTGGTCATGAAACAAATTACGCGAAAACAGATTGTCTGATTTTGATAGATGGCGGTACGAAGTTCGCCAGGTCAGCTAGTTTTATAGTAAAAGTTTGAAATTGCCATCAAGTATATAAGCAAAGGGATTGGAGCTCTCGCTGGTCGTTGTTCGCCGACTCATAAACAATGGGGACTGCTGCCTTACAGGACCTCTAATACTTATGCGATAAACTACAATAGTAAAGATCTAAAGTTAGTTTTGTAGAAATTATGTATGAAATCCATTGAGCTACCCCTTTCGATTCTATTCCTAAAGCTTTTGTAGTTCAAGATATAAATGTCAGTCTTTACTTTTAGTAACAAAACCACTCTAACGTGATATTTCTTTAAGAAAGATCAGTTTAAACTGGTTTTCTGTATAAAAATGCAATTGAACCAATATATTTAGAACTTCATCTTGAAAACTTTAGGGTACTTTTGAAGTAAAGTTGCTTTTAACTAAATTACTTGAATTTACTTCGAAATTTTGGTCTGCCTTGTTGGTGGTCGCTAGTGCGGCGGCTGAGCGTGGGGTCCTGGGTTTGATTCTCAAGTCGCAAGTCAGACAAAGTGTTGTTAGGTTATCGATCAAGAATTTCTCAGGTGCACTGAAAAAAATGATTTCTTACTACAGAATAGAATAGAATATTTTATTTATAAGAATGTAGTTACCAAGGTAACCGACATAGCCCGAAGAATTGCCAAACTTAGTGGCAGTCGGCAGGGCACATTGCTCGCAGAACAGATGGCCGATGGGGCCGAAAGGTTCTGGAGTGGCGACCGCGTACCGGAAGACGTAGCGTTGGAAAGGCCTCCCACAAGGTGGACCGAAGACCTTGTGAAGGCCGCAGGAACCCGTTGGATGCGAGAAGCACAGAACCGGTCAAAGTGGAGGTGCTTGGGGGAGGCCTATGTCCAGCAGTGGACGTCTTTCGGCTGAAATGATGATACACTCTACCATAACATACAAATAGTGTACAAATATTCAAATGTCATTTTTGTATAACTAACTACAATTAATTATGATCAAAAATATGTCCAATATGAATTATTAGATTTATTTAGGTAGTCATTACTTTAAAACCAATGTCAAAATTAAGTATGTACATGTCATCTTGGATTTTTGACAGCACATTGAAATGACTGTATACAGAAGGTATACAGTAAGAAGAAATGTTTGTAAAACAGTAAAAGACAAAACAGTCACTTTTAATGATTGAAAAAAAAACAACAAAAAATGAAAGGAAAACCACCATTACTGTAATGTAAGTAAATTATAATAATAATTTATTGTTAAAAATAAAATAAACTAAAAACCTGTTCTCGATACCGGTGGGCTACTATTTTTTATATTTTTAAATGTTTTTTTTATTTTTATAATTCTTATAATTAATATGTTTAAAATGAAATAAAGGATATTAATTATTTATTATTATTAATTCATTATATAATACTCAGCAAAAAGTTAATTACAGAGCTTCGACTCGGCAAACTTTATAATTATACTCGTTACTTGATCTCTAAGCTACGATAGAATTCTGGAGTAATTTGAACAAAAGCCAAATCGCAGCCTTTTAAATCAATGATGGCGGGCCTCGGGTGACAGAGAGGGACACACATATACATGTTATACTATGCAAGAAAGAGAGGGAGGTAATCAAATGGAATTATTGTTGGAGAATAATTCGATAGCTTTGTTTGTAGGTAATTGAAATTCATTATGTACCTATAAAAGTCAAAGCACTTGTGGCCAAGTAGTGACGGCCGCAACTTACGAGTTGTAGGTCGTAGGTTCAAACCCAGCCAGGCGCTTTACTTTGTGTAAATTATATCATCACCACTGCTCTCAAAACGGTGAAGGAAAACATCGTGAGGAAACCGGCATGTCCTAGAACCAAACATTCGAAGACATGTGACATTAAAACCCGCACTGGGCCCGCGTGGTGGATTACAGCCCACTCCCTCTCACAGAGAGGAGGCCTGTGTCCCAGCAGTGGGAACATTATAGGCTGATTATGTTTGTAATGTATAAAAGTAATCTAACATAACGTCGTATTGACTATATTAAAGGAAAAGGAGAAACCAGGGATTGAAAACCGGTACGAATTTGAGTTGTGGTTCTTCATTTCGGTTCTTAAAAAGGTTCTTCTTTTCGGTAGGGTTCCGGTTCAGGTTCCGGTTTGGTTCTGGTTCCAAAGTACCGGTTCCAAATAAAGTTTCCAATATACCGGTTCCGTATCATCCGATTTAAAGGTTCTCTAAGAAAGAAGGGATAATGTTTGATGCGTGGCTGGCGTACCAATCTTTTCTTCGTATGAACTCGTTTTGAAGAAGAACCAGTAAAATAAAGGTTCTTAAAGGTTCTAATTTAGATTCCGGTTTACCTTTTTAATCCTTGAGAGAAACGATGTATGGACTGTGTGAATGATGATATATGGTTAGAAAGGGGGTGACTACCGACATGACGACTAATAGAGAAGTATGGAAGAAGACATGCTGCGGCGACCACTCATACATCCATTCTACGCACGTACACGCACGTACTATGCACGTACACGTGGCACGTACGAGTTCTGTCTGTAGATAGTTATGACTTGAGGCACATGGAGAAGACGTGGTCTACGAAAAAATGCACTCGGTACACGAAGCCCGATCTTTCCCACCATCATCGATCTTTCCCGAGCTAGGCATCGAAACTATGACTCCATACTCAGCTATTTTACTAGTAACAACTAAACCAAAGAGTTGCGGCTTTTTTTCACATTGAATTTAATTTTTCAGAAAATTACCTATACTTTCTGAGATAAAATTTTCTTGCATAATAAATATTCAAATACCAGGTCAGCCATTTTTCCACCATATTTGTCTTCATGCATATTTTATAAGTTTATTTATTGACTGCCAGACCCAATCTTGTTCTTTCGCGCCAATACCTTCATCTTTTTTTTTTTATAGAGGCACAGGAAATTATTTCTATTCAGCCTGAATGTAGGGAAAAAATGTTTTGGAATTCTTTTTTTTTCATACTGTTGTTGTCAACTGGGAAAGATGTAAAAAAGATTTTGTTAGGTAAGTACCTACTTTACTTTTAGGGAAAATATTTGAAACGATTTTTAACTTCATTTTTGGGTCGGACTTTTTTTTCTCGAAATGGTATGTTGTGGCTGTTTCAATCCTGCCTCACAATTCTTTTTATGTAAATCCAAAACGGTAGGCAAAGGTATCATTCATTCAGACCAGTATTTTTTTTTCTTAGTTCATTTTAATGATGGTCTGGCAGTTTGAGGTGTACAGTTGTTGACCTGTAATTGTTGTGAGAAGTGGAAGGTAAACCTGGGGCCCAAATCTGCTATTTTTATAAATTCGTCATTCCAACACGATCCCATTGTCATTTTGCTAAAAGTTCGTAATCTGCTAAATTCATAATGGTCGATCATTGGTCGGTCAATGGCACAGAACATATACGATACTCGTAACGAATTAAAAGCAATGACTGCACAATGACGTTCTAATGGTAGGTCACTGATCAAAGGAACTATCAAAATTTTAGCAGATTACCGCCTAAGTCAGTCATTCATGTGTCATTATGTACGAGATTACCATTCTATGCCATTTCTTTCAATGGAGTGTCAGTGGTTGACCATTGGAAAGTCATAATGACGCCATTATATTAGTAGATTACCAAACATGTCAAAATCAACAATTATGAAATCAATAATAGACCATTCTGACACTATTGTAATAGCAGACTTGAGGCCCAGGTCAAAATCAAAATCAAAATATTTTATTTCACATAAGCCTACATGGGCACTTATGAAACGTCAGAAGCTAGGTGCACGGTTCCAATTGGTCGTTTCCTATGGAGAAGAACCGGCAAGAAACTCCACGGTTACTCTTTTTAAAAATAATTGGCTTTTACAATATTTTCAAATTACAGTAGGTATGGGAGGATAGCGTAGGCCTGTCAACAAGTATCAGGTACTTGATAAAATAAAAAATGGTCTACAGATCTAAAGTCTACAAGGCCTACAAAGTCCTCACATTTACAAAATAAGAATCTATCAAAAGGATAAATAAAAAATAAAAACCTAATAAAACCTAGTGATATGATTGAATTTTCTGTATATAATGTCAAGTAATAAAGAGTGGTTGCGCTAATTTAAATCGCAGATTAAACTTTATTATTTGGCAACATTACTATTTGGTTGGTAATACATCCCTATCTCCCATCCCTTCCTTGCACGGAACCTATCGTACTCGTGGAAGCGAGATGGCGAACGTACGGCGGAAGTGAGCCGTCATTGGACATTCACTAGACTTTTTATTTCGTTGGCTATAAACTTTCGTGTCGAGAACATTGTGCTCCCTAGAAAACTTGGAAAACTTGGTGTTTGTGCGTGAAAACCGCTGTGATCGAGCTGAGGAGTTGCTGACGAGGAAATAAAGGTACCGTGCATCCTTGTAACCCATAAGAAAGATCGATTTTCTCTGTGCCTCCACGCGGTCTTTCAACGTCCCATTTTACTACCTACCAAGTTAATTTGTTGTGTAATTTTAGCCTATTCCGCGTAAACATTTGGTCCTTTTCGAGCCGGATTCCATCTGGAATCAGTGAATAGCCAACCATTCCCCTATCCTGGGTCAATTTGTCGCAAATCTCGCAATTGTAACCGCGCCGCGCGCACGCGCCGGTCAGTTAGGTTAATTATCGTTAATTCTCGTAAACCCCGCTAAAAGTATCGTATCGTCTCGTTGTATCGTATCGTCTCGTTGTGTCGTATCGTCGTAATCTAGCAAGTAAGTTAGATTTTCGCAACCGCAAACCTAACAAATACGTTAGGCACATTATTTCGTTTCGTGACCCAGGAACGTAACAAACATCGTAGGTAGGTAGGTAACAAATTGCGATCGAACCGCATAACTTGTAATTGTTCTGTTGAATACAACATATTCGTGCGTTCACAAAATCATTTATTGTAATTTGTGGAGTGTAATCGGTTCACAGTACTTCCAGAACTACCTACTTGTCGTAAATATTTAGTTATTTATTTAGTTAGTCGTAAGCCGCTAATATGGCGGACGCAACTCTAAAAAGATTAATATCGAAACGCGATCGGATATTTGCTCGCATGCAAACCATTTCTGATCAGGCAAAAAGAATCGACTTAGAAGGATTCGATAAGGAGTCCTTCCTCTGTGACATTAAAACAGTGGATTCATTGCGTGTAGACTTCGAAAACATATTGGACGAAATTGTTATCCATGAGCTCAAATTAAAGCCTGACTGCGCTGTTTCCTATCAGGCGCTTTCTTCATTCGAAGACCTTTTGGGCCGTGTAAAGCGAGCAGAAGAAAAACTGCTAATTCAATCTCGTAATGAGGTCAAAAGGTCGCCACGACTACCTCCTATCGAAATTCCCGAATTTAACGGAGACCATAGAAATTGGCCATTGTTTATCGCTAGTTATAAAAACGCAGTGCATAATAATGTTTCTCTGACAGACTGTGAGAGGTTATATTATTTGATAGGAAAATTAACAGGCAAGGCTCGTTCAATATGTGCTGGAATAAATCCATCAGCTGATAATTACCCCCTTATTTTCGATTTGCTTTGTAAAAGGTATGAAGATAAGCGTCAGTCCGCAACTTCATACTTAGATCAATTATTTGAATTTAAATCTATTTCGACTGGAACCCCAAATAATTTAGAATCATTCCTCGATAAATTCTCGTCGTCTGTAGCCGCTTTAAAAAACACAAAGGTCAATGACCTCGCTGATTTCATTTTGTTACATATTGCTATTAAGAAACTCGACCAAGATACTGTGCGTGCCTTCGAAACTAATTATCAACTAAGATCAAATAGTTTCGAAATTCCATCCTTTTCTGATTTGGATTGTTTCGTTCGTGACCATATAAAAATGTTAGAACGTACTTCATCATCTGTTGCTAGGGTCACCAATAACAAGAAACCACTCGAACGTAAGTCTACCGTCGCGTACGCCAGCACCTCTGGTCCCGAGAAAACTACATGTAGTCTATGCAGTGAGCAACATGATTACATTTATAAATGTAGGATATTTAATAGTTATAACCCGGATCAGCGTTTTAACTTCGTAAAGTCTAATAATTTATGTATAAATTGTTTAAGTAGTGGACATCGTGTTTCCATGTGTGAGTCAACTTCTAGATGTAGAAAGTGCCACCGAAAGCACCATTCATTATTGTGCTTTGGGGGCCGGCAAGCCGCGTCTGCTACCGCTGCCAATGCGGCACCTAGTGACGCTAACGCTGCCTCCGCTCGCGATGACGTCGCGCTGCCGCTGTGTGCGTTATCAGCTAATAATAATGAGGTTGACCATTTGTCTCGATGCCCCACGACGGTTTTAATTGCAACTGCGCGTATTATTGTCGTGGATTCTCATGGTAATAAACACATTGTTCGTGCATTATTAGACAGCGCTTCGCAAAGTAACTTTATCACACGTGAGTGTTGTCAACGCTTAGGTTTGAACATAAATAATCGACCTACTTGTTCCGCCGTGAAAGGAATAGGTGGTTCAAGTAAAACAATTCAGGGTTCCGTAGAATTTAAATTTCATTCTCGCTTCGATCGTAACATAAATTATAGTGTCGACTCTTTGGTAGTAGATAAAATTACTGAACATTTACCAACTGCCACGGTTAATTCTTCACTCTTGTCTAACTTCAAAAACTTGCCGTTGGCAGACGACACCTATTTTTCTCCAGGCCCGATTCAAGTATTGATCGGTGCTTCGATTTATCCACACTTACTCTTGTCGAATAAAGTTCAAGGACAGCCGCCATATGTATCACCGCTTGCTTTAGAAACTGTCCTTGGCTATGTTATAGTAGGTGACGCTCCGGTCCGTGTTGATAGCAACTCGACCGTTTCATATTGTTGTACCGCGGACCCACTGGACTCTGCGGTCCGGAAATTTTGGGAATTGGAGGAGGTGGATGTTCCCCCTGTAGTCAGCTCGGACGACAGGGAGTGTGAGGAATTTTATACACGCACCACTACTCGGGATAGTGACGGTCGATACGTGGTAGCTCTGCCTTTCAAGGGTGATGTCGAGTCCCTTGGTAACTCACGCCAAGCAAGTGAACGTCGGTTTCACTGCTTGGAAAGGAAGATGCAAGCTTCTCCACAATTAAAGGTCGCGTATGATAGCGTCATCCTCGAATACTTAGAAAAGGGTTATATATCACCTGCAAATTCTGATTCCTCAGAAGTTTCGTACTTTATTCCGCATCATGGGGTGATCAGGGATGATAAGGTCACCACCAAACTTCGTGTCGTTCTCGATGGTAGTTGCAAAACTACCTCCCGCATTTCGCTTAATGACCTCTTGTACGGTGGGCAAAACCTGCAAGGGAGTTTGTTTAATATTATCGTTGATTTTCGTTTGTTTTCGGTTGCACTCTCCGCAGACATTCGTCAGATGTTTCTCAGCATTGGGATCCGAGAATCTGATCGGCGTTTCCAACGCATTTTGTATCGCTTTTCCCCGCAAGAACCTTTACAGGTTTATGAATTTAATCGTGTTGTTTTCGGGCTTAAGTCTAGCCCCTTCCATGCGCTGCGAACTATTAGGCAGCTAGCAGAGGATGAGGGTAGCTCCTACCCTCAGGCTAAAAATATCGTCACTTCAGGGTTTTATATGGATGATTTCGTCCATTCCGTCCTCACGGAAGACCAGGGTATCTCTACCGCCTCGGAGATGATAGGCCTCATGAAAGCTGGTCAATTTGAATTGGTTAAATGGACCAGTAACTCCCAAGCCGTTTTAGATTCTATTCCACCCTCGCATCGTCTGCTAGCTGTCAAAGAATTCGACGAGTCCGACCAACAGAAAGTACTGGGCTTGTGTTGGTCGCCTACGTCAGATCACTTCAGCATGAGAGTCAATACTCCCGCGCAAAATTGTACTAAACGTACAATATTATCGTGTGTCGCTAAATTATGGGACGTCATGGGATTTGTTGCACCTGTCGTCCTGTACGCTAAACTTCTAATCAAGCAGCTCTGGCTGCGTGATTGTGACTGGGATGATACCCCACCTGAGGATATAGTCAGGCTGTGGACTCGCTTCAAGGAAGAGCTCCCGTTGCTCTGTAATATAAAAATCCCACGTCACGTTGGTATCGTCGCAGATAGTGTGGTCACCATCTTGGCTTTCGCAGACGCCAGTGAGAAGGCATACGGGGGAGTGATTTACTTCCACGTCCAAAATAGCGATGGCAATATCGTTTGCTTGTTAACCGCTAAATCGAAAGTCTCACCTAAGAAAGTCGTTTCTCTCGCTCGTCTGGAGCTTTGTGCTATTCTTGTGCTAGCTCAACTTATAAAAAATGTCATAGTCGCTTGTCAGCACCGCATTGTTTTTCGTAACATATTCGCATTTTCGGATTCGACAGTCGCGCTCTGTTGGGTACATTCGTCACCCCATCGGTGGAACACCTTTGTGGCCAACAGAGTGTCGAAAATACAAAGCGACTTGTCGCCACAAAATTTGTATCACGTGTCCGGTACGGACAATCCCGCAGATTGTCTGTCACGCGGTCTCACGCCTTCTCAAATTGTTGACCACCCGCTTTGGTTCAGTGGTCCTCCGTGGGCCCGTTTGGACGTCTCACAGTGGCCTGTCGTTCCTTTCAGTCCTTCGTCGGTGCCTGAAGCACCCGAAGAGAAGAAGCTTTCGTTGCTATCCGCTGTAGCAAATGAAAGATCTCCTATTCTTTCTTTAGTAGATCGCATCTCGTCTTGGAGTAAATTACTTCGAGTAGTAATTTACGTCTGTCGTTTTGTCAGGTTGTTACCTGTTAGACATCGCATGTCAGCGTCGGATTATGACTTCGCTGAATTACTCGTTCTTCGTGAGCTTCAACGCCTTTATTTCTCCACTGAGATTGCTAAAATCGGGAAAGGCAAGGATTGTAGTCCAGCTTTACGACACTTAAAGCCGTTTCTCAAGGACGGACTCATTAGAGTAGGAGGCCGTTTAAGAAATTCGGATTTAAGTTATGAAGGGAAATATCCCATTTTGCTTCCAAGCAAGGATCTCGTTTTGAATTTGCTCGTCGAATACCATCATAAATTAAATTGTCACGCAGGTCCCGACCTGCTGATGTCACTCTTACGTCAGAGGTATTGGATACTTTCTGCCCGTAATTTAATTAGGAATAGGATCCATAAGTGCATTCCCTGCTTTCGCCTTCGTCCTAAGTCAAGTTTCCCTGAAATGGCGGATCATCGCTCTTGTCGTGTCGTCCAATCCGCTAAGCCGTTTGTCCACACGGGCACAGACTATGCCGGACCGTTTAGGGTTACTATGTCTCGCGGCCGAGGTGTTCGCTCCACCAAAGCCTACGTTTGTCTGTTCGTCTGCATGACTACACGCGCCGTGCACATTGAACTCGTTGGTGACCTTAGCACAGCTAATTTTATGGGTGCTTTCAAGCGGTTCTTGTCAAGGCGTGGCCCGGTGAGTAGGATTTATTCGGATAACGGGACTAATTACATAGGCGCTAAACGCAAACTTTCGGAACTTCACGAATTTCTTTGTTCAAAATACCATAATACCGAATTTGGTAACATGCTAGCTGAGAGTCGCATAGATTGGTCACTCAATGTCCCGACTGCTAGTCATTTTGGGGGCAATTGGGAGGCTAACATTAAAAGTCTAAAGTCGCACTTGTATCGAGTCATAGGTGACACGATTCTCTCATTCGAAGAATTAAGTACCGTTCTTACCCAAGTCGAATCGGTAATGAACACTAGACCTCTTTGCAGGACACTCTCTAGTGATCCTCCGGAACCGCTAGCTTTAACTCCAGCGCACTTTTTAAATCTCACGCCTTTGAAATATTTGCCTGCCGAGGAAATAGACGAGAGAACTACTATCGCTAGACATGAATTGTTAGATAGACTGGTACAGTCGTTTTGGAAGCGCTGGAGGAGCGGTTACCTCCACACCTTGCAATCGCGTCGCAAATGGAACACGCCGGTTGATCCGGTCGCTGTCGGTACGGTCGTGATTCTTATAACTGATAATTCGCCTCCACTACACTGGCCATTGGGTGTCGTGGAGGAAGTTTTTCCTGACTCCACTGGAGTCACTCGCATCGTTCGGGTTAAGACGACGACTGGCTCTTACTTGCGCCCCGTCGTTCGTCTTTGTCCGTTACCTAACCAATAATTGAGCAATTTCGTCATTTTAGGTTAGGTTAACATTAGTAATTAGGTACATAGTTTATTGCTTAGTTTATCGTTTAGTTTAGTTTCGTAAATTAGCTTCAATTCTTGAAGGCATCGCTTCAAGCCCGGGGGGATGGTTGCGCTAATTTAAATCGCAGATTAAACTTTATTATTTGGCAACATTACTATTTGGTTGGTAATACATCCCTATCTCCCATCCCTTCCTTGCACGGAACCTATCGTACTCGTGGAAGCGAGATGGCGAACGTACGGCGGAAGTGAGCCGTCATTGGACATTCACTAGACTTTTTATTTCGTTGGCTATAAACTTTCGTGTCGAGAACATTGTGCTCCCTAGAAAACTTGGAAAACTTGGTGTTTTGTGCGTGAAAACCGCTGTGATCGAGCTGAGGAGTTGCTGACGAGGAAATAAAGGTACCGTGCATCCTTGTAACCCATAAGAAAGATCGATTTTCTCTGTGCCTCCACGCGGTCTTTCAACGTCCCATTTTACTACCTACCAAGTTAATTTGTTGTGTAATTTTAGCCTATTCCGCGTAAACAAAGAGATTATGTCAAAAAAGTAAAGTAAATAAAAAATGAACATTGTAATTTGAGAGCAGTTAATAGACATTTAAATAGTTAAGCCGTTAATGAGTAGCCAGGGAAGCCACATGTGCAGAAGGAATTATTGCCAAACTACCTTGTCTTCAACATAGTCTTTAATCTTATAATATGCTTTTTTGATAAGGACACGTTTGATGAAGGTTTTGAATTTTCCATCGCTAAGTTCTGTAACCGACTTTGGCAACTTGTTATAAAAACGGACGCCGTTTACAAGAAATGACTTGCTAGTTTTAGTTAATCTAAATTTAGGTAACACAATTTCATTTTTACTACGTGTATTTATATTGTGGAAATCGCTTCTTATTTTGAAGAGTCCTAAGTTTTTGCGAACATACAAAATACTTTCTAAAATATAAAGAGAAGGCAGAGTTAGTATATCAATTTCTTTGAATTTGTTTCTAAGAGACTCGCGAGGACCCATTTGATAGATCGCGCGGATTGCCCTCTTTTGTAAAATGAAAATTGAATCTACGTCAGCTGCCGATCCCCACAGCAGAACACCATAAGACATAATGCTGTGGAAATAAGCAAAGTATACTAACCTAGCTGTGGCTATATCTGTCAACTGCCTTATTTTTCTTACTGCATATGCAGCTGAACTTAATCTACCTGAGAGAGCTCTAATGTGTGCGCCCCATTGTAATTTTGAATCTAAAGTAATTCCTAGAAATACAGTTTCCGTAACAGCGTCTAGTTTTTTGCCATCAAGTTCTAAATTCAGACCCACTTGAGGTACATTTGGTAATGAGAACTTAAGACATTTAGTTTTGTTCGCATTAAGTAAAAGATTATTAGCTGCAAACCATTTCGAAAGAACAGCCAGACTCTCGTTAACATGTAAGACATCCGTATCTTTTCTATCTATTTGAAAAATAAGGGAAGTGTCATCCGCGAATAAAATGATATCCGACAAGTTAGCCATCATGTAAGGAAGGTCATTAATATAAACTAGAAATAGGAAAGGGCCAAGAATTGAGCCTTGAGGCACGCCCATCTTAACTAAAGACCCCGATGACGTCGCCCCATTAACGTCGTCGTCGACTACACAAGTACACGCTTTTATTCTATAAGTCCCAAATACTCAGCCAACAGCTGGCAGTAACTAATATTGTACAAAAGAATAATGTGACAATACGACGTGACCCGAAATCTCGATACCATTTGTAAAGAGCTCGGATTTAGGATAGCACTTAACATGCAGATAATCTGTACATTGTCTTTGACAAGAAAATTGGTTGGTTAGTTACTGGGGCTTGAGGGGCGCATGGCTAATGGTAACAGCCGCACGGGTCGGTCGCAGGTTAATCTACGCTGTCCGCAGTCGGTTTATGGATGCGTGACCATCCCTTACTTAACGAGACCCCTCCGTGCCTCGGAAAGCACGTTAAACCGTTGGTCTGCTGTCATTCGTAAATCTTTGACAGTCGTTACGGGGAGTCAGAAGTCCAAAAATCTGTCAACCGCCACCACCGGAGTGTTACCGCGTGATCGTATTACCCAGTAACTGGGTTGTGTTGAGGAGGTTAGCAGGATTGGGCGGGTCACATCAGCCGCAAGCACGATGACGTTGGGCAAAAGTCTACACACGGGTGCCTGAAGGTGGAAAGAAAGAGGTGGCGAGATGACTTGGGTGCGTACCGCGAAGGCTGGTTAGAGATGGTGTGGGCAGGGCCGGATTAAAACTACTTGATGCCTTATGCAATCCATTCTTGTGGGTAGCTGGAAGGAATACGTCAAATTATAAGTCACCCTGTATAATATTAAAATTTGGCAGAGAGATAGACTGCATCCCGGGGAAGGACATCATAATCAGCCTATAAATGTTCCCACTGCTGGGACACAGGCCTCCTGTCTTCGAGAAGGAGTGGGCTATATCTACCACGCGGGTTGGTAAATGTCACATGTCTTCGAATTTTTAGTACTAGGACATGCCGGTTTCCTCACGATGTTTTCCTTCACCGTTTTGAGAGCAGAGGTGGTGAAATAATTTACACAAAGTAAAGCGCCTGTCCGACCTACGACCTACAACTCGTAAGTCGCGGCCGTTCCCCATGGGCCACCACTGCTCATGGGGGGAAGGACATAGTATAGTTTTTATCGACATACCTCGCGGGCGAAGCCGCGGGCGCAAGCTAGTACAAAATATTTGACACCTCGTTCTAAACCTGCTTGACTGTTCGAATGTGACCAGAGCCACATAAGCATGTTGCCAGCCTACATAAGAGCGTTTACGCCGTATGGCATTTCATACAAACTTTCAAGCCCTTGTTTTTCGAAATGAATGAACCGATTTTAATGAAACTTCTTATGCGTAAGCAGGGTACAAAGGTCTAAAAAGTTAGTAGAGAACATTTTCGAAAAATAGTGTTACAGCTAAATTAGACCGATTTTAAATTTTCCATAGAAACAGAAATTTCCAGTTATCTTTTTTTAAATAAGACATTTCGAAAATGTTCTCTACTAACTTTTCAGACCTTTGTATCCTGCTTATGCGTATGAAGTTTCATAAAAATCGGTTCATTCATTTCGAAAAATAAGGGCTTGAAAGTTTGTATGAAATGCCGTACGGCGTAAACGCTCATAAGGTCGACTTTAGCGAAAAACCTTTACAGTACTACTAAAGGGTACAAATATTTGGATTTAAAACGTGAATTTAAAATGCTAGCCATTTTAAACGTTCGATCTTCGTTGGCTTCGAATTTGCCGAGCAATATATTTCGTCTCGTCGACAGTGATTTACGTGTCATAACTCATATATTATGTGCACAATATGTATATAGATGGTAAATGTATGCAAACGATTCCCAGGGCGAGGACTTGGCGATTTACGAGTATATATTTATGCTTTAAGCAAATATGTGTTAGCATAATACAGGGTTATTGGTAAAACATTAACAACCTCTTAAGAGGTCATTGTACTCATCATTATGAACAACTTTTACTAAGGGACCAAACGTGAAATCGCGAAAAAAAAATCAGCTGTTCCCTTCATTTTGACGAGTTATACGAACATAAATGTAGGGAACAGCTGATTTTTTTGTGTTATACATTTAGGTTTAGGCGTGAAAAGGACAGATACAGACAGACAGACATTCGAATTTATAATATTAGTATGGATTAGGCTTTTTTTAGAATAAAACAGTGATAATAGTTTTTGTCGGGGAAATGTGTAGCGGTATCTACACACCACATGCGAACAACGCGTCATACTGACGTCACGCAAAATCCTGCATCGCGCAAGCAGAGTTTACCGCGCAACTAGCATAAATACAACGGCCCGACATGAATCATCGGGCAGTTGCCCGCCAGACACAACACCCGTCTGGTCGGAGGATCCTCCCTTTTCTATAGAGTATGAGTGAACTTTACACCCTGTTCCTCATACCTCTATACACTAATCCAACTATTAATTCTACAACTTCATAAATTCCAGGAGTTTCTCGACATCCTGTCCCGCGTGGCGCGCGGCTCGGTCCAAGAGAAGCTGTCCTGGGTGTTCACACTCTACGATGTGGATGGAGATGGCCGTATCTCCCGGTCAGAGATGCTGGCTGTGGTGCAGGCTATATACGAACTGCTTGGGAGGGCTGCGGCACCCCCGGTGCATTGTACTGCCGCTAAGGACCATGTTGATCGGATATTTCATGTGAGTTTTGATTTTTCGGTCTAGGTGCTACAAGATTATTTGGCAGGCATGGTTTGGGGTGTTCTTCAAGAACATCAAAAAGTTGAGGAAGTTTTGTAGTGTTTGCCTAAGTGAGTTGAGCTGCACGATTACTGATAAATGCTTTCACTGACTGGACTGATCCACTGAAATCTGAATGGTTCTATCCTCAAAAAACTATCTATAATCTGCATGGTCCTCACAGGATCTGACCAAGACAATGGTCTGGACTTTAGAAGATACTTTGACCCCTGAGTTTGTTTAACCATTTCTTCTCCGGGGTAGTCAGATAAAAAATGTCGACTTTTTTTTTTTTTTTTGCTGATGGGAAATCATCAAATGACCCCTCCCGCTCTGGGTGGAGCGGAAGGGAGTGTCAGACTCTCACTGACTAAAACCCACCCGTGTTCCTTCCTTAGCCCTTTATGTTCCGGGCCAGCGGTAACCCTTTCGGACAATCCCGCTGACCTCATTCATTCACCTCTTCGTTTCTAAGCACAGCTCTTTAAAAAAGCTAGTTAATGCTACTGCTGCTGACGATTCAAGCTATATCTCTGTTTCCAGCTCATGGACACGAACTGCGACGGCGTGGTGACCCCGGACGAGCTGGCTCGCTGGTGCAGCCGCGACCCCGCGCTGCTGAACTCTTTGGATACCATGGACACGGTCTTGTGATCCACGGGTCGCAGCGTTGAGCATAGGTATAAACACACCTTCTTACAGCATACATATCAACTCACATCATCACACTCACGTTCCTAGATTAGAAATGATGAAAATGTCGACACAAAAGATTTGAGCAAAGTTGTGGATGGCTATAAGAACAGAGGTACCTAGAAACCAAACCCAGAGGTGGACCAAAGAAATGATGAAAACTGTGTGAACGATGATATGAACATTCCTAGACTTGAAGTGACGAAAATGTCGTGAGAAATGATTTGAGTATGGTTGTGGATGCTATAAAAGTAGAGGAACACCAAAGAAATGATGGATGAAAGAAAGAAAATATATTTATTTAGCACAGACAAAAATAAACACAGTACACCAGATAGCCAGGTAATAGTCGTACATCAGATAAAAACAAAAATAAAGATAATAAAAACTTCTTTACAAAAAAAAACAACGGACTTCCAATAAAAACACTGCAAATTGAAAAATAACTTTAATTTCGGAAGTCGGTGTCAATAAACGAAAATGCGGAACCAAAGACACCGACTTCCGAAATTAAAGTTATTTTTCAATTTTCAGTGTTTTTATTGGAAGTCGGTTGTCAGTTCAGCAAAAATGCCAGACAACTAGGATGGGGGTGATGGGGTACTGAGATGACGACTGATAGAGAAGTATGGCAGAAGAAGACATGCTGCGCCGACCACTGATACATTTGTATAAGAGTAGCAGGATGATACACGAAAACATACACATTGAATTGATTCAAAGTCCTGACTGACTGATATATCAACGTACAGCCTAAACCGCTGGTCCTAGACACATGAAATTTGGAGGGTGTGTTCTATGTGAAGATTAAGTATCCACTAAGAAAGGGTTTTCCGAAATTCCACACCTAATAGGGGAATGGGGGAGGGTGAAATTTCACGCGGGCGAAATCGCGGGCATAAGCTCTGTGTATAAAATCGGTGAACGTACACAATAACATTGAGTTATTGTCATGATACCGCGGGGTGGCTGGTAGCAGCAGGATGAGAGTAACCAAGGCTCATGATGATGATGATTGTCTAGTAATAAACTTGAAATGAAGTGATTTTGTGAAACTCCGAATTCTATTTAAATTAATTTTAAACTATTTCAGGTCGGACTCGGCGCGCGCATCCTGTTCCACGGCTGCAGACAACTGTTCTCCATCTCCCTCTGGCCTACCGACTACTCACTCTACGACCTTCACACCGCACACCCAACAGATAGACAAGGACAGAACTAGTATCGAGAGCTACGCTCCCCAACTGCAACACCAGAAAGACAAAAGTATGACTGAAAGCTTCGCCTCAGTCGAAACTCATGTGGATAGAAGTATTGTGGAAAGTGAATGTGAGAGCGGGATAGATAGCGGGGCCGCTAGTTCGTCTACCAGTGGAATGAAGAGTGTAGTTAGTAGTGGGATTGGAAGGAGTGAAGAGGATAAAGTTGTAGTTGAGAGGAAAGTAGAAGAGAAGAAGAAGCAGCCGCCTCCTGTACCAGCTAGAGTTACTGCAGTTACTGCTTGTGTGAGTATATCACTTAATTATTTACTGTAGCTTTCTAATAAAGAAGTATGAGGAACTGGGTATAAAGTTCACTCGTCCTACATAGAAAAGGGAGGTTACTATTATGCTAGTTGCACGACAAACTCTGCTTGCGAGATGCAGGATTTTACGTGACGTCAGAATGACGCGTTGTTCGCATGTGACGTTGTAGATACCACTACACTAGTAAATGGTCACTTTAGAACTATGGGGATTCGCAGGATAATCATGATAACCAACATAGCCCTAAGAATTGCCGTAAGCACTTAAGTGGTATTGATAACAGCAGATGCATGGGACCAAAATTCCGGAGAGGTGCCATGAACCCAAAGAGACGGCGTGGCCAACAATTTGGAACGAACGACTAGCTTTCTGATTAATTGCGGCCCACTCCCTCTCACCGAGAGGAGGCCTGTGTCCCAGCAGTGGGAACATTATAGGCTGATTACGTATGTATGTTATGTATAAAGTTTATGTTTGGAGCCGCGGAGGGCGAGATGGGAACTCATAATTTTCATGGTCGTGGTAGTTTAGTCTTTAGTAAGAAGAATAAAATGTGTACATTTCACACTAAGTCATGGTGATAATATTTTTCAGATAACTGAAGAAACAGTCCAACGCAAAGTGAAACGCCGACCACGAAGATCAAGCTCACCGCAGCTGCCGCGGTGAACCACACCCTAACACATTGAGATAAGGTTTATTATCCTTCGACCGCTGTGCTTATGAGACTACGCATTCCAAAATGTACCTTACGCTATTTTTAAGGCAGTCTATATTATTAGATTCTACAAAATATTCAAGAAAGAAACGATTAAATGAATCGATTTTGGAATCGAGTTAGTAGCCAAAAATTCAATTATTTGGGTCTAAAAAGCAGGGCTCGGTAACCGGTTGAAATTCTTAACCGGTTACGGTCATTGACCCCAAACCGAAATCGATTTAGGTTAAGGTTTGCACTTTACCGGTTTTTACCGGTTTATGGGAAACCGGTTTTTCATGAATTTACAGAATTACGTAATTAACCGGTTAATTTGGGTGTCACAACCGTTTGTGCTTAAGTAACCGGTAACCTTTATCATTTGGGTTTCATAAGAACAGTTCACTTGTTTAACCGGTTATTGAAGGAACGATATATTTACCGGTACTTAATCGAAATTAACCGCTCTTTTAAACCGGTTCAGAGCCCTGCTAAAAAGTTTGATTTTAAAGCACAAGATACTATCTACAAAAGGAAAATGAAGGCTCTCCCCACAGGCGTGTTATTATCGTTTGATAATATCGGACACGTTAATGAGATATCTGATTTCAGTACATTTTTAATTAGGACGGTCACGAAGTTACACACTGCTGCGATAATAACGACGCAATAGAAGTCGAACGCTTGCGTTCCTTCGTCCTGCGATATTCCGATATGAGTTCTTAGGATATTTTGTATTAGGACGCATACGATCTTACACACACCTGCGTTAATAACGTAGTAACGCGTAGTGTGGGCGGGAGGCTGTACTGTAGGTTACACGCACACATTAGAAATATTGGACGACATATTAAATCGGGACGCATTATCGCAATAACGCATCTTACTATTGCCAGCCAGCTAAAATTTCAGCAGAAAGAGCTGGGCGTGGGGAGTTGGAGATAAACCCAGTACTGTTCCGTTTAAAAGTGAAGTTAAATTAAATATTATAAATTTAAGATATTAGATAAGTAACCGCTAAGCTGCTTGTAAACGGCTACATAATCGGTACTAGGATCAGTTGGGGGAGTAATCCTATTTTAAGCTCGAGTGACGCGCCTGCTGGGGAGATCCTTTAATTCTTCATTACTTAAATCGTATTTGTTTGAGTTGTGAAGAACAATTAAACATTGTTTTACAAGTAATTTAATTAAACAATAATTAACAATTTCATAATTAAATATGTAGTATTAATATTTCACAAAGCAAGTATCTTCTTATCATAAATATTAATTGTTTAAAATAGCCGTGAGCATACTATAACTGTATAACATCGTCAATGTACACGAAAATTATTTAGATTTAATTATTAAGAACGATACCTACATTTATCTAACTATTATTCTCTAAGAAATTTAATATTTCAACAACAAACTTATGACATTATTAAAACTAAGTATTATTAATAATTATGATGAATGCAATGATGCGTGTATGGGCACCTGATAGTACCCTTTGTGTAAATCCTTAAGTTTATTTACTTAATCTATCCGTAGAATATTATTCATATTTTTGGCTTATAAATCTTAAATGATTTTGGATTACTGATTATAATAAAACTCAAATATTATAATAACTATTATAAAACAAAAATAAAGATACAGGATAAAATGAGGGACACCATAGTTTGAGTTGGCCCATGATAGATTAAGAACAGTGGTGACCATAGATAAGGATAAGTACTAACGTAGTGGTGACCCAGTGGCAACGACCTCGACTTACGAGTTGTAGGTGGTGGGTTCGAACCCAGGCAGGCGCAAATAATTGTAAATTGGTGGGTGTAAATAATTTCATCACCACTGCTCCCAAAACGGTGAAGGAAAACATCGTGAGGAAACCGGCATGTCCTAGACTCGAAAACTCAGAGACATGTAACATCTAATAACCCGCACTGGGCCCGTGGTGGATTACGGCCTACTCCCTCTTGAAGAGAGGAGGCCTGTGTCCCAACAGTGGGAACTTTATAGGTTGACAATGCATAATAGCTATTACGACAATCTGCTTTCAATATTTAACCAGCAAATGATTCAGATTCCTGATGTGTGTGTTTATGATGAGTGTTTATTAAAATCAGTAACGGTGAAAATATTCTATTATAATGAAACGAAGAGCAATATGTTGTATTCGATAATGTTCAAGCTCGATAAAACTCTGGTTTCTGAAAGTTTATTAAATCTTAGTATAATTGGTTGTAGTTATTTTTGTCCACGAATCACAACACCTGACATGATAATTATTTGACAGCAGATTTATCGATTGAACTGAACAAAACTGAGTTTTAACTTTGGTCCAAGCTTTAATCTTCGAGCCAATGTTCGTATTTTGAACTTTATTCCGACTAAGGTAAAATTCTTAATACAAAATTGAGAAATTAGGCTCGGGTTTACAATCAGTTTTTGCACTTAGAACTTTAAATGTGTGTGGCATAAAGAAGAACTTCGTTTGTTTTCAGAAACCGAGTTTTGAAGAGTGATAGAACCTTGTCACCCTACTATTAGATTCCTACTCTTATCTATACTTAGATAATAAACCTCAAATAGTTAATAAAAAATTATGTCTACACCAATGTTGATAGATATCTAAAGTTAAGGCGTGATTTCTGCGGCTTAGAATTGGATGGGTTACCGAAGACCCATCTGAGTTTAAGCCGTAGATGCATTAATTAAGGTGCAATTTCGAAAGCAACTGCAGACCGCAGACTGCAGCAGCACTGCCGCCCAATCTCAATGACAGACCGCAGTGACACTACTGGTTTCTATGTCTGTCAAAGGAATTTCGTGGAACTAAAGAAGAGAAATGCCGCAGCTGTCGTAGATGTGACGTCAAAAACTGCAGCGGCACTGTCGCCTGCGTATAGTGCCAACCGCAACGCCGCTACTGTCTGCGGTCTGCCGTCGCCTTCAGCATTGTACCTATTTCCATTGATTCTAGAGGTCCAAATCACGACCATGTTTACTGTGACAGGGTTGCATGTTAGTAAGTGCATGCGCTTTAACGTTTGACCTTATTACTGCAGAGGTAACTGAATTTTCAATATTTTGCACATCTATTTCAACAACATAGGTACAGACGCCAGCATATCAAGCTACCCGAAACTGTCAAATTTTCCTAATCAACTTTGAATCTTATGCTTTAGTGATAAAGTTGAAAATCTTAAAGAGACCCAACATGAGACAAAAATCATTTTATATTTATCTCTAAAATCAGCAACACAGTCAACTTCTAATGTTGCAAGTTATAAACAAGCATAAAATATTCATATATTTAATACTGCTTACATATTACATATTATCTATAATTCTATACTATGAAACAAAACAAACTCTTCAAAATGCTAAATAATATTTACAATCGCTAGTTTATAAAGTTGTTCTTCCAAATCTAGTGTTTAGCTTTTAGCTAGATTTACTTCTCTATTGTTATCTCTCTCGCACTCGCAGATTCTTCTATTTATAGCTGATGTGCGAAAGAGACCTCTATATGGTGTGCGTGACCAATTATATTGTAAGGTGGAACGACCATTTTCTTTTAATTGAATCATCATCGTCAGATGCTTATGATGATTCTCCAACAATTCCTTCCCAAGTCTAACCCTTTCTCAACTATGTTGGCTTCCAGTCTACAGCTGGATAGCAGTATTTTACATGGAGCGACTGCCTATGTGACCACCACGACACAGTTGCAGGGTGACATGATGCCCTTAGAAGGACTATGAGCTCCAGGTGGCTCCTCAATTCAGACGTTTAGATTGTGAAGCCACTTTTGCATTAAAATAACTAGTGATATATTTTGCTGCTAAATCTAGAATTCGTGCTGCAAAATAAGCTACATTGCTACTAAATAATGGTGAGATCAGATTTTTAAAATCTGATGTGGCTCTTCAATCTTTACGGACATCATATTTTTGGTATCAACACCACTGCACTTAAAACAATGAATGCAAATATTGCGAAAGCAGCATGTCTTAAAAGCAAAAATTCGAAGACGTGTCATATGTCTGTCATATGTCATCATCATCATCATCTGTCATATGTGTGCCAACACAACTAAACCGCACAGTTCCCGCGTCGTGGATTATGCCCAACTCCCTCTCACAGAGAACCAGCAGTCCCAGGCCTGAGTCCCAGCAGTGGGAACATTATAACCTATTTTATTTGTTCTCATCATCATCATTTCAGACGAAAGACGTCCACTTCGACCGGTGCTGTGCTTCTCGCATCCAACGGGTTCCAGCCCTTCGGGGATTCTTAGGACCCCTTGCCTCACCGTGGCCTTGGCCGCTACCGTAACCAAGGGTAGGCTGGCCGCCGGGTACTAGGGGCCAAGGGGGGGGGGGGTATTTGTTCTATCTGCTGCATATTATGGTCGTTCCACCCAAATCTTGTGGAACACAGTTAAGGCAATACTTCGTAGTTAAAAGTAGTTTAATATATTCTACGCTCGTTGACTCTATAGTTATATATTTTCTCTCTTGTTAATAATAAAGACCATTTTCATGAGCCTTACCTAATAATTATAATAGTTTTAAGACGTTATGCTCCACTAAATTGTACCTTTCTACCTTTCTGGGAGTCTGATCATGTTTCTGATCAGTGTGTGCGAATTGTAATATGTTTTTGTTCCAATAAAATATTTGTATTTGTAGTGACGTTTTCCACAGACCACGGAGTTACCTCGGTGGCTGTTGCTAGAGGCGGCAATGTCAGTACTATCAATACAAACCAAGCCTGTCAAAGCGTGCACTGACTGGACAGGTCCACTCAATCTGTGTGGTTCTTTCATCAAAAGACCATTTCAGACATCAATCTACATGTCTTCACATGATCTGACCAAGATTATGTCTGGACTTTAAAAGAGACTGTGACCTCTGAGTTTGTTTCGGCCTTTCTTCCGCAGTCAGATAGGAAACGCCGACCTCATCTAGTTTTTAAAATATGATTGACGTACAACCCGAATCACTTCAAAGTAAGAGTGAACAGGCTGCTTCTGGGTAAGCTCACTCCATCGTCGACTTTGTCTCTCTCAACTCTGACCTAGACTAGAGTCAAGAGCAAACACATTAAAAAAAAAAAAAAAGACGTGTAAAAGTGTTTGTGCAAACATACAGAAATAAAATCATTTATCATTTAACGTTACTCACACTACGACTCTAATGACGTGTAGAAACTGACAGCTTAATGGCGGTTGCGACAGAAATTGTGCGCGCAACGCAGTTTTTGGCGCCATGACTTGATTAGTACTTGCAGCCGTCTCTAGATTCAGCCGGCGATTGCATGCTCTATGGTATAATGGTTGACAGACATGAGATGTAATAAAAGACTTCCAAAAACAAGTGAATGTCGCGATTGCCCCAATAGGAGGAGGTGTAGCAGTTCACACTTCTAATAAAGGTCTTTCAAGATCATAGATTTATAAGAACGTCAGATATTGACGTGACAACGTCTTAAATTAGGTTGCGGCTGGGAGTCACTTATGAAAAAGTGTAACGCTCGGTAACGTTACGTTCTTATTTTCATTTAATTCCTTGTTCCTATTGTGCAATTTAATTATATTCATATCAATAAATATTCTACCGAGAAAAAGACGTTGTCACGTAAAATCTTCGCCCGTAAAACCGACTTTACAGGCAACCATTTTTATATATATATATATGAAGTGGAGCCGGTAACAATAATTAATAAACGTTTGGATACATGCAGCTAATAATGTCAAAGTCAAAGCATTTATTTCAAATAGGCACTTATAAGGCACTTTTGAACGTCAAAAATTACAATAAATAAAATAGAATTGATTCTAGTCGCCCCTTCCAAAAGGTAGTTTTCGTATGGAGAATGGTAGCGGCGATGTGAGACTTAAGGTCGCTCACATATGAATTAGGAAATGGATCGTCGCCGTATCGCCTTTCGCCTCGCCATCAAACAGGCGTCCACCTAACGTAAGCACGTAACCAAAGCGGAACAGCAGCTCCGATGCGTCGACTCCGCTACGGCTAGGCGACACCGCGCTTACGGCTCGCCGACCGTTGGTTGATGGTGCTGTAGGCAGGCCGCGGGAGGGGTGAGAGGGGCAAGGGTGGACGAAGAGTCGTAAGCTCGGGTACGGAGAGACGTAAGCGCGGGGACGACGAGCCGTTAGCGCGGGAACTGCAAGTTAACCACGCCGTCGCGGTTCGTGAGCTTGTCCCGAAGCGAAGCGATTACGTTACGATTCCGATTAGTGTGCGTTGCAGTAGGGAGTTTCATACAAAGAATACTGAATGGCTCGAGCTGATACGGTGACGATCCCTTTCCGAGTTGATATGTGGTACCTTTATTGACCGAATTAAAGATAATAAAGAAAATCGGAGAACAATGTCTGAGAAACAACGTCCGGGGATTGAATACGAAGCTTCAATCCACGTTCTGCTTTTACTTTTTTTTTTAGTGATCAGTAAGATAACATGACTTGTTTCCTTTGTCATTACAGATAATAATAAATCTAATGCGACAAAGTAACTTACATTAAACTTAACTATACACAGTACGTGGACCTTGTGAACTTACCTAGTGTTCAGGTGAATATGTCTATGGCATCCGCAACCGTGTTGAGAGTGCGCAGCGCACGATTCACCGGTGCGCGCTCCAGCAGGACAGTGCGCGCACTCGGCACCACCAATGCCGGATTAGCTCATAAGCAAATTAAGCAATTGCTTATGGCATCACGTCTCGGGGGCACCATAAGGCAGAAACAGCACCGATACAGTCCTTGCTAGCACATGAAAGGCAAGGCTGTTTATCAGCAAGATATTACAAGACCCAAAAGTCACTCTAGCTAGAGATGTGCGCCACTCTTTACAAATCGCTCGTCGGTGTTTTGAAAAAATACGAGGTGACTGGTGGATAGGAGGGCCTACAGGCGTGGATTGCTTAGGGCATCAAGTAGTCTTAATCCGGAACTGGGCACCACCAGCAGCTGTGGCTTGCGCCGACGTGTCACGTGCCTATCCGGTAAATTAAAACCTATTTCTGATAGTATACCTGAGTTTTGTATACTACCTCTTAAAAGTTCTACAACATATTCTTCTTCTTCTTCGTGTCGCTGGCACGACTGTATTTTAAATCTTGTTTTCCCAAAACTTTGCCACTTCCACGGCGTTGTCGGTGGCAGCGCAGAGGTCACTTTGACTGCATGTTTTGGGACACAGAGGGCAGGATAGGAGGTGGAGCATGGTTTGTGACATAGCTCCGCAATCACACCCTTCTGCCGTTGCGTCAAGGTAGCCCCATTTTACCAGGTTGGACTTACATCTTCCCACTTGTGTCCGGAGACGGTTCAGAGATTTCCAAGTGGGCCACGGAAGGTTACACCCTGCAGGGAGATGCTCCTTTGGTGGTAAGTAGTGAGTAGGAGGGGGAAGAGTATCCTGCCACAGTTTGCAACGGGCGTCGGCCGGGTTTCCTGACAGAGACGCTGTCGATTTCAAGAAGCTGTGTCTGCTTTTTATCCGTTGCGTTGGTAGCTGTGCGCCAGATAGTGGGTGTCTGGTATCAGATTCCTGTTTGAATTTCTCCACTGCGCATGCAACTTCTCTTCGGACTTGTGGTGGAGCTATGCCAGCTGTGGGATAAAGTGTGCTGATCGGGGTCGATTGCAGGCAGCCTGTAATCGTGCAGCAGGTTTCATTTAGGGCAACATCTACTTCCTTGGCGTGGATGAACTTACAACATATTATGAACATTCCTTTTAGCGCTGCCTGGTAAAGATAACCAGCCAAACATTTGCATGTATCCAAACTAAGTTGTAATAATTGTAAGAGTTTTTCGACCAATAGTCTTGTGTATGTGTGTGTGACTTTCTGTCTGTGTACTAATACGCTGGTACATTATTTTAGTTCATATTGTTTTGTTTTCAAAACCAAATATTTGAGCTAAAGAACCTATTTTTGTCTTTAAAATATTGTAACCGTTTATTTAACTTACATCATCATCATCTGCCTGCCTTTTCCCAACTATGTTGGGGTCGGCTTCCAGTCTAACCGGATTCAGCTGAATACCAGTACTTTACATGGAGCGACTGCCTATCTGACCTCCACAACCCAGTTACTGGGTAATACGATAGCCCTTGGTTAGACTGGTTGTCAGACTTTCGGGCATTTACTTAAATTTTTTATTTTTGATGTATTAGGTTTTTTCAACGCCAGATAGTTTTATTCGAGAAATAATTTTGAATTTTTGACAGTTCTTCCATATAAAATCTGTCAAACGTAAATTTTTGACAGTTCTTCCATATAAAATCTGTCAAACGTAAATTTTTGACAGTTCTTCCATATAAAATCTGTCAAACGTCAATTTTTGAGAGATCTTAAATATAAAATCTGTCAAACGTCAATTTTATTCCACGAATAAAAATTATCGGTCTATTGAAAAATCAGCCTCTAAAGGCTCTAATAATAGAGCATTGTCTTTGTCACTGTTACCTGTGTGACAGAATCTTTAGAAAACTTGATAATTATGTGTCATATTTACGCCTGAATACTGTACATTTTCTTCTTTAAATATTGTTATTATTTTCATCAAATAAACTATTTAACTGGATGCCTGTAATTTAACTTAACTATAATTTAGTTACCAGCAATACATTACACGACAGAATACATTGTTTTATTTATTTCCCTAGAACCTACATTACTAAAAATCAGTTTCCAGTATAATTGAACCATGATTGAAACCAAATCATCATCTGCCTGCCTTTTCCCAACTATGTTGGGGTCGGCTTCCAGTCTAACCGGATGCAGCTGAATACCAGTATTTTACATGGAGCGACTGCCTATCTGACCTCCACAACCCAGTTACTGGGTAATACGATACCCCTTGATAAGACTGGTTGTCAGACTTTCGGGCTTCTGACTACTTGTAACAACTGTCAAAGATCCACAAATAACAGCCGGAACAAACGGCTCAACGTGCTTTCCGAGGCACGGAGGGGTCTCGGTATGTAAAGATGGTCACCCATCCACAGACCAACCGTGGCAAGCGTAATTTAACATGATCGATAGAGCAGTGCGGCTGTTATTATTTAGCCACTGGCCACTCCTCTATAATCGAAACCAAATCGATATTAAAAACATAACACATACTTGACATATCCATCACACCTGTACTTAATACTCGAAAGGATAAACAATGATATTTGGAGACATATAGGTGGAAGGTATTCTACCTGTCTCCTCTTGCCGATACGCGGTCTCCACTCTTGGACTCGCCTGCACCACCGGCTTGCGACCGTGTTTACAAATACCTAATTAAAGGAATAGTAGATTATTATGCAAGGGTCGAAAGGAATCAATTCCCATACGAGGTATTTAGACGGCTATAGTCCGAGTGGGAATTGATGTCTTTCACCCGCGTTAAACACTCTACTTTTCATTTCGAATATAAGGAAAGTAAAAAATAGTACTTAGTTTTTCTAAAATATTTATTGATGACATGAACATGAATACTACCTATTTAATAGTCTCTTTTAAATTTGAAATATGGAACACACCGCGTCACAGCCACATAAGTAGGTAGATTCTGTTCACCGCCGCGGCGGGCCGTCCTACTTACTAAGTTTTTTTTAAATTAACACTAGCTGTTTATAAACTCAGAAGACCGCTGCAATTTTCTTAATTATTAAAAAAAAAAACGTAGCTGACTACCTAAGCAAATTTAGTTCTACTTTTAAAATTCATTCCCGCCCTAGAGAGGAAAGCAATTACTATGAGTCGTTCCCGCCCTAAGGTGGGAAGCAGCGTCTTCCACCCGCTATTCGGATCAAACAAACACTACTTTCCGAGCATGAGAAAAGAAAAATTAATAATCTCTTTAGAATCAATAATTTCCCAGAAATGTTTAGGTAAACTATACAGGCAAAGCAGCGATACAAAACATGTACAGTCAACAAAAGAGATAAGTATGCACGATCGTCGGATATAAACCGATGGATGTTCGCGAATAAAATTTAATTTTGTTTGTTAATAGAAAACATTTTTATCCGCATTTTTATCAGAATACATTTCAGTCGACAACATCCATAGGTTTCTTACTAAACTTCAACTATATCTGTCGGATATAGTTGTAACTATGTACAGTCACGAGCACCAATATGTTAACACTTGGCAACTTTAAATTGCGATTTTTTCACGAAATAACGAATGCAACGTTGAAATACGACACTTTACATTATACCTATGGGTTCGAAAATACTATGTTCCTACTAACATAAAATTTCATTGAAAAATAAAGGAGAAAATCGCCTTTGAATAAAGTATACATACTGCTCGTGACTGTACAGTCAACAGCAAAAGTAGATGATCAAAATCAGAAATTCAATACTAATGAACGGAGTTCGCGTCAGAACTGTGTGACGTCGAAGTGATTCAAAAGTATGTTATTGTAAATTATACCAAACATTTACTACTAGTACCTACAGGTGCCATAATATTCTTGATAAGTTTTGATTCCTATTAAATTTCTGATTTTGATCATCTACTTTTGCTGTTGACTGTACATAGGTATGAACAACAAACCGCAACTAATAATATTAAAATAATTAAAGTTTTTCCGTAAATCTCATAATATTTTATCAAAAATGACTTCACTTCGTTGTTGATATCGAAGAGTGTGCCACATTGAAATTACAGATCATTCCGTGATTGAAGCATTTTAAAATTAAATGATCATCAGTAAGTTTTTAAGCAATTTTTTTTAAAACCGAGTTTATCCCGAGGGCAGCCGAACACATCCGAAGCGGGTATTTTTTTTATCGTCTTTTAAACAAAACACGCGCGTACGGTAACAGTCTAACAGACTAAACAGTGGTGCGAGTTCAACAGTAGAAGCTTTCACTTCAAAAATAAAAAAACGACTTTCTCTGTCACCTCTAACCTAGATTAGAATCAAGACCAAGAGTACATAAAAAGGGTTCGCGAATAATAATAGGAAATTACAGGGGAATTTCGATACTAAATACAATAGGCAAAGTATTTGAAAAATTAGTTTACAATGCTATCTATCCATATATACTCAGAGGCGTTTCTCACAAACAGCACGGTTTCTTAAAAAAACGATCGACTGTATCGAATTTGGCTACCTTTTCAAATTTTGTCCTCGATAATACAGATGGCGGTGGGCAGGTTGATGTGATCTACACGGATTTCGAAAAAGCTTTTGATCGTGTTGATCACGTCATTCTGCTCAACAAGCTATACAGACTGGGTATACGTGGCGATCTTTTACGATGGGTGCAATCATATTTATTTAAAAGATCACAAGCTGTAGTAATAGGAGGATACCGTTCTAATTTTACTGAAATCCCTAGCGGTGTTCCCCAGGGTTCCCATTTGGGGCCTCTCTTTTACAACGCTTATTTATTTGACATCACTGACTGTTTTAAATACTCTGAACACTTATTGTACGCTGATGACAAAAAAATATTTTATAAAATAAGATCACTGGATGATTGTAGGGCTCTTCAAGAGGACCTTAATAACTTAAATAAATATTACATAAAAAACAAGATCACAGTAAACGTCACAAAGTGTCAATGTATTAGTTATACACGTAAAAAAAATCCTGTTGTTTACTCTTATAACTTTAATGGAATTGTCATTGATAGAGTCAAGATGGTCCGAGATTTAGGAGTAATGTTTGATAGTAAATTAACATTCTCAGATCATATTGACGTTGTTAGTACAAAAGCTTATAAGAACTTAGGCTTTGTTATTAGATCGTGTCAAGTATTTAAAAGCATCGAGGCTCTTAAATCGGTGTATTTTGCATATGTCCGCAGCGTCTTAGAATATGCGTGCCCAATTTGGTCCCCCCAATATATTATTTATAAGAACCAACTAGAACGGGTTCAAAGAAAATTTGTTAACCACCTTAATTATCGCCTCCGTAAACCTCCGATGACCTATGAAAATAGTTGTCGAACACATGGTCTACTAACACTCGATGAAAGACGCAAAATTATGGATATGTGTTTGCTTTATGACATACTCAATGGACGCCTCAATTGCCCTGAGTTGGTCGCACAGGTAACTTTCAACACTCCCCTTCGGCGCACTCGTCACACGACGATGCTACACGTGCCGCGTCACTCGACTAATTACGCCAAAAATTGTGTATTGACCCGTATTGCTCGAATTTATAACACAGATTTCTCACAGGTAGATATATTTAATTGTAGTAAAGCTACATTCAAAAAACAAATAATAAAAACGATAAACAAAGACAATTTATAAACGGCTAATCTCTTTTTAATTATTTAGACTTTTTTTTTTCTTAATATGTACCTAATTTAAACTTTTTTTTTCTCTAAAATAAACTTAACTATAAGTTATATACCTAAAACTAAACCTTTTGTGTTTAAATATCTCTTGGTCTGTAGTCCGTTCGCATGTTTTATACATATCCTAGTTATGCAGGGAAACCTATTATTAGCCATACAATACTATAATACACATGCTCTGTAACTTATTATTTGTATCGCTGTTGGTTGCCTAAATAAATAAATAAATAAATATCAAATAAACAAAAAAAATATTCTTGAGATTCGTTCGATAGACATTTTCATAAAAAATATATTCAGAATTTCACCCAATGAGTTGTAGAGGTCAGATGCCAGTCGCTCCATGTAAAATACTGTTACTAAGCTGCTCCCGGATAGAGTGGAAACTGACCTCAACACAGTTGGGAAAGGGCTATTTTTAATCTTATTTTTTAAATTGTTTCTTCATTATATTTTTTTTTACATTGATCTCATAAAAAATCAACAAGAATTTTGCAATATCTTGATTTAAAAGAGTGTCCTTGGAGTTTCTAGCCCGTTCTTCTCCATATAGATCTACGTTTCTTCAACTTTCTGACTAACTACTATTTGACAATTCAAAAGTGCCTGAAAATGGTTTAATTGAAATATTTATGCTTGGAGTTTGAGTTTGGGTTTGAGCTAGTCAGACAATGATGGCAATAAAAAAGCTAATTATTTAATTAAATATTATAAATATTAATAAATCACACTAATATTATAAAGGCGAAAGTTAGTCAGTGTGTGCTGTGTGTTTATATGTTTGTTACTTCTTTACGCTCAAACGGCTGGACCAATTTTAGAGGTAGCTGTCTCCCTGGATTAACATATACGCTACTTTTTAGCCCGATATTCCCACAGGATCGACATTTACGCGGGTGAAACTGCGGGGCGCAGCTATAGTTATTAAATAAAGGAGCTAATTAATAAAAACAATAAATTGGGTTCCCTACTTGATATCGAAATTAAATTATATTCCTATATTATACCTAGGTACAAGCCGTGGAAATTACCATCGGCAAAAATGACGAACAACTTTCATTATGAAAATCAGGAAGAATTTTCAAAAATTTCAAGCTTCTAGACCCATAGATCACTTAGGCTATGCAGTGGTCGGTGAATTTGAGATTTTTATTAAGGGGCTCACAGGACCTAAACACAAAAAACGCAAGTTTTAGAAACAATAAAAGTATATGATCGACTACAGTAAACAAAATCAGAAAAATATATGATATTCATCAGAATATATGCTAGGTAGATAGTGTGTTAAAAACATAATACAAGTAATTTGATACGATAGAAAAAAATCATGAAAATACCTCTAAAAACTTTCTTTTTACAATAAAAACCATGCTAATATATATACATTATAATCATTCTTATTTTTTGTCAGATTATTCTACAAGCAACATACTAAAACACTAGTGTTTTAATTTTTTAGTCCAAACAATAGATTTTTTGTAATTAAATAATTGCTTCATATTTTGCAATAAATTACCAGCGTTGTGTCATCGCGCTTCTCTTTCTTTTCTATGCAGTCCGACAGTGACCGCGCTTTAGGTCATGTAAGCCCCTTAAGTAGATAATTCAGCGTAACACTATAAAACAGTGGTGACAAAAATACATAACTATTTCTATTTACAGTTCGCGCCGCTTCTTATGTGAAACGAAAACCGTGGACTTGTCAACCGAATTATTTATTTTATATAATAAATATACTTATAGTTTTATTGTCTAAACCGTTGTATGTCTGTCTGTGTATTAGAATCGAACTTCTTTTTGGATTTCTTTAGAAAAAGGACAATTATTAATTAACCGAATTACATAGTACCTATACCCACATATCAAGGCATAGACAAGTAACGAGGTTACGTTTGGCGCAAATTAAAAAGAAAAAAATATTTTATTATTTGCTAATATTTTACATATGAATTATATATAATCTGTAACTGCCCGTGACGACACAGCGGCTATAGTTACTCTACTCTTTGCACAGCGGGCTCCATCAGAATACCAGCCATATACCAGCGCTGTGACCAAAGACTACAATATGATGCTGTATGCTGTGACATTTATTTTTTAAATGTCGCAGCATCATGCTGAGATAGGAGCCTTTTGGCCTCGTACAGGACTTTCTGTTTTATTTTACTGTGTTTAGTTTAGTTTGTGATCTTCCTGTACGAGTCGCAATCAATCCTTTTCCATCTTTCTTTCATATAGTTTTATGGAAACCGATCTCAATTAAGTAGGTAATTATGAGATCGGTTCGCGCATCGCTTCGTGATGACAAATATTATACAATTATCTTCTTTTTTTAATCTAAATAATAAAATAAATAAAATTGTTAAATTGTTTTGTTAAAATTACATTGAAAAACACCCGAACATAGTACCTCCTCCTTTTTGTAAAGTCGGTAAAAAGACCGGCCAAGTGCGAGTCGGACTCGCATACGAAGGGTTCTGTCCCACAAGGCAAAAACGCCGAAAAGTATCTTGTATGGAGAGTTGGAGACTCCCTTTATTTTTTAGAAGTTTATTTAAAGATTAAGTACAGGAAAAATATAACCAAGTCTCTAAATAGCACACTTTTCCAGAAATCATCAACAAAAGTTACACGAGTTCCACTATCGGTCAAGAGATGGCGCTGAAATAAAACTGCAATATTCTACACCACAGTGCACAGTGTTAAAATTTTCTGACGAATATAGGCCTCGCCGATGAAAATTTAAAACCATGATGGTATATGGAACCCTCGGTGCGGGAGTCCGACTCGCTCTTGCCCGGTTTTTTTTTTCTTTCGTATCAAATTATAGTTGTATTATGTTTTCAACACACTATCTACCTAGAATATATCCTGAAGAATGTCATATATTTTTAGGGTTCCGTACCCAAAGGGTAAAAACGGAACCCTATTACTAAGACTTCGCTGTCCGTCCGTCCGTCTGTCACCAGGCTGTATCTCAAGAACCGCGGTAGCTAGACAGTTGAAATTTTCACAGATGATGTATTTCTGTTGCCGCTATAACAACAAATACTAAAAACAAAATAAAATAAATATTTAAGGGGGACTCCCATACAAAAAAACGCAAAAAAAACGTGTTTTTTTCGGCGTTTTTGCCGTCTGTCTGTCGCCAGGCTGTATCTCAAGAACCGCGGTAGCTAGACAGTTGAAATTTTCACAGATGATGTATTTCTGTTGCCGCTATAACAACAAATACTAAAACCAAAATAAAATAAATATTTAAGGGGGGCTCACATACAACAAACGTGATTTTTTCGGCGTTTTTGCCGTCTGTCTGTCGCCAGGCTGTATCTCAAGAACCGCGGTAGCTAGACAGTTGAAATTTTCACAGATGATGTATTTCTGTTGCCGCTATAACAACAAATACTAAAAACAAAATAAAATAAATATTTAAGGGGGCTCCCATACAACAAACGTGTTTTTTTCGGCGTTTTTGCCTTGTGGTACGGAACCCTTCGTGTGCGAGTCCGACTCGCACTTGTTTTGATTTTGTTTACTGTAGTCAATCATACTTATACTTTTATTGTTTCTAAAACTTGCATTTTTGCGTTTAGGTCCTGTAAGCCCCTTAACGTATTAAACGTCAAACGAAGTAGCGGTACAAAGCTAGTCTCGCACCCGGCCGTCTGATTACAAATGATTAGTAGTAACCACGTTATGCACGGCGGGTGCTGATTAATTAAACCTAATCCGACATGCGCACACGCATCCACTCACGCCTTTTATCCATGGGGCTACTAGGCAGAAACTATGAAACTCAAAGTCAAAGGATTTATTTCAATACTAGTTTTACCCCGCAGTTTTACCCGCGTAAGTGTGGAGCCTGTGGGAATTTCGGGATAAAAGTTTATCAAAATTGGTCCAGCCGCCTGAGCGTGAAGAAGTAACAAACATATAAACACATACACTCACAAACTTTCGCCTTTATAATATTAATGTGATAAAAAAAAATACAGGCACTTTTGATTTTTTTTTTTTTTTTAAAAACGTTGCCCCACTAGGAATTTCTCCTGTATCGTGGGTGCGTTTACAAACATTTAAGCTCACATACACAAACAGCCAGACCCGGAACAACTACTTGTAGGTCATACAAATATTTGTTCCGTGCGGGAATCGAACCCGCGAAACGCAGCGCAGCAGTCAATCGCTTAACAAATGCACCAACCGTGCCGTCAAAGGGGCAAATTGTCAAAGGGGCGGGCAGTGAGAAAGATGAAGCTAGTTGCCCATTCCAAAACGTAGTAGGTACCTATGGAGAATAACGGGCAGGAAACTATGGAGTCTCTTGTCCGTTCTTCTCCAAAGGTGTGTCCAAGGAGGACACCCTTTTATATTATTTCGTTAAAAAATATTAGTTAGGTACATACTGATTACGCAGAGATTTGATAAAATATTAATTAATTATTAATTGTTATTACTTTTTGAATTATACTAACATCTCGCTTGTATTATCCCAAGGGTCAGGCAGAGGTTTAAAGCATATACAGGAAGATTTTTTATCACCATCCAAATTTTTACAGGGTTGTTCTATTCTATCCATGAATATGAACAACTTTCACTAGGGGACCAACTCTGATCTCACGAAAAAAAACTGGCCAAGTGCGAGTCGGACTCGCATACGAAGGGTTCCGTACCACAAGGCAAAAACGCCGAAAAATACACGTTTGTTGTATGGGAGCCCCCCTTAAATATTTATTTTATTTTGTTTTTAGTATTTGTTGTTAAAGCGGCAACAGAAATACATCATGTGTGAAAATTTCAACTGTCTAGCTACAGCGGTTCTTGAGATACAGCCTGGTGACAGACATACGGACGGACAGCGAAGTCTTAGTAATCAGCTGTTTAATACAAAAGTTCAATACCTACTTGACCAAAATGTATGAAACAGCTGATTTATTTTTCGTGATTTCAGAGTTGGTCCCATAGTGAAAGCTGTTCTTATTCATGGGTAGAACACCCCGTAAAAATTTGGATGGTGATAAAAATATCTTCCTCTATAAACAAACATTTTTCAGTTATATTGAAGCTATATGTAATACGGAGAGAGCGTATTGCCATCACCCACACAACAAATACAATAGGCTATTTGACAATGTAAAAAATAAGGTCATAATTATTGACACTCGTATAGATTATCGCTTTTAAAATCGATTTGCATTAATTTTACTACAAAACAATGTATTATTTATTAAAAAAATCCCGAAAAAACTTCATTTTTTTAAATCTGGCGCCACGTAATCGAAAACGGTCTGGATTGGCTGAACTTAAGATGACGTCATGATTTAGTAAATTTCTGTCTATCGTTGACAGAACAGATGACTTTTGTCTAGTATCTCGACCGTTTCAACGTTTGTTTACGTGAATCGTTACGTCACGACGCCATATTGTTAAAGATATCGTTTTGGCGGCTTATAAACAGTACATTTTTATTTGCTATTTTTTAAAAGAAATACATTATGCAATTTGAAGTAATAGGTTTTTGTGGGCTCGTTAGACACCATTAAATAATCTGAGATGTTTATCAGAAACCAGTCAAATAGCCTATTATACTTTGCCCGACCTCGTAGTCGAACCTAGGACCCTACCGCGCTTGAGACCTCTGCCGCTTAACTAACGGGCCAGTCATACTGTCAACTGTTCCACAAAAATAGGCGTCAGACTGTTTCGGGAGCAGGGTAAAGTTCGTATTTTTATCCCAGAGACCAATCTGACATGTTTGCGGTTTTTTAGTATAGAAGTTTGACATTACACCTGTCAAGTCTCTGGGATTCAAAAACGAACTATAGAAGAAATAGTTATAAACTTTTAATTTACTTTGGAGTTCTGGCAGAGCTGAGGCTTCGGCCTAATATTATTATTGTTTTAACATATCTCGGGACCATGGGGTCCCGGTCCTTTGGAAGGCGTACGAGGGGCCGAAGCCAACTCGCAGAGGCCCGTTAGAGATTTTCAATGAAATGAGGCACCAACCGACGATTATCCCTGTATGCACTATGCAAGTGCACCCAAGGATAACCCCCGGTTGGTGTAGGACTATTGCAGGATATGGAAAAATAAAAAGTTGGACTAGTGGTTTGGGTGGCTAAAGTGGACCGGTTTCCAGGAACTATGGTAAAACTATGACCCCTGCCTGCCTGATCAATGCTTTATATATACACAGATAAAATAGCAGGGGGTGACTTGCACACTCAATAATGGGCCCCCGAAAACGGCCGCTAGCACATAGTGACGTTATTATTATCTATTTATTTCAGGCATCAAGGCCCATATAAAAACATATACAATACAATATGAATATAACTTAAAAATACTATAAATACATACAACATTATAATTACACAAAAAAATTAACAAGCTAAAGCACACGAAGTGTCTGCGTCGTATTTCGCTGACTGGTGTCATGTAGCCGGCCACGAAACCGGCGGTACACAACACCTTTCGGCCAGAACTCTTCCTTGAGGAACTTCTCGAGATGATGTGTCGGAACGCGTACCACAAACGACTTGAAGTTCGTGTTGTGACGCGACTCCAACTTCTCGACCCTCAAAGTCCAGTTGGCCTTCACACGCATGTACTCCACGATCTCCTCAACCTTTGTGGAGTAATGCAGTCTGGACACACAGCTGCGTCGTCGGGATTGCTGGACGCAGCAGCATGTTGCCGCCAGAGCGGTGCCGCACTGTTCCGGCAAGGAGGCTTCTTCTTCTTCTAATGCCTGTACCTACTTATCCCCTAGTGTCTGGCGTGAGGCCTATGTCCAGCAGTGGCTTACTATAAGCTCATGATCACGAACAGGCTTTAACGACCAAGGGTTTCCTAAACCTTCTCTTTGAACTAAAGCTATCCAATCTATCACAAATTAACGAAATTCGCAGCTGTTCGTCACGCTATTTCACGCTCTCACATATGGTTATATACTCTGTATAAATATAAGCGCAGGCGCACATACAGCGCGCACTCGCCTAGCACAGATGTACCTCATAGTTGGTAAGTACACAAACTTTAAGTTTTCTTTACATTAGTGTATGGATTCATAAAGACAGGGTGTAAAAAAAGACCAAAAGTCAGAAATCCGTCCCGATAATGCAATGATTTTTTCTTTGCTGTACCTATACCTGGAAACCTGTTTTTAGGGTTCCGTACCAAAACGGAACCCTTATTGTGAGACTAAGTCTGTCTGTTTGTCTGTCACAGCTGGATATCTCAATAACTACTTACGCTATCAACTTGAAATTTGGAATAGTTTTAGATGACGTTTGCCCAACTATTTTGCAAATAATAAATAAATAAAAATATATGTGTATTTCTTGCAACAGGGACTGAAAGGGGGTCTGAAAAATTCGAAGTGGGGCTACTAGGGCATGTGGGGTATCATATGAAAGAGCGCAATTTGCACATTCTCAAACATTTTTTCTTTTTAATTTTTTAGACCGCATAGTTTTTGACTTTTGATGAAAAATATAAAAAAATACCGTTTCCCCCCTTGTCTCCGAAGTTTGCAAAGAGAAAAATCTGAAATTATTCTATGTGATAGAAGTTCATATAAAGATTACAGGAAAAATAAAAAGAAGTCTCTAAATAGCAAACTTTTTCAGAAATCATCAACAACAGTTACATTAGTTCCACTATCGGTCAAGAGATGGCGCTGACATAAAACTATAATATTCTACACCGCAGTGCACGGTGTTAAAATTCTCTGACGAATATAGGCCTCGCCGATGAAAATTTAAAAACATATGATGGTACGGAACCCTCGGTGTGCGAGTCCGACTCGCTCTTACCCGGTTTATTCTAGAAGAACAGTTTGAAATTTTAAAACTAGATACACCTTAGGTATATACCCACGTACAGTCAACAGCAAAAGTAGATGATCAAAATCATAAATTGATGATGATCTGTAATTTCAATGTGGCACACTCTTCGATATCAACAACGAAGTGAAGTCATTTTTGATAAAATATTATGAGATTTACGGAAAAACTTTAATTATTTTAATATTATTAGTTGCGGTTTGTTGTTCATACCTATGTACAGTCAACAGCAAAAGTAGATGATCAAAATCATAAATTCAATAGGAGTCAAAACTGATCACGAATATATGGCAGCTGAACTAGTAGTAAATGTTTGGTATAATTTACAATCACATACTTTTGAATCACTTCGACGCCACACAGTTCTGACGCGAACTCCGTTCATTAGTATTGAATTTCTGATTTTGATCATCTACTTTTGCTGTTGACTGTAATACGTCTCGTTCTTTACACTCGAGCGTTACAATTAGTGTGGTTTACATTGCTCAAAAATAAAAGTCCATGGCATGGACTGTTATTTGGCTAGCAATTATTTCAAATTTAATTTATTGTTCATATAAATAACTATTTACACTAGGTACTAAATGAAATGACAAACTAACTAACTACGCAAATAAATCCAAAAAAAAAGAACACTTAGGGCTGATTTTACAAAAGTCAGACATCTTTTATTCGTGGAATAAAATTGAAGTCTGACAGTTCTAGTTTAGAAAAACTGTCAAAAATTCAAAATTTCGTAGTTCGTAGGTCGTCGTCCGCATCGCTGTCGTTTGAGATCAAAAATTAAATAGTTCTTCCATCAGTTTCTAACTAACAGCTCGAAGTCTGGATTTACGTTCGGCTTGTCCTTTATTTTATGAGACTTAAACATAGCTGGTGAAATATGGATGTACCTACATCTACATCACTATACCCACGGAATAGATAAATAAGGTTTATCTATTCCGTGACTATACCTACATCTTTACCTGGGAATACAGATGTGACGTTATCTCTAACCATTCCTTTCTGTTCCAGCCTTGTGTCTTTTGTGTGGTTGGGTGGCGCCGAACGCGTGTCGCTCCGTCGACGTCCGCGACCCTCCCTCCGAAGATCTAGAGCCTTTCGTAGCCCACCATCATCATGAAGGCAACATCGCCGAACTCCTCATACCACTCTTAGAACGAAGCCTGGCTCAGAGTGAAGCAAGGTCTAATGAGAGACAGCATAGGAGAAACAAGGCAGCCAAAAAGGTCATACAGGTTCTACCTTATAGAGGTTCAGAAGACCATAAACGTAAGGGATGGCGTAAACTGAACTCCCATAAGAAGCAGGTAGTAGAAATTACTCCTCTACATGGAAAGAACAGAGCTAAACCTCTAGCGTACATCCTCTCTGCTGCAAAACCAAGCCATGCAGAACATGCTGAAACAAATGACGACGTTAGTTCTTCTAACACCTCAGAATTAGAACATGATAAGTCTACCAGTGAAGAACAACAGTCTTCTGAGGAAAATAAGGACAATACTGAAGATGTAAACGTTAATACGTTACGAACAGGCGATAATGACCCTCCAAGCGCTTCAAGCAATGCAGAATCCAGCGAAGACGTTAATACTAAAGAATCTAAAGACTTAAGTGCGAGTGATAAGGAAAGCGCTGATGTCACTGCCGAAAGCGATGTAACTGTTGAAAAATCCGAGGAAAGAAAAGTTGTAGTTGTTGAGGAAAGTGAAGAGGATGAGCCGCTTAGTGTTAAATCTCCGAAACATACGCATCATGACCATCACCATAAAAGTAAAGCTACCGTGGAAACTGTTACAGAAGAGGAGGACGCTACAGCAGAGGACACAGGAGCTACTATTGAAGATGTTGGGGTAACAGTCGAAGATGCTACCGCTACTGCAGAAGACAAAGACGCAACTGCAGAAGACGTCAGTGCTACCGTAGAGGATAAGGCTGTGACAGCAGAAGCAGACGTAACAGTAGAAGCTGCAGATGCTACGGCAGAAAATAAAGCTGTGACAGAAGAAGATTTAGGAGCCACTGTTGAGGATGTTGAAGTGACAGTTGAGGATGAAGCCGTTACCGTAGAAGATGTTGAAGTGACAGTAGAAGACAGGGCAGTTACCGTAGAGGATGTCGAAGTTACAGTGGAAGATAAAGCAGCCACAGTCGAAGAAGAAACAGCCACCGCAGAGGAGAACGCAACTGCAGAAGATAAAGCAGCTACTCTGGAAAACGAAGCAGTCACTGTTGAAGATCAACTTGCAGTCGCAGACGACGCAACTGTCGAAAGAACTGCAACAGCTGAAGCGGATGCTACTGCCGAAAACGCAGATGTAACCGTCGAAGATAACGTCACAGTTGAAAGAGCAGCGACAGTTGAAGATACTGAGACACACTTAAGACAAGCACACGTACACACTCACCCACACCATGTAGAGGATGTGTCAGATATAAATCATTTAATTGATACCATCGGGCGGGACGCGACGGTCGAAAACGAAGACTCCCCCGAACATGGCCGAAACGGATACACAGAAAATGATATAGTAATTTCTAGAGGGCAACCCGAATCTGATTCGGCTGAGAAAAGTATTAGTAAACTCTTCAACGCGAGAGCGAAAGATATTATTGAGTTAATACAGTCCTCTGTTGAAGCAAGTACAGCTGCTCAAAGAGATTGTTTAGAACCAGCTGAAAAGCACCATGATCATAAGTCGTATAGACTTTCGTTCTTGTTTAATAAATAAATTGATGGATTTAAAGGTTTAAATTGAAGGTGATAAGAAATAAGGAATAATAATAACAATACCAAAGCTCTCTTCTCATACAGAGCAGGCACGAGCGTTGATATATTAACTATATGTCCAGGGTTTTTCTTCCCTCATGTCAGTAATGTCCAAGAAACACTCAGAAAATACATATTATGAATTGAAAAAGTCACATTGATAGTCAGCGGTTTGATAACGGTATTTTTGTATAGTATTAGCATGAACTCTAGGAACAGCGGGGCAATTTCGTTAACACATTATCGTTCGGAATCGGTTTCATTTTGACAGTTCAACAACATTCATTGCGTTATTTGGGTGTTGAGCAGACAAATCTTTCGAACTTATGAAGCAATGGATTAGCAAACACACGCACAATGGTCCACTTGAAGGAAACTAAACCCCATAACATAGAACATAGAACACGGATTAGCCATTTGCTTCAAAATCATTCATATGCCGTTACAAGAACTGGTGAACGCTACTGAAGGCGCTGAACTCATTGCCAAAATCCGGGCCCACACAGTTAGATTGACATCGATACGCTAAGAAAAAGATTCCGTGATGTGATTCGTGGTAGCGTTCATTCGTGATAGCGTTCATTCGGGATAAAGTGATTCGGAATTTCGAGTTTCGGCCTAACGTATATGCGTGAGTCGATAAATACATATTATCCAAACAGCAAGATACTAGCTGACTGTCCAGGGCGCGCCCATTCGGGGCCCGTCATCAGTATCTTTCTTCTATTCATGAAATATGAGAGACTATACCTCGGACACCCCTCCCGGGATTGTAATCGTGATGTTTCTATTTTTAAAGCTTCTCATCATATTCTTTATTTTTGTCATCTGATGTGAACACCTTTTAATAAAAAACGACATATGCAAGCACAAAGATATTCGATTGTATGCTTAAAAAGCAATATTTTTATTTTTTATTAGATTTTAAATGAGCATCATAAAATGTAAAAAAAAATGTCGTCACGTCACAAACCTGTGATGTTATAATAGTATTACCAGATTATTATGTAAGTTAAAAAAAAATAAATAAAAATTGGCTATTGGAAGCCAGAAATAAATCTTCTAGATTCCTATGTATATTAAAAGGTTTAATTTACTTTTTCGTTTGACGATCTCTGACCATTTTGCAAGTCGTCTACAGTATGGTTTCTTAATAAATATATTATAAACGTGATTTTTTGTTTTATTTTTCTAATCATTCTTTTTTGTGCCCGTTCAGGAAACAGTTCCACGTTACCTAGTTAAGAGCGTTTACGCCGAACGTCATTTCATACAAACTTACAAGCCCTTGTTTTCCGAAATGGAAGAACCAATTTTAATGAAACTTCATACGCATAAGCAGGATACAAAGGTCTAAAAAGTTAGTAGAGAACATTTTCGAAAAATAGTGTTACAGCCAAATTAGACCGATTTTAAACTTTTCATAGAAACAGAGATTTCCAGTTATCTTTTTTTAAATAAGACATTTCGAAAATGTTCTCTACTAACTTTTTAGACCTTTGTATCCTGCTTATGCATACGAACTTTCATTAAAATCGGTACATTCATTTCGGAAAACAAGGGCTTGAAAATTTGTATGAAATGCCGTACGGCGTAAACGCTCTTAACAACCAAATATTTTGCTTACATAACATACATAATCCTATAATATTCCCACTGCTGGGACACAGGCCTCCTCTCTTCGAGAAGGAGTAAGCTGTAATCCACCACGCGGGCCCAGTGTGGGTTGGTAGTGTAGATGTCACATGTCTTCAAATTTTTGGTTCTAGGATATGCCAGTTTAATGGCGGTTTTCTCACAATGTCTTCCTTCGCCGTTTTGAGAGCGATGGTGATGAAACCTGACTGGGTTCGAACCTACGACTCGTAAGTCACGGCTGTTACCACTGGGCCACCACTGCTCGTAATATTTTGCGTAGCCTCCTTTAATATTCATTCTAAAGTATCGAGAAATCGATAAATCGAAATTGACTATGGGTATCGGAGAAATGCTAATGTCGTGATTACCCAGTAACCAAGATTGTAGTGAAGCTGACTGCCTATGGAGGGCACTTTTATTTGTATAGGCTAGTTCAACGTATTCACATTCCACGGCAGTATTACTTATACACTTGAAATGAAAGCAAGGCGCCATCTCGACAAAAGCGCCTGGCAAAAATATGTTAGCAAAGTGTTGTTGATCGGCACTCGACAATGATATTGCTAGGCGCATGAACAAATTATATTATTTTTCTTTAATTTTTTTGGACTGTTAACAAGCCACGGTCATCATCATCATCATCATTTCAGCCGAAAGACGTCCACTGCTGAACATAGGTCTCCCCCAAGCACATCCACTTCGACCGGTTCTGTGCTTCTCGCATCCATCGGGTTCCTGCATATGTCGGTTACCTTGGTACAAGCCACGGTCACGTAGATTTATATTGCAGTGTTCATCTTTTTATTTACTTACTAATCTGTTTGCCCAACTAGGTATCCCTGTCACATATTTACACAGTGTGTTACTTTAACGAGGTCCGTATTCGAACCCTACAATAGTTCATGCTTACTTATAAAAATATACTACCTAGAAAACCTTAGTAAAAATGTAGTCACGCGTGTGACTGACCCTACCTAGGTTTAATCCGTTTTCTCTCTTCGTGCTGCTAGGACAGACTAGGACTTGAAACATAACCGGTGAAATGTGGGTCTACTATATAGCTATGAAGCTATATAGTAGACCCACATTTCACCGTTTCATCTGCCTGACCTTTCGATGACCACAGGCGTGCAGTTCCGGATTAGCCCATAAGCAAATTAAGCAATTGCCTAGGGCATCATAGTGTCTCTTGAGTTTCTTGCCCGTTTTTCTCCATAGAGATCTACGTTTTGGAATGGGCAACAATTCAAGTGCCTGTAAATGGTTTAATTGAAATAAATGCTTGGAGTTTGCGTGAAAAAACAAAAAAACAACATGTATTTTCACATAATTTATTAAAAAATATAACTAAAAATTCACAATTTGTTTTGTTTTATGCTACAGAGTTATACATTATATATTATTTTATTATAATTTCGAGTTTCATGGCCTAAACATTATTTCCCGTGTGTTAAAAAGTACCATTTAAGCACTATTTTGGCGTTTAATGGCACTCAAGACAGGCATGAAATTCTATTAATGTCATACAATACATTTGTTCTTAAAATTAATATTTACAAATCTTATAATAAATGCTAGTAAGCGTAATTGGAATTAAGACTTTAGTATTAACATTTTTCCAGAAAAAAATATGGGAAGCATAGACTATTGGTTCTTCGACTAAGATCTCTTTGTAGAAGAAGGTTGGTCATAGACAAATTTTAGTTTTTATAGGCTAGAAATGGGGATACAAAATTATTAATACTAAAGTACTTGTATTTTAATTGAAATAATTAAGTTTAAATACGTATTAGTTACTGCATTGTTCGTAAAGCCTGTATTAACAAATTATTTCAAATTTCTGAAGGATTTTCATTTTGTTAAACGGAATTTATCAATTTGATAGTGCTGTTGGTCCGACATCTTGACAGATTGTATTTCTTAACATAGGTACAACTATGCTCTGGTTTCGTAGGAAAGAGATGAACTGTCACACAATAACGACTGTCAAAATAAAGAGCGTTTTTTGACACCTTAATGTCAAAAACTGGTGAAAATTACAGATTTTCAAGATGGTCGTGTCATACAATAACGACTGTCAAAATAAAGAGCGTTTTTTGACACCTTAATGTCAAAAACTGGTGAAAATTACAGATTTTCAAGATGGCCGTGTCACACAATAACGGCTGTCAAAATAAAGAGCGTTTTTTGACACCTTAATGTCAAAAACTGGTGAAAATTATACGATTTTCAAGATGGCCGTTCATATGACGGAACCGCTTTCCTAGAAAACCGTAACTCCGTATAGGTTTCAGAATTTATAAGTAACTGTTCTAAGTATTAAAACATAATCATTTTACTCATCCTATCAATAACCGAAAAATACTTTTAAATAAAATAAATCTAAAAACATAATCAAAGCGTAAAATATTGCAAATTAATATTCTTTTGAAAAAAAATTATAGAAAAAAACAAAAAATTAAAATTTTGAAAAAGTTAGTTTTTTTGAGGTTTTCTTTTTTTTTTAGAGAAACTATTACCGATTTTGACAAAATCGGTGATGTCCTGCACACCACGAAATTTTGACTAAATTTGTAACAATTTAAGAGATAAATTGGAACTAAATTAACTATACAAGGAACTTAAAATTAGTCGGGCCACTAATATAAATTTAAAGCTTAAAACTTATATTTTAGCTACAATATAAAATTGGGTATATTAGGTATATAACAAATCAACATTTTACATGCTTTTGAATGACCCAGTAATTGTTTTAATAAAAAAATCATGTTTTTCTTCTCTATAAAGTCTACTACAATCTGTCAAATTTCTTTAATAGATTTTCAACTTTATCCCTTAAAACATAAGGTTCAATGTTGATTGGAAAAATTTGACAGTTTCGGGTAGCGTGATGTGCTGGCGTCGGTATATATGAATTGAAAAATCCACATTTGTACTTGCCCGGACTTGAACCCAACTGGGCTATGCATGATATTAAAAAATCAAGAAATGGTTTTTTAAACCTAGTAAATCAGTGGTGGACCAGTGGTAAAGCCCGCGGCTTACGAGTTGTAGGTCGTAGGTTCGACCCCAGACATGCGCTTTGTGTAAAATTATTCCATCACCACTGCTCTCAAAACGGTGAAGGAAAACATCGTGAGGAAACCGGCATGTCCTAGAACCAAAAATTCAAAGACATGTGATATCTACCAACCCGCACTGGCACCGCGTGGTGGATTATGGCCCACACAGAGAGGAGCCTGTGTCCCAGCAGTGAAAACCTTTACGCTACATAATGTTTAAATGTTATATACCCAATAATTCTAGTACAACGAACGCAAAGCTAACCGAAATAATCTAGAGTAAAATACGGAGAAATATAATTTCGTCTACATTACTTTTTCAATAATATAATATGTATTGCAAATGTCAAACGTACTTAGAACTAACGCAACTAAACTAAATCAGAGGTGGGAGATATTTTTTATTACTTAGAACTAAATTTATATGATTGGTTTTAGTTAAAAAGTGACTTAGCACTAAATCTTTTTTTTTTTTTAAATCATCATTGCTATGTTAGTCAAAAAGGCCACTTTGGCAGAATCATAAAAGGATAACATAATGGACAGTTAACTGTTAAGTTAATCGTATCAAATCCCATTGGTGAAGCATTTTTCAGTTATTTTTTTTTGTCTGTGCTAAAATACCAATCAATCCGATCCAAATCCAATCCCAATCTCTTTGATTATACCTACGTAGTGCAGCGAAAAAAAGAAAAACACGGACTGTCTTCGCCATATTACGATTCATAATGTTATCCTTTTATGATTCTCCAAAGTGGCCTTTTTAGGCCCCCAGATGTAGCTGAATATCAATGTTACTTTGAAAACTGTGTTACCCAGTAACTGGGTTGTAGAGGTCAGATAGGTTAGACTGGAAGCCGACCCCAACATAGTTGGGAAAAGGCAGGCAGATGAGTTACTATTTTTAACAATTGGTTGAGTTAACTACTCACACAAACTTACATTAAACTACATTTTTTGTTCTCCAAGTCACAGTTAACCAAAAACTATCATATTTTTGTACTAATAGCATAACATTTGTTAAAGGATAATATGGCATCTTTTATGTACATAACTTAAAAATAAATTCAGATATACTTTGCATTTTATACTTCGAAAAAAAATAAAAACAAAAATTTTGAAAAACATTCTTTAGAGACATAATCTTTTCGGATATTTCTCGCGGATATTATACAACGTTTTTATAAGATGTTTGCACATCACTAGTTCTTCTTTTAAAACCCTCATACTGTGATAAATATACAAGGTTTACGTCCTGTTACCTTGGGTTCAAGTACACACGCCAGCACATCAAACTACTACAATCTGTCAAATTTCTTTAATAGACTTTCAACTTTATCGCTAAAGCATAAGGTTCAAAGTTGATTGGGAAAATTTGACAGTTTCGGGTAGCTTTACGTGCTGGCGACTGTACATGATTCTGAGACCCCTACGTAGAAATTTTCGTCGATTATTAAAAACAAAATCAGCTGTTCCATACATTTTCACCGCGTAGGTAGGTATTGCACATATCTATAAAACAGCTGAATTATTGAAGTGAAAACTTTCTTGAAAACCATTAAACTCGCGACACTGTTACCGTAACCGACACCGCGCGTGTTTTGTTTTAAGACGGTTAAAAAAATACACACGTGATTGCTCAAGTTTTCACTTCTGTCGGCACTCCCGGAGTGCCACTGTTTTTTTTTTACTGACGAAAAGTTTCTACACAAGGAGTCTAGAATCTTGTGCCAAATTCATGATTACAGTTAGCGCGTCGACATCCCTAGAACCCTGTATAGTCAAAAGGCAATTGCAGAAGAGTGTTGACAATAGTATCACTTTCCGGCGCGGTCCTTTATTAGGCAAAGACAGTAGAATTTTTCATACAAAACCACAATACTGTCACTACCGTACTACCAACAATATCACGGAAAATTAAATCGTTTTTTTCGAGTCGCTATGAATACTTTTTCTTTCTTTACGTCGTGGTAGACGGCTATAACCGTATCCCTATAGAGCGTTGTGGATGAAATCTGTTTACATGTGGGTATAGCAGACATTGATAGCATGTAAAGACTTGTTTTTTACAATAAATTAACGTGATCTCAGCCTCATTGCTTTAAGCATAAAGTCTAGACAATAAACAGATAAATCTTACAGTGCGGTAGCCGTGTTTGACGTAAAGAAAGTACCAAATTATACGGCTGTAGCCGTATTGTCATTCCATGAATTTTTTAAATACGGTTATAGCCGTTACCGCGCCGGAAGGTGGTGTGAGATATTTTATTACCAGTTGTTATCGTCATCGCAATGCTATTTGGCATTCCTGTCACTGCTGTAGACCATTCAGTTATTTTACTTTTGACAGCAGTAACGTAATAGCAATCTTATTGTGACGATAATAAAGATCACAATGATTTTGACACATTTCTTCTCCTGCTTATTCTTTTACAATGTTAGTTTGTAACAATTACCATGATTCTTATAGATCTGTAGGTTCGTAGGTCCTTTTAGCTCGTTATCTGGTAGATTTGATAGTGTGTCGTTGGGCCATTTTAGAGTAGACCATTCTCCATTTTGATAATTTCAGACACTTTTGACTCATCTTTTGTTCATTCTTTCTTCATTTTTGTGTTGAAAGATTTGGGACACTTTAGATTGCTATTTAGACACATTTTGGACCATTTTTAAGACACTTTGCTGGTTTAAAGGTCATTTTTAAGACACTTTGCTGGTTTAATCGTCATTTTTAAGTTTGAATAGATGTGTCGGAGTCACGTCTGGTCCCTGTGGCGCCTGTAGAGCGCGGCGTGTCCGGGGTCGCGCATGCGCGTGTAGCCGCGCGGCGCGCACAGTGTCGCGGCGCGCGCGTGGAAGGCGCGGTACCCGCCGCGCAGCAGGTAGCACTCGGGGAAGGCGAGGCGCGGGTAGCGCTCCGCGTGCGCCGCGCGGTCACACGAGCGCAGGTAGCGGCAGCTGGGGGGAGGAGGGGGATTAGATACTTCTGTAGCGGTATCTACAGCGCCACATGGAAACAACGCGTCATACTACGTCACGCAAATCCTACATCGCGCAAGCAGAGTTTACCGCGCAATTAGCATAGATACAACGGCCCGACATGAATCATTGGGCAGTTGTCCGCCAGACGCAACACCCGTCTGGTCGGAGGATCCTCCCTTTTCTATAGAGTATGAGTGAACTTTACACCCTGTTCCTCATACCTCTATACTTCCATCATCGTCATTTCAGCCGAAAGACGTCCACTGCTGGACATAGGCCTGCCCCAAGCACCTCCACTTCGACCGGTTCTGTGCTTCTTCCTGCGGCCTTCACAAGGTCGTCGGACCACCTAGTGGGAGGCCTTCCAACGCCTTTTAGAT
>OX637569.1:3975090-4174647 GCA_951800025.1 Oligia strigilis
GCGAGTGGGAGGAGCGAGCGTCACGCCCCGCGACCCCGCACCCCTGCAGGTGCGGGGTCGCGGGGCGTGACGCTGCACGTAACCATACGTTTCAGATGGTGAGGATAATCCTGTCTGATTTTTGATCACCATCCATATTTATTTCAATGTAGTGTTAATAAAAATAAGGTAATATTTTGATATTATATTAAGATTGTAATAATATTATTTTATTACTAATATTATGCATTGAATAAGTTGGTTTATTTAAGGTCTATCTATTCATACACGAAATCTCATAAGGTGTCATTGTACTCATCATTACGAACTACTTTTACTATGGATTCAAACCTGAAATCGCGAAAAAAAAACAGCTGTTCCCTACATTTTGATGAGTTATGAGAACATAAATGTCGGGAACAGCTGATTTTTTTTTACGATTTCAGGGTTTGTGCTAAAAGTTATTTCGTGTATGAATAGATACCTTATACCTTATACGCCCACTTGAATTTTTCAAGTGGGCGTGGATGGCCAAATCCGAAACTATGAGGAATAGCGAAAAGTACTCAAAGGAGTCGCGGGCTCGATTTTGATGAAAAATAAAACTGCATCAATGGATTTTTGAAAAATCAATATCTCTAGCCAGGAATCGAACCGGTTGATTTTGATTAAAATAATACACACTGTATTATTACCAGTGATCGGAAAAAGGTGAGCTAAAATACCTAAAGTTCGAAAAAGAACAGAGTCAAAGTGGAGACGCCTTACGACAAAATATTTTTTGGGACTAATGTCCCGGGTTTCAACACATTACTTAATTACAACTAAAATTAATAAAGTAAAACAACTATCGAATTCATTTCCTGTTTTTGTTTTGAATATTAACGACAGGATTGCGAGTAGGTAAGGTACAGACGCCAGCACATCAAGTTACTACAATCTGTCAGATTTCTTTAATAGATTTTCGACTTTATTGCTAAAGCATAAGGTTCAAGGTTGATTGAGAAAATCTGACAGTTTCGGGTAGGTTGACCTGCTGGCGTCTGTACAACATTTGAGCACGGACTAAAATATAAAACAACTGTTTGAATAAAATTCCATAAATAATTGTTGAATCAAATAAAAAATAATTAAATTCAAATATCTCGAAAACGGTGCGTCCTAGGCAAAAAATAACCAAAATTTAACCCCCCCTGTGTAACCCCCGTGCAAGCAGTATCCCAACATGAATTAAGAAAAAAAAAAATTTCGACCGACAAAAAATTTGAAAAAAATATTTCGCGGGTTTTTTACATCAGTAGTCCTCATGGTTTTCGACTAGAGCAACAATAATATTATTATTATTATTCACCTATTAAAATATATTTCAATTTCAATAAAACTTGTTTTTTTCCACTTTTCAAATCATTAACCGAAACATTCGAAAGAATCCTGTTTCTTTCCAAAGGATTCCTTCTGTTAATTTTTCTATGTGACATGCGAAAAAAACGGAAAAAACACAATTTGTTTTTTTTTTCGTGGAAAAAAACAAATTGTTATTTTCGGCATTTTCAACGCTAATCACAAAGTGTCTCTTGGTTGTTTGTATTGTCTTGGCTATTGTCTTCCACCATCATTGCTCGTTTTTTGCTTTGCTTTTTAGGGTTCCGTACCCAAAGGGTAAAAACGGAACCCTATTACTAAGACTTCGCTGTCCGTCTGTCCGTCCGTCCGTCTGTCTGTCACCAGGCTGTATCTCAAGATCCGCGGTAGCTAGACAGTTGAAATTTTCACAAATTATGTATTTCTGTTGCCGCTATAACAACAAATACTAAAAACAAAATAAAATAAATATTTAAGGGGGGCTCCCATACAAGAAACGTGTTTTTTTCTTCGTTTTTGCCTTGTGGTACGGAACCCTTCGTGTGCGAGTCCGACTCGCACTTGGCCGGTTTTTTTTTATTCTCTTTAACCTCTTCCGTTTTTCTTTTGCGTCCCTGTATAGTAACTATGTAAGAGGGGTCCCTTATTGCCATGTCCCTTGTATGTCTTGGATCGACCAGTTCCGGAAGCAAGCAATCTGTGTAGAATTTAACCAATTTATTTTTAATTTTAGTGTCCCAAAATATGTCATCCTTGAAAATAATTTCTATTTTCACAGGAAATTTTTCCTGCGGAGTTGCCTTTTTCTCGTGTTCTATACAGCCAGAGCTACAAAATAAATGGATTTTTAGGCATCTGCATGGAAGTATAGGCGAAAGTAGGAAGATAGTTGTGCACGACATACCGACATAGGTACTGTAAGTCTACAGACGTAAAAGTTACATCTCCGCAGTCGAAGTCGTACTACATTACATACCCACTCACACGCACCGAACGCGCACGTTACGCGTTTACGTCATCTAAACTGTCCCGGAAAATTTTTTTCGACGGGCCGCGGGGCGCCGCGCCGTCGCACAGTGGTTCGAAATCGACGCCTAGTGGACATTGAAAATCAAAATGGCTCTAGGCGAGAAATAAAAATTGGTACAGCTTTATTTTAGTAATATTTATAATATTTAGTAATATGAAAGCCTCAGACAGCACCATCTCCGAAAAAAATTTTTTTTTTTTTTTTTTTGTATGAAGAAAAACACAAAAGTCGTTTTTTCTCACAGCTTAATAAAACATAAAGCCTGCGGCATACATGGGGTGTAGTCCTACATGAGGCGATCCCGAAATGCTATAACACGCACACCCATGCGCGCCGCTTCACTCACAGCAGAGTGTTGAATTTCGAGAAATTCAGTAAGTGATTTTTACGTTGATTTAGGTGTGATCTTGAAAATATACAAAGTAATTGACTTTAGTATGCTAATTTTATAAATTATAATGAGAAATAATGGAATATACTATATAAAAAAAAAAAACTCAAATAGATACCTCTATCTTTGGGAAAGGTACACATACCAACTGGAAAAGATAATTACATAGTAATGATTGTTTCTTGTAAGCTATTCGTAATCTCACGATTCGTAGTATCAATCGACTCTGTTACTGATACTGTTGAACCTTCAACCTCAAGTGCTAGTGGTATAAATGAAGGTGCATTCACGTCCAAAGCAACTACATGTACTGTTAGCACTACAACACTGAAAAGGAGCCCAAGAAAACCTTTCTCAGAATTATGCCAAAAACAGAAGAAGAGAAGAATAGAAGAACTTTTAACGCACGACCCTCAGGAACTTGCATATGCTGCTGCAGCGAGTTGTAGTGAGGAGAATGAGGACGTGGAAGACTTAATAAAATATATTACTGAGCATCCTGAACAAGCAGCAGAGATCAAGAATTTTTTGAATGGCAAGGCAACTACTAACAAGTATACAGCAGAAGAAGCGCTGGGTATATGGATTTCTTTGAAATTGTCGAAGTGGCAGTATCTAACTATAAGGGAAACTGCGAAAGAACGTGGAGTAGATTTGTACCCAACATATTATTCAGTTTTAAAAGCCAAGAAGGCATGCTATCCTCCTGAGAGCGATATTGAAGTGACCGAACGAGGAGTTAAAGTAAAACTTCAAGCTATTTTGGACATCACTGTCACTCGACTTGCCAAAACATTAAACTTGGACCATTTGCAAGATAAAGAACTCATCTTAATCTGCAAATGGGACTTCGATGGTGCGTCAAATCAAAGCAACTACAAGCAATGCATGAAATGCAGATGAAGACGACTCTAGTGTTTTTATGTGCTGTTTTGTGCCCTTGCAGTTGATGTGTGGTGACGATTTGGTCTGGGAAAACCCAAAACCTTCTTCTACAATGCTTTGTAGACCAATTTATTTCAAGTTTGTCAGCGAAAATAAGTTGGACATGAAGGAGTAAATGGGTTTGATCGATGCTGAAATTAAAGCATTGAAGCCATTTATCATTGAAAATGATATACAAGTTAAACATTCAATATTTAATGACCACGATAGATGGCAAAATAACGTCTCACCTGTCACAAACCCCTATGCAAACATGTGACATCTGTAAAGCTGTACCAAGTGAAATGAATGATTTGGAGAAGATTCACAAGCAAGTTGAATGTTGGAAATCTACGTTAAAATTATATATTTTTTTTATTTAATTGAAAAACACTTTTAACTTTTTTTATTCATATTTTAGGAAATCTGTATCATCTGATATTTACAAGTACGGTTTGTCGACTTTGCATGCATGGATCAGATCCATGGAATGCCTGCTGCAAATCGCTTACCGATTGGATGTTAAAAAATTGGCAAGCCAGAGATGAAGCTAGTAAAGCAGCTTTGAAAAGTCGCAAACAGACGATACAGCGTAAATTTCGAGAGGAAATGGGACTCCTAGTGGATATCGTAAAACAAGGTTAGTTGATTTATTTATTTTGTATAATATCAAAGGGTTTATAAATTAGTGAAACATTATAAAACCTATCTAATAATGTTCTCATATCAATATTTTTTTTTATATAAAGGTACTGGAACCACGAATGATGGCAACAGGGCTAGAAGATTTTTCCAGTGTCCTGAGAAGACTGCAAACATCACTGGATTGAGTCAGGAGCTGCTCCAAAAATTCGCAACTATTCTCCGTGTTGTATCATCAGGACAGTCTATTTATATTGATTTGTTTGCCAATTATCTCGACGAAACTGCGCAGCTGTATGTGGAACTGTATGGCTGGTATTTCATGCCTTCCAGTATCCACAAACTTCTGCTACATGGAGCCGAAATAATAAAACATTTCAACATTTTGCCTATAGGAAAGCTATCAGAAGAGGCATCTGAAGCCCGAAACAAAGATTTTAGAAAACTCAGGGAACATCATACGCGGAAATTTTGTCGCAGAGCGACAAACCTAGACATCTTTAATGGTTTCCTCGTGTCCTCAGACCCATATTTGTCAAGCATTCGACTTAAACTGACAAATAAAAGTAGAAATGATTTACCTAACTGAAGAAATGATGTCTCTTCTTTTAATTGACCTGCATACCATGGATAAGGAAAACATTGAATTTGTTGAGGTGCCAAGTGTGATGGATTCTGATTTTGAATTCTTTGATAGCGATGACGAAACTCAGTAGACTAGATTTTAATTTTTGATGTTTTTGTGCAAATTTTATATTTTTTCTCAATTATACAATTGCCTATTCTTAGTATTTTTCTGTATCTATTAGTTATAAGTTCTTGTACTATGTTTTTTTATGTAAATTATGAAATCAAACTTTGTATCTACTAACAACGAATTAAATTATCATAAGAAATATTGCAAAATCTATTTATATTGTAAATGAGTATCTATTTGAGAGTTTTTTATTTTTATTTTACATAGTATATATATTTCTCATTATAATTAATAAAATTAGCATACTAAAGTCAATAACTTTGTATATTTTCAAGATCACACCTAAATCAACGTAAAAATCACTTACTGAATTTCTCGAAATTCAACACTCTGCTGTGAGTGAAGCGGCGCGCATGGGTGTGCGTGTTATAGCATTTCGGGATCGCCTCATGTAGGACTACACCCCATGTAAGCCGTAGGCTTTAAGTTTTATTAAGCTGTGAGAAAAAACGACTTTTGTGTTTTTCTTCATACAAAAAAAAAAAATTTTTTTTCGGAGATGGTGCTGTCTGTGGCTTTCATATTACTAAATATTATAAATATTACTGAAATAAAGCTGTACCAATTTTTATTTCTTGCCTAAAGCCATTTTGATTTTCAATGTCCACTAGGCATCGATTTCGAACCACTGTGCGTCGCCACTTAGAGACTTTGATTTTTTTAATAATTTATTGTTTATTTTTACTGTTTGTTTATATTACGACAGTAAAAAAATTTTATAATATTATTTCAAAATCGAAAGCGATGACCCTATTTTTTTATTTACCAAAATAAAAACTTTTTATTTTTCACTTTTTAGTGGGTCAGTTTGTCATTTATCTAATTTACAATAGCTTTTATAAAATATTGCTTTTCCCGATGCAGGGACGTTAATTGTTGAGGAGTTCTCCTAGTAAGAACCAAGAGAACTGGAGCTGAGAAGTCACCCTCAGCTCCACTTCACCATAAGCATTGTGACGAGCAGATATTGCTTAGCAACCACATTAAAGTACCTAATCGAATCGTAACCCGTGAAATGCTTATTATTGTAGTAGTTCCGGTGGCCATCTGTGGTCTTCATCATCAGTTCCACATCACCAAATGGTGCTTTCCGAAAGCAAATGCACGAGTTACTATAAAAAACTTTTTTACAAAAAAAACAACCGACTTCCAAAAAACACTATAAAGTGAAAAATAACTTTAATTTCGGAAGTCGGTGGCAAAAAACTAAAATACAAATCCAAAGACACCGACTTCCGAAATTAAAGTTATTTTTCACTTTATACTGTTTTTTGGAAGTCGATGTTTTTTTTGTAAAAAAGTTTTTATTTTTCACTTTTTAGTGGGTCAGTTTGTAATTTATCTAAGTTACAATAGCCTAATGTCAACTGCTCATCACCTTTTACAAAATATTGCTTTTCCTGATGTAGGGTCGTTAATTGTTGAGGAGTTCTCCTAGTAAGAACCAGGAGAACTGGAGCTGATTGAGAAGTCACCATCAGCTCCACTTCACCATACGCATTGTGACGAGGATAAATCGTTTAGCAACCATAATAAAGTAATCGAATCGCAACCCGTGAAATATTTGTCACTGAGTAGTTCCGATGGCCATCTGTGGTCTTCATCATCAGCTCCACTTTACCAAAAGATGATTTCCGAGAGCAAATGCTCAAGTTACTTTAAACAACACCCAAATCGCTATAGCTTTGCCTATAAAATTTGAGGGTTTCCGTCGATTTCCATGGGATCCTCTCATCAGATTCCAACTTGATGATAATGGGACCACCTCGAGAGTATACCCTTTCGAACAAAAAAAGAATTTTGAAAATCGGTCCACAATTGGCGGAGTAATCGCGTAACAAACACACAAAAAAAAAAAACATACCGTCGAATTGAGAACCTCCTCCTTTTTTGAAGTCGGTTAAAAAATACCCAAATAGCTATAGGTGTGCCTATAAAATTTGAGGGTTTCCCTTGATTTCCATGGGATTCCCTCATCAGATTCCGAGTTGGTGACAATGGGACCACGTCGAGACCATACCCTTTCAAACAACAAAAGAATTTTGAAAATCGGTCCACGATTGGCGGAGTAATCGCGTAACAAACACACAAAAAAAAAAACATACCGTCGAATTGAGAACCTCCTCCTTTTTTGAAGTCGGTTAAAAATAGCCCCATTCATACTGAATCGAATGACATAATAATACATACCATTGTTCTTCCAAAGTTATGATCAACAATAACAATAACATCACGCGAATGTCGAATTGCGTATGCGTCATCGCGGTCATTTATTTTTTTAAAGATTTTCAAGTACAGATAACTTATTTCGTAATGCCGATACAACCACACGGTCTTTGGTACAAATGTACAGACGCCAGCACATCAAGCTACCCGAAACTGTCAAATTTTCCCAATCAATTTTGAACCTTATGCTATAGCGATAAAGTTGAAAATCTTTTAAAGAAATTTGACAGATTGTAGTAGCATGATGTGCTGGCGTCTGTACTACATCTAACCACCCTACTAAAGAACCTGGAACGCAAGCCACCCATAGACAAAATTACTAAAAATAAAACGTCCGAAAGTGCGCCTGGACATGCTGTGGTTTTCGTTCGATCTCGATTTTGGCGGCCGGACAGTTTAGGATTTTCGGGAGCTGTCTATTTTCGGCAATGTAGGCGTGAGTGGTTATCAAAAATAATTACCCCCACAACTATGTCAATATTAGCATTCAAGTATTTTTTGAAACTGATCCGGACTGTCCCTACAAGAATGCGGTATGGATATACTACATTACAATAATTACTTACGTTACTTACCTCAATAATCTATTTTTTGCCAATATAAGGCGTTTCTTTTTTAGTAATTTGGACTTACCAGACATTTTCAGCACGAAACTCAAAAGCGAATAAAATTATTTTCTTATTGCTCCGAGCGTTAGCGTCTACCCGTGACAGTGGTCAGCGATGCACTGCCGCCCGTCGCCCGGCAGAGTCCCCGCGTCAACGCGTACCAAGTTTATTCGAAAAACGAACCCTAGTTGAATTATCAAACACAAAACAAATAAAAACCGTAGACTAAAATTTAGGAAATTAAATTATCTTTTAGATGGTGAAAGTTTTATGAAAATACACCCGATAGTCTTTGCGTGATTGTCGTTTTTTTGTCCGCGGTAGACATTACTTTACAAATTAATTACACTATGTTAAAAAAATATAATTGCAAATATTCACAGATCAAATTACGAAGACAATTGTCTAGTATAACATATTTTATTTTCAAAGAAATCAGGCCAGTCGTTTAGACGTGATGATGAATTTAAAATCATTAGAAATTGTGTATCTGCGCCTTAATCGTCAGAGAATTTTCACTGTACACTGTTCTTCTTTCTTTCTTTCTTCTTTCCTAAAGATAATTGCAATTAACATTTAAGCTGGTCTAGTTAGAATGTGGACAATAATTGTTAAATTAAGATTCTTGAAAAATATAATTAGTATCTGGAATAACAAAATAAAATTCTAACTTAACTAAAACTATACAGAAACTAAAAAATAGCGTCGAAAAATTCATCCGCATCGCTGTCGACTGGTAATGTACCCAAGAGACTGGCGGCATTACCACGTTGTATGGCGATGCTTAGCCTCTAGCCAAGATAAAAGCCAGCCCTTGGGTCACGGGAAGTGTCAACCAGCCGTTTCGAAATTTCTTTAAAAAGATAACTGTTGTTGATGATTTCTGAAAAAGTGTGCTATTTAGAGACTTCGTTTTGTTTTTCCTGTAATCTTTACATAAACTTCTCACATAGAATTATTTCAGATTTTTCTCTTTGCAAACTTCGGAGATAAGGGGGAGGGGGGAATGTATTTTTTTTTTCATTTTTATCAAACGTCAAAAACTATAAAAAAAAAGAAAAAAGTGTTTAAGAAAGTGCTAACTGCGCGTGCGCTCTTTCATTTGATACCCTACTTAATTGCCCCAGTAGCCCCACTTCGAATTTTTCAGACCCCCATCAGTCCCTGTTGCAAAAAATATTCATATATTTTTATTTCTTTCTTATTTGCAAAATAGTTGGGTAAACGTCATCTAAATCTATTCCAAATTTCAAGTTGATAGCATTAGTAGTTCTTGAGATATCCAGCTGTGACAGACAGACAGAGAGACTAGTCTCACCATAAGGGTTCCGTTTTTACCATTTTGGTACAGAACCCTAAAAGCCATTAAAAAGTTATGAGTTAAGAGCCAACAAAGATTCGTTTTTCTTGCCATTTTTAACGTACCGACAAAGCTCAGTTATCAAAGAGTTCAATAATCTTTATTTGTAATTAATTTATGTCGTGGTTTTTTTCACAAAACTCGTTTTTACGAAGCACCTTTCGAAATTTTTTACGCGCCTATCAGTTCGGAACGGTGTCTGTGCGTGAGAACTAGACGTTGTTCGTGTAGACTAGCGCCTAACTGCTCATGACTGATACTAGCTGTGTCGGACACTGCCAGGTGAGACAGCGTTTTTTGGCTATGACCACCAGTGAGTTCGAGCTCGCGACTAGTTTACTTTTAGGGTTCCTAGCGTCTTATCCTAAAGTCTATAGCCTTCCTCAAGAATTGGGCTATCGAATCTATACTAATATACTAATACTAATCTATATCTATACTAATATACTAATACTAATCTATATCTATACTAATATACTAATACTAATCTATATGTATACTAATAATAAAGCTGAAGAGTTTGTTTGAACGCGCTAATATCAGGAACTGCTGGTTCGAATTGAAAAAATATTTTTGTGTTGGATAGTCCATTTATCAAGGAAGGCTATAGGCTATATAATATCACGCTACGACCCTTAGGAGCCGCGCAGCGTGTGACACCGCGGGGAACAGCTAGTGCAAAAATATTTTTTCAAATCCGACTGGTAGTTTATTTAAAAAAAATATTGCTAAATGGGCTTACAGGACCTAAAAAATGTTAAAATTCACGGTCTTCCTTTTATTTCTGACACTATGTTATTTAGCAAAAAAATAATTTAAAAAAATTAAACCGACTTCAAAAAGAAATAACTCAAAATTATGAAATAACTTTAATTTCGGAAGTCGGTGTCTTGGGATCTGTATTCTAGTTTAAGTTTTATGCCACCGACTTCCGAAATTAAAGTTATTTCATAATTTTGAGTTATTTCTTTTTGAAGTCGGTTTTTTTTTTTTTTTTTTTAATTATTTTTATTTCGTAATTTTTAGTTTTTGCACTAGAATTTGACCAAGGTTTTGAGATGTTTTCCCTTTGACACTACACCCGTAGCTCGTATCAATATGCCAGGCCGTCACACTTTCACGTCTTAGTCCATATCTTGAAAATTACTGAATCGATCTTGATGAAACTTGCACTGTTCCCTAAGTTGAAGTAAATGTAAGCCAATAAAAAAAGAATGGTCACGATCCGATTAATAGTTACGGAGAAATGCGTGGACAAACATACATATATACATACATACATACATACGTCTATAAAATTTTGTATATTTGTTTGGAAGCCTTAATAGATTGTCATATGTGAATATAATGCAATTCCAATAATATTACATACATACGTATCGAATTGATAACCTCCTTTTTTTTGAAGTCGGTAATTTCGTAATTTTTAGTTTTTGCACTAGTATTTGACCAAGGTTTTGAGATGTTTTTCCCTTTGACACTACACCCGTAGCTCGTATCAATAAGCCAGGCCGTCACACTTACACGTATTAGTCCATATCTTGAAAATTACTGAATCGATCTTGATGAAACTTGCACTGTTCCCTAAATTGAAGAAAATGTAAGCCAATAAAAAAAAATGGTCACGATCCGATTAATAGTTCCGGAGATATGCGTGGACAAACATACATACATACATACATACATGCATACATACATACATACATACATACATACGTCTATGAAATTTTGTATATTTGTTTGGAAGCCCAAATAGATCATCATATGTGAATATAATGCAATTCCAATAATATTACATACATACGTATCGAATTGATAACCTCCTTTTTTTTGAAGTCGGTAAAAAGGAGGAGGTTCTCAATTCGACGGCATGTTTTTTTTTTTTTTTGTGTGTGTTTGTTACGCGATTACTCCGCCAATTGTGGACCGATTTTCAAAATTCTTTTTTTGTTCGAAAGGGTATACTCTCGAGGTGGTCCCATTATCATCAAGTTGGAATCTGATGAGAGGATCCCATGGAAATCGAGGGAAACCCTCAAATTTTATAGGCAAAGCTATAGCGATTTGGGTATTTTTTAAAGTAACTTGAGCATTTGCTCTCGGAAATCATCATTTGGTAAAGTGGAGCTAATGATGAAGACCACAGATGGCCATCGGAACTACTCAATGACAAATATTTTACGGGTTGCGATTCGATTACTTTAATATGGTTGCTAAACGATTTATCCTCGTCACAATGCGTATGGTGAGTGGTTGTTGAGGAGTTCTCCTGGTTCTTACTAGGAGAACTCCTCAACAATTAACGTCCCTGCATCGGGAATAGCAATATTTTGTAAAAGGTGATGAGCAGTTGACATTAGGCTATTGTAACTTAGATAAATTACAAACTGACCCACTAAAAAGTGAAAAATAAAAACTTTTTTACAAAAAAAACAACCGACTTCCAAAAAACACTATAAAGTGAAAAATAACTTTCATTTCGGAAGTCGGTGGCAAAAAACTAAAATACAAATCCAAAGACACCGACTTCCGAAATTAAAGTTATTTTTCACTTTATAGTGTTTTTTGGAAGTCGGTTGTTTTTTTTGTAAAAAAGTTTTTTGTTGTATGTATTGTACTCATGTTTGAGCAAATAAATGATTATCTTATCTTAAAAACAACCTCCTTTTAGCTAGAACTAGAGCCTATTTTATATTCCACATCTTAGTCAAGAGTCTTCATTTTCCTTCCATCTTCTCCATTTGAGCCGGTTCCCTCGAAATTCAATGAAACAAGTTACGAAATAGTATGTTATTAATAGAATATTTAATAGCCTACAACAAATAATAATATCTCCATATAGGCAGATAAATAATGATTTCTTTTTCTCTACGACCGAGCCTTGGAAACAGGTACATGGTTCTAACAAAAAATTCCGCATCCTTTCCGATTGAAATCGTCCGTTACGAGTTTACGACAGGACAAACGTTTGAATATAGCCTCTTTGCTTTCGTGGAACTTGAAGATACGGTTGTCAACTTCTAAGAGGTAAGTAGAGATGTTAAAAACTGAAAATAACACTTTGATATTGGCGCCGATTCTGTTGTTCACACACTAAACTAAATTTAAGACCAGGCATCTTTTTCTTTCTATTTCATTAAGAAAAGGACAGAAGATAAATATTAGTTTAGTCGGCGCCATTATGCGGCCCCTAAGTGAAAATGTTGTCGAACTCAAAATCGAAGCATTTATCTCTTACTAATATTATAAAGATGCGACCTCTTTAACCTATTAGAAGCCCTGGGCACATAAGGGTCACGGGGCCCCCTATGTACATAAGAGACAATAAGAGAAAGTGAGAAACATAGGTACTAATATTTTTTTAAATTATTTTTTAGGGTTCCGTACCCAAAGGGTAAAAACGGAACCCTATTACTAAGACTTCGCTGTCTGTCCGTCCGTCCGTCTGTCTGTCACCAGGCTGTATCTCAAGAACCGCGGTAGCTAGACAGTTGAAATTGTCACAAATTATGTATTTCTGTTGCCGCTATAACAACAAATACTAAAAACAAAATAAAATAAATATTTAAGGGGGGCTCCCATACAACAAACGCGATTTTTTTGCCCTTTTTTGCTCGATATCAATAATGGCAACAGGTAGGTACTTAAAATATTCACAAAATACTCAGTTGTATTTTTACTTTAATAATAAATAATAAAATAAATATAAAATAAATATTTAAGGGGGCTCCCATACAACAAACGTGTTTTCTTCGGCGTTTTTGCCTTGTGGTACGGAACCCTTCGTGTGCGAGTCCGACTCGCACTTGGCCAGTTTTTTTTTTCTTCTGTACCTAACGAATAGGCTATTTTAACCTTTTTTGTTTGACCTTTAAGTGTTACCAAAATGGAAATAACCTTGGCTGTCAATTTTAGAGTGACACTCCTATAAATTCTTTTAGACAGGAAATAGAACCCATGGCTGAACGCTGACCCCCAAAATACTGGTCCAGGCCTAGTTTGGGGGTTAGGATCAGTTTTGTGGTAATATATTCGTGTTTATTTTATGATGACTGGTTTGTAACATAGTGTCAAATAAATATTTTATTTATTTTTTTATTTCACATTGGGTGGCTAGAAACTTAGATATTGTAAATCGCACTGCAAATAACTTGTTTTTGTCATTGAATCGGATACTATTAATGCGTAGAATGGAAAGGTGGCTGCAAAGAATGTTTTTTTATGAGAGCAGTCCGGGGCCCCCGAAGATCGCGGGGTCATGGGCACTTGCCCAGTGCCCAATGGAAAAGGGGGCCTGTAAAGATGTATTTGTTTGTAGGTATGTAGGGGGTAATCTCCGGAGCTATCTATCAGTCGGATTTGAAAAATTCTTTTTGCAGTTGATAGCCCAATTCCTGCCAGGGTCGCGGGTTGTTCGAAAGAGATACCGTGGACCCTGGCACAGGTAACTGAAAGAACACGGGGGGGTTTTAGTCAGTAAGAGTCTGACACTCCCTTCTGTTCCACCCAGAGCGGGAGGGGTCATGTGATGATTTACCATCCAAAAAAAAAAAATTGCCCAATTCCTGAGGAAGGTCATAGGCTATTGAACATAGCGCTACGACCCTTAGGAGCCGAGCAAAAGGAGTAAAAGTCAGAAAGAACGCTAAGCGAAAACGAATTAATACCACGGGCGGACGATGCGATACGACGCGATGGGTCGGGGCCCGAAATTTCACGCGGACGATGTCGCGGGCAGAAGCTAGTTTCAAATAAATCAATTACAGGAACTTTTGAATTGTCAAGGGGTAGATGAAGCTGGTTGTCCGTTCCAAAGCGTAATAGGCACTGTGAAAAGCTGATGACCTCTTCAGGGTGCCGAGAGGAATCAATTAAACCACAGTTTATCACGTCATCATCTGCCTGCCTTTTCCCAACTATGTTGGGGTCGGCTTCCAGTCAAACCGGATGTAGCTGAATACCAGTATTTTACATGGAGCGACTGCCTATCTGACCTCCACAACCCGGGTACTGGGTAATACGATACCGTTTGGTAAGACTGATTGTCAGACTTTCGGGCTTCTGACGACTCGTAACGACTGTCAAAGATCCACGAATGACAGCCGGGACCAACGGCTTAACGTGCTTTCCGAGGCACGGAGGGGTCTCGGTATGTAAAGATGGTCACCCATCCACGGACCAACCGCGGCAAGCGTAGCTTAACCTGATATATCGACCCGTGCGGCTGTTATTGCTTCGCCACAAGCCCCCTTTATCACGTATGTTCAAGTTATCAGTTTACCACGTAGGTATGTTCAATAAATATTCCTAGAAATCATTCTACCCTACCGTCGTTCTTTGGCCAAAGAATTATCATTGCCATTCAACGTGGCAATGCTGCCAGTCTTCTGGGCACTTTTCCGGATGACAGCGATGCGGACGAGCACTTCTTCGTCTAAGGCCTAAAACACACACAAGCGACGTAAGGCGAAGGCACGGGGCAGGCGCAGCTCAGGCGTGGGACAGATACGGCGCAGACGCGATTTGAATTATATCAGAAGAGGCGTGGAACAGGCAAGAAACGTTCAGATGCGGGATTTTATAGGCTGACTTTGGTGCGATAAGATGTCTTCGTCGTGGTCCTTGCGTGACTCACGAGAACCGACTGCTAGCGACGCGGCGCAGGCAACGAAACGGCGTGTCTGCGCCGCGTCGCTTCAGTATAATTCAAAAACGTCGCCTGCATACATTTTGTATGAAATCGTTTTGAAGCGGCGCACGCCTGCGCCACGCCTGTTCCACGCCTGCTGCCTTACGTCGCTTGTGTATGTTCTAGGCCTAAGTGTCATTTGTTTTTATTTATAGTAAGTTAGTTAGTCATTTAATTTAGTATCATGTAGTGTTATGTAAATAGCTAGTAAATTTTCTCTTAATAAAAAAACCGAAGAGAAGAGAAAAGCAAAGAAGAGAAGAGAAAAGAAGAGAAGAAGAAGAAGAAGAGAAGAGAATTCCGAAGAGTATTTCTATTCTATTCCGATCAAGAGCGAGTCGGACTCGTGCACCGAGCCACAGATTACTTTAAAAAAAAATAGTTACTGACCGAGGCCCGAGGGTTCTGTACTATAATGTTTTTAAATTTTCATCGGCGAGGCCTAATATTCGTCAGAGAATTTTAACACTGTGCACTGCGGTGTAGAATATTGCAGTTTTATGTCAGCGCCATCTCTTGACCGATAGTGGAACTATTGTTACTTTTGTTGATGATTTCTGAAAAATTGCGCTATTTAAGTAGAGACTTTGTTTTATTTTTCCTGTAATCTTTACTTAAACTTCTATGACATCAGTGATCAGTGACGATCTTTGCCCATCTCTCAGCCTAATATTTATTAGAAAGAGGTAATCTTTTTGAGGTTAGGGGGTAATCTTCGGAACTATCTAAACTAGTTTCAACTTCCTGACTAACTGACAGACTATTTAATTTTGACAATTCAAAATTGCCAGTACAAGGTTTAATTGAAATAAATGCTTTGAGTTTGAGTTTATCAGATTCCGAAAATGATTTCTAAAGGGAAGCTACAGTATGGCCGAGTGTCGCTATACAAGAAATTTCACGCGGACGAAGTCGCGGGCAGAAGCTAGTACGTGATAAGTTTAAACTACGTACCAAAGTTAATAGAAATTCGATCAATACCTTCTAAGTAATAAAAGTTCCAAAGCAAAGCAGTTATAATGTAATCAAATTCAATGCACGTTTTGTTGTTACAGATTCACGGAACAAACATGGCGGGATCTTAACAGCTGATTGACAGACAATAAATAGTTTTATTAATTTTTGTTACCTACCAGCCAGTTTTGGTAGTGGTGGTACCTCTGAGCAGTGCCGGATTAAGACTTCTTGATGCCCTAAGCAATCCACGCCTGTAGGCCCTCCTATCCACTAGTCGCCTCGTATTTTTTCAAAACAACGACGAGCGATTTGTAAAGATTGGCGCACATCTCTATCTAGAGTGACTTTTGGGTCTTGTAATATCTTGCTGATAAACAGCCTTGACATTCATGTGCTAGCAAATATTGTTTCGGTGCTGTTGGTGCTCCCCGAGACGGGATGCCCTAAGCAATTGCTTAATTTGCTTATGGGCTAATCCGGCACTGCCTCTGCGGGGACAATTGCGTGACGTCACACATAAAATTGTAATCGAATACAATGCGTTTTTAAACGACTTCAAAAAAGGAGGACGTTCTCAATTTGGATGTTTATAATTTTTTTTTTTAGTTTAGGTACTGGTTCACATTGCAGTTAGTGATTTTTTAAATGTTTTTTTTTTTGTTTCGACTTTTCTGCGACAATGAAACTTTATTTGGCTGTGGTGGTCGCCTGAAGGCCATTTTCCGTAATTAAAGAAGTTCAAAATGTAGTCGTAATCTCATCGCAGCGACAATCAACGTCAAAAACTTGTCAAAAAAAAAGGGGGGAAATTAGAGGTATTTTTGACAGATTGAGACTGAGATCTGGGGGCCAAAAAATGCCACTTTGACAGAATCATAAAAGGATAACATTATGAATCATAATGGACAGTTAACTGTTAAGTTAATCGTATCAAATCCCATTGGTGAAGGATATTTCTGTTATTTTTTTTTGTCTGTGCTAAAATACCAATCAATCCAATCCAAATCTAATCCAAACCTCTTTGATTATACCTACGTAGTGCAGCGAAAAACAGAAAAACACGGACTGTCTTCGCCATATTATGATTCATAATGTTATCCTTTTATAATTATAACTGTGAACGTCCCTAATTAAATTTCAAGAGCGTTTACGCCGTAGTACGGCATTTCATACAAACTTTCAAGCCCAATGATTTCAAAAGTAATACGCCCGTCTGAACATTTTACATAGAAGTTCTTCGTTCGAAGTTCGAAGTTCGCGCGCACCACTGTCAACTGAGTCGCGTTGGCCCTAAAACCGTCATTTTAGGGCCAGCGCGTTGGTGCCATTTAGTCGCGCCGTTAGCCCGGTCCTTACGCTAGTAATATATATGTCAATGTTCAAGCCCTTATTTTTCGAAATGAATGAACCGATTTTAATTAAACTTTATACGCATAAGCAGGATACAAAGGTCTATAAAGTTAGTAGAGAACATTTTAGAGACACCATAAGGGTTCCGTTTTGCCATTTCGGTACGGAACCCTAAAAATACGGAAAGAACGCTGCGCGAAAACTAAGTTATAGATTTTGTGATTAGGTATAGTATAGCGACGCGCGACACGGGGAGTTTTTTTTTTATAAATATGGCTGTTGAAACTAGTAAATAATATGTCCGTTATGTCATGACGTGTGTGGTATTGTTTTATTATATAAACTTATCTTCATCGAAGACATGTTTATGGTTTTATAGCCAATAACTTTAATGACAATATTCTTCGGAGAATTTTTGAGAATGTAGTAGGTACTTCCGTTATAGGTAAATGTTGCTTAATCAGCCTCTATTGTTCCCACTGCCCACACAGGCCTCCTCTGTGAGAGGCAGTGGGCGGTAATCTACCACGCGGGCCCGGCGCGGGTTGGTAGATGTCGCATATCTTCGAATTTTTGTTTCTCGGACATGTCGGTTTCGTCACGATGTTTTCCTTCACCGTTTTGAGAGCAGTGATGATGAAACAATTTACACAAATTAAAGCGCCTGTCAGGGACCTACGACCTACTTCGTTCGCGTACCTTCGGCATAGTGTGTTTGGACACCCAGAGTGTTAGGCACGAAATTAAAGCCAGGTAAGGTGCAATTGGGACACGGAAGCCGCCCGGTCGCTAGCCAATCAACAACGCCTGAAATGCTATATGCATTACTGACGGACGACACATTATGCCGAAATTTTTTTTTTTTTTTTTTTTTTTTTTTACATTGCGTTACGTTTTTTTTTTAAATTACGTTGCGTTATGGTGAACGGATAGTGGTAGACCGCGAAATTCAAATTTTCTTACGTCTTTTGCAATTTGCAGGTCAGTGTCTGGTTGTATCTTGATCAGAAATAATATGATACGCGACCACGGAATAGGTTTTTTCTATTCCGTGTACGCTACAATAACAGGTACATATTTAGAGAATTATAATCATTAGAATCATTAATACATTAATCTTTCTAAGTTAGATTCTTTTCCATAAGAGATTGGTGGTTGGTGGTAGAAAACTAACTTAGAAAGATATATTAATGATTCTAATGATTATAATTCTCTACATATGAAAGTACCTGGTATTGTCGCGTCGCGAATCATGTTTTGATCAAGATACAATCTGACACTGACCTGCAAATTGCAAAAAACGTAAGAAAATTTGATTTTCGCGGTCTACCAGGAATAATCATGCCGAACTTCGGTCGCGTACCTTCGGCATAGTGTGCTTAGACACTAAGGCTGAGGCTACATTAGGCCGCGACGCGACATGCGACACATGAGCGATTAAAACAAGTAAATGAAAGCTCACGTATATGGCTACACCGTACATCAAATATTACTAGCGATCTTTGATTTCTTTATGCGATAGGAACAACATTACTGTAATCACGGCATCGGCTACATCAGCATCAGCGAAATTGAAGCGAATTTATTAGAAAATACGCCGGAATTTCGCTTGTAATGTAGCCATACCATGTTTTTCTCGTTTCGCTCTTCCAGTGGCATCGCAAATCGCTGCCTACTGTAGCCTCAGCCTTAAAGCGCCGCTGTTATTCCCCAACCCACATATTTTCCCTAAATATAGTAACCAAAGGCATTTCGCACTAACCCAGAGACCGAGGCAGTGGGTTCCTAAGGTTATCGCGACGAACCGTTGGCGATATCTCTCCGTGACGTAGTTTGATAACGTAACGGTCGCTCCAGTCATATGGGATGGGGGGCTATGGGACTTCCTGGCGAACGGCGCGGGCGCTTTGATCTAGTATGCACAGATATTAGATAAAGCTAGATAAAGACTTATCGCGATAAGGTGGATAGTCTATGAGTATTTTGTCAAGGAGCTTGTAATTTGTGAATTAAAACGCTTTTTTTTTACCCGACTGCGCGACGCAAAGGAGTGGTAATGTGTTCAACAGCCTATGTATGTTTGTATGTTCCTTTGAAGCACTATACAGACCAAACGCCTGGGCCGATTTTTATGATTCACACGTCAATCGATTCCTCTTAGTCCGGCGAGTGTCACTAAAGAGTTAAAGACATGACGTTAGTGAAAATTCAATATGGCGACTACTATGTAAACCTTTCGAGTGGGGTATCAAAATAAAGGGTATGATAATAAATCATTTGAATTTGAAAATATAATAAAAATGGTATGGGTCCCGCCTTCTTCCAACTTTTATTTAATTTAAAATGGGCTTGTTTTTAGCTTTTCAGTTCTTTTAACTTAAGTTTTTTACCGCATTCGGGTTTTTTTTAATAACTTTTTTTATTTACTTACGTGTTGTAGGTTTGAACTCAGACACCAACATCATCATCATTTCAGCCGAAAGACGTCCACTGCTGGACATAGGCCTCCCCCAAGCAGTGTTGAAGTGCGCTCATTAATCTCCAGGGGTAGAATGTTTGGTCGCTGGTCACATGGTGATGGGGCCTCCTGAGTCCTCTGAAGAGTGTCGGGCCGATAAATCTCGGAGTTGCAATGAATTTTCGGGTATATCTCCTGTAGCCATATAGGGCACCTGAGGAGCAGGTCTGCCGTATGCCGCAACACCAATTTTTAGGTGGATTGAGCTATAAGTGAACCGCCATTTCACTGGCGGGGTAATTGCGTACTAACAATGGCTTTCTTTCATTTTGACAGTTCAACAACATTCATTGCGTCATTTACGTTGTTGAGCAGACAATTTTTTCGAAAATATATATTACTAGCTGCGCCCCATGTCGATCCCGTGGCAATATCGGGATAAAAAGCCTATATGTTATTCCAGAGTGTCAGCTACCTCTCTACAAAATTTTATCAAAATTGGTCCAGCCGTTTGAGCGTGAAGAAGTAACAAACATATAAACACGCACACAAACTTTCGCCATTAAAATATTAGTGTGACCGTTGGTCCCGGCTGTCATTTGTGGATCTTTGACAGTCGTTACGGGTAGTCAGAAGCCCAAAAGTCTGACAACCAGTCTTACCAAGTGTATCGTATTACCCAATAACTGGGTTGTGGAGGTCAGATAGGCAGTCGCTCCATGTAAAATACTGGTATTCAGCTGCATCCGGTTAGACTGGAAGCCGACCCCAACATAGTTGGGAAAAGGCTAAGCAGGTGATGTATATTATGAAGCAACACACGCCAAGCTCCAGTAGCGAAGGGTCAACTTGTGTAAGAGGTAAGCTGGAGTAGATATCTTTAATACGATTATATTATTTGTCTATAGAATACTGACTGTGCCATTTTTCAAAGGGAAGCCGGTAGGAATCGAGTTGTATGGAACCTTAGCTACTGCCAAGCTCACGACTTCAGGGGCCCATGTCTGCTATTTTTATAAATTCGTCATTCCAACACGATCCCATTGAAAGTTTGCTAAAAGTTCGTAATCTGCTAAATTCATAATGGTCGATCATTGGTCGGTCAATGGCACAGAACATATACGATACTCGTAACGAATTAAAAGCAATGACTGCACAATGACGTTCTAATGGTAGGTCACTAATCAAAGGAACTGTAAAAATTTTAGCATAAGTATTACCGCCTAAAGTCAGTCATTCATTTGTCATTATGTACGAGATTACCATTCTATGCCATTGCTTTCAATGGAGTGTCAGTGGTTGACCATTGGAAAGTCATAATGACGTCATTATATTAGTAGATTACCAAACTTGTCAAAATCAACAATTATGAAATCAACGATAGACCATTCTGACACTATTGTAATAGCAGACTTGAGGCCCAGCTTAGTTTTCACGGTTGGATTGGCACAGAATACATAGACATGGTTTGCCAACCTTCATAATTCTAGCTAAAGAACGCGTTAGTGGCATGCAGATGATTAATACCCGAATAGGGTAAACGGTATAGTTATTGGCCAGTTAAGCTACCTCATGACACTATTTATAATGCACAAAAATATAAAATGGGTAGATGTAAATGAAATATTTTTTTAAATATATAACATTAACGTATTTATTCAATGGTATGGCTTACATACTCTTTTTCCATACACTTTTTTAATAAAATCTTCTTCGAGATACAAATATTAAATTATCGGTTATTGGCCACCATAATCACAATAATTGGCCATGTATTCTTACAGTTATTGGCCATAGAAAACAAAATAATAATTAACATTAAAAAAAGAAACTTTAACAAAAATCAATAGCCCTCACTAATTAAAAAATGTTCTCATCATCAGAAGGTTCGGAATAATCGTTAATTACGTAACATTTGTGGCATATGAAATTTTTGTACAGTATCAAGACTATCAACTGGTTTTCTTGGAAAGCCTTTCCGGGCCATTTTATACAGCCATTGCTTGATGGAATCTTCTTCCTTATGAGTCAAATACGGCTTATGTCCAAACTCAGATTTAGATGTGGGATTTTTAAGTTTAAATTGTAAAGTTGCCCTGGGAATGTTATATTTTTTTGCAACTGCTCTCAAAGACATTGTTTTGTTCTGAATTTTTTCTAACGCCTCATCCTAGGGCTTCTTTGGTGTACCGAGGTCTTTTTGGCATGATTAATTTTTAATTTAACATGATAGAACAGAAAAATAAGCATGATTGATCTTGTTTAAACTAAAAATAAAAAATATTATAGTTATTGGCCTCCTTTTTTGTATTGAAAATTATTCCAGGCTTCATAGTACTTGGCCTAGGCCAATAACTGTTTACACAGCCCTAAAATTAGTGACAAACGAATATAATGCATAGTATAACAGACGGTACAGTTTTTTTCACTATAAACGCATTTTGTTTTGGATGAAATGAATATAGTAATTGGCATAGGGGGCCAATAACTGTAATGTTATTTAAATTATTGGTGCAGTAATTGGCCACTACATTTTTTTAAATTTATGTTTTGATTTTGTCGTTTTATACTTCAAATATGCGTACTGTGCATATCACTCTTTATATTTAACAGATTTTCAATCACTAAACTATGTAAATTAATTTCAAAATATCACATCCTAAAATTTTATGATCTTAACATTTATTAAACAAACTTACCCATTTTTGATACCGGCGCGAAAAAATCACAGATTAAAAAAGAATGAATCCACCTAGCGGTGTTTTACCGAAACATTTTGAGAGTCAACAATTGTGTTGCCATGGTGCATTTTACATTTACCATGTAGTAATGTGGGTTGCTAGTTTTTCAATACTGATGTTGAAATGGCTAATAACTATGTAGGGGCCAATAACTATACCATTCCCCCTATGTAATATACCTATCTCATCCCGGATAAGGAAGACACACAAAGCTGATTCATATAAGCCATGTGCTACCTATTGTGTGCGAATCTCGCGGAATCAATGAGTCAAATATGAAGTATTCGGAAATCACGGACTTTAGGACTGTGCTTACCATACTATACAATGATTTCAAAAGTAAGGATACGCCCGTCTGAACATTTTACATAGAAGTTCTTCGTTCGAAGTTCGCGCGCACCACTGTCAACCGAGTCGCGTTGGCCCTAAAACCGTCATTTTAGGGCCAGCGCGTTGGTGCCATTTAGTCGCGCCGTTAGCCCGGTCCTTACGCTAGTAATATATATGTCAATGATACTATATCATTCTGTAACTGTTACACTGCAGGGCAAAAGCCTCTTCAGTCATCTCATACATACTTATGGTACCTCACCTACAAGGCATGAACCACAATGGGCCTTGTAGACCTTGTGGCCTTGTGTCCTTAGAGGGATAAACGTACGAGATCGTAGCCGACCGCAGCCAGCAGCAGCAGACGACACGTAACAACACATCGCTCCACGTAAAATACTGTATTCAGCAAGTTGAATACAGTATTTTACGTGGAGCGACTGTCAAAAGTTGTTGTAACTGTTGTGTGTAACTACCTACTTATTGTTATTTCGTCATAAGTACTTATTTCTTAACAAAATTGTGTTACAATAATTAATACCTAACTTATGGAAGCAATGGAGATGTTTTGTGTATTAGAAAAATAAAATCTGACAGGGCACCCCAAAATTCCCTCCCAGACCCTAGTGTAGAAAAAGAAATATAGATATTATAAGTTCAGGTAAAACTAAGACGCGATCTTCACAAAATAGCCTAATGACGCCAATTAAGTATTTTATTTTTCTAATGCACAAAACATCTCCATTGCTTCCATAAGTTAGGTATTAATTCTTTAGAAGTATTTTACTTTGGAAGCCCCATGAACCTTTCCTGTACAGGAAAGGTGGGGCTTCCAAAGTTCGACTTCACAGGAACGAAAAATTCGTAGGTACCAAATTCGTAGGTGTGACTTAGGTAGGTACCTACTTATCAAAGTTACGTCAGCTGTTCAGTGCTTTCTGAGATTCCTAACTTTGCGAACCTTGGGAAACAGAACCATTCAACAGCTGATTTTAAAACTCGCAACAACAATTAGCTGACTTTCTTCAAAGCATAATAAAATAAACAAAACAAAATCAATTCTCCAGTTTAGAATAAATCCTCCATTTCTAAGAACTCAATAGCTCATTGAGCCTTATCTGTCAAGCGTTATACTAATTTAAACGTCCGATAAATTAGGCAAAATTCAACCTTAAGACTGAGACGTACAGATTATTCAAACGGTAAGTGTAAAGTGTGCAGGATGCAAAAGCGCGCGAAACCAAGCGTCGGTTACTATACCGTTGTTTTAAATCTGGAATTCTCCCGGTCCGTTTACATTTCTATAATGTTTTGCTATACGAAATTGAGCTCTTTAACTATAGCGGTAAAGGTTATAGTTGAGATTTAAGCGGTAATATGGCTGACTTTTTTTACGTGTCTGTGAGAGAAATGAGATGAAATTACGTGTTTTTAAATTGTGTTAAAGTTATTACTTACTTTTTTTGGAATCAGCTGTGACTGTGAGCTTTTACAAGTTCAAAAAAGGGAAAATAAGGGTTATTTACCTAAAGGTAACTCCTTAGGAGGTCCTTCAACGGAAGTCCGACAATGACACACTTGACATTTCGGAGTGTTAATTTTTCTATGTTATTTTTTTCAGTGTATTTGAATACGAAATCCTTGTGTTTATTCACTTGTTTCAAGCAATGTCATTATGAAATGAGTTAAAACTTGAATAGTTTATAAGTCAGCTGACTTTGTGCATTCTTTAGACAGAGCACAAGTATTCGTACCTATTCAGTCTTCCATAGGTTTTTACTTTATTTTTATGTCTCTGTGGACATTGTGCGGACTCTGTGATGTGTGCATGCTTTGAATAATAATGTTGTCAAAAAGCCATAAATGGACAAAGTTTATGACGTGAAATTACACATTTTGAGGCTGTCAGAACTTTTAATACACCGGAATTAATTTTTTCTGGTTGTCATGTCATGAATGCTTGATTATTTTAGGAATGTACAGTATTAGAGAATTTGGCTCTGAAAGCAAGATACTAAGGCTAATATTAGTCGTAGAACCGATGACAGTTGAGGTCACAGACTTATAATTTGGCTATAAGTCTGGGCCTCAAGTCTGCTATTACTTACAATAGTGTCATGCTATGTTCACACGCGCGCGTTCAACTCGACATTCAACGTGCACATTCACATTCACGAGCGTGTAAACGGTACGCCCGAGCCCGTAAACGCGCCTGTGAACGTGAATGCCGCGAACCGGGCGTGCTGTAACACGACGGCGTGCGTGTGAACAGCTTGAATGTTCGCCGACCTGGGGCGGGCTGCATGCCGCGCAGCCCGCCAGGCAGCCCGCCGGGCTGCACGGCGTGCATGTGAACATAGCATCAGAATGGTCTATCATTGATTTCATAAGTGTTGATTTTGACAAGTTTGGTAATCTACTAATATAATGACGTCATTCATTATGACTTTCCAATGGTCAACCACTGACACTCCATTGAAAGAAATGGCATAGAATGCTAATCTCGTTTAAAATGACAAATGAATGACTGACGTAGGCGGTAATCTGCTAAAATTTTGACAGTTCCCTTGATCAGTGACCTACCATTAGAACGTCATCGCTTTTAATTCGTTACGAGTATCCTATGTTTTGTGCCATTGACCGACCAATGACCGACCATTAAGAATTTAGCAGATTACGAACTTATAACAAAATGACAATGGGATCGTGTTTGAATGACGAATGTTTAAAAATAGCAGACTTGGGCCCCTGTGGTCGAGGTAGACGTGATCGTGAGTAGAGACTGCGAATTGGCAAAACCTGTCAGGACGCCCTCAGACTAGAATAGAATACTCTTCTTTCTGCAGCGTTACGTGTATTTATTTTTTCGTCAAACGCGTACAAAATCGAAAGCGGCTTGTAATGAGTGTGACTTTGATTCGCCGTTGCCAAGTTACCTATTAAAAAAAAAAAGATGATTTGTAGGTAGGTACTAAAAAATACACGTGATAGAGGGGGGGGGGGGTAGTCTTAAACCTCACCATGTATCACCAGGGGGGAAGGGGGGGTTAAAAATGCCAAAAAATGCTTGCTTCAACTTAGGTAAGTACCTACTCCGAAACTACGGAATAATTGGGTAACAGCAAATGGGAGGGGCCCGTGCATAAATAATAACAGACGCACAGATCGATCGATCAGGTTAAGCTACGCTGGCCGCGGTTGGTCTGTCGATGGGTGACCATCTTTATATACCGTGACCCCCGTGACCCCTCCGTGCCTCGGAAAGCACGTTGGTCCCGGCTGTCATTCGTGGATCTTTGACAGTCGTTACGAATAGTCAGAAGCCCGAAAGTCTGACAACCAGTCTTACCAAGGAGTATCGTATTACCCAGTAACTGGGTTGTGCAGGTCAGATAGGCAGTCGCTCCATGTAAAATACTGGTATTCAGCTGCATCCGGTTAGACAGGAAGCCGACCCCAACATAGTTGGGAAAAGGAAAAAGTCGACAGATAACTTTAGTGGAACGTTTTTGCCAGAAATAAGTTTTGGTGATTGCCTAGAGAGAAACTTAGCAAATTAGCTCAAGTCTGCAAGTCATACAAAATTTATCTCGGAACTCGGACCAAAACAAGAACAACACAATTTCCGTCCTTAGCAAAAAGCGCAACGTGTCGGCAAAAGTCAAAGTTTGTGAATGACATCCTGCAAAAACAAAAGACAGACACACACACACACTTCACATTTTGCGAATTATTACGAAGCACACAAAATTTTTGCAGTCCCGAAACTTTAGGTTGGTAACTTGGTACAGAAGTGTCAATGTCAAAATGACAGGAAATGTTAGAAAAGAAATTGCCACATTATTTAATTTCTGAAGTGTTTATTAGTAATTCTACACACCCCATAGCAGATTAGCGTAAAGGTAGACCTTTAAAACGACCAATCTAGAACTTAAAAGCTTATCTCGTTATCAAAACGTCATAAATGTAATAGATAGGTACCACACGTAACCTTCATGAAGAAAAGCGCGGGCTGTCAAACGGAGGAAAACAAACTAATACGAACTTTAAAGTTGAGCAGTAATGTCTAATTTTCTTTAATTGCAAAGACATTTCTTTTTGCCGTGGTATAATAATATCGATCGTGAGAATTATTGCTTGCCAATTGAAATTAGACTTATTACGTTTGTTTTAAAGTTGATTTTTGATTGCATCGTAATGGCATACCTGTTCTCTGACCGACAATGACCTCTTGAAAAAGCGAGGGAAAAATGCTATAACGTTAACGTTCTTTGCCAATTGAAAAACAACTATAGGCTACGTGCGTAAGGTTGAATTTTGCATGTCATAACACACTTGTGATGTAATAATTGATAACATTTTTCGATTTACTAATAAAGTGCAGTGCATTCATGACGAAAATGGTTGAATCTGTACTTTTGGCGGTAAAAAGAGGCGGCCATTATCTTTTCAGAATGTATGCCATGATTTCCTTGTAACAACCTTGTAGGTAAATAAAAAAATATAATTTCATAGATAAACTCGGTAGTAGATACCTACATTGATAAAGTTCTCATATTTTTAGCAGCTTTTCCTTATGGCTTTAGGTAACGCTCAAGGTCTGTCTGCAATTCTGCATGGTGGTCTGTCAAAAAGGCGTTGGCTAGGCCAGGGCCAAGGCTAGATTAGCCACATCACATAGCAGATGTAGCAAAATAATGCTACAAGGTCTACACAGTAAATAATAAACTAGGAATTAATAATAGGAATTTATTTCCCTAACGTCTATAACGCAAAATAAGATTATTAATCAAATGTCACGGACAACAGTAGGCGTTTCGAACCGACAGACTATCGAACTAATAAATTACCGAACAAATGAGCAATCGCTGTAGGGTTTTTCGCAACAGGATTTTTCGCACAAACGTTACATCGCACCAATAAAGCATCGATGAAATAAAATATCGTACAACTGAATTATCGACACACCGTGTTCGATACAAAAGCGAATCATCAACTTTCGAAATCAAGTAGGGAACCCCCTTGGGGGCCCCGCGCTTGCACATACAAAACAACAAGGCTAATAGTCTAATGGAATAATATGAATGAATGTTGAAAGATCTTCTTTGATTAGTGTTATTACGAGAAACCACATAATGGGCTCAACTCATTGATTTTTTTAAATTCTTGTGCCTTTTATTGACATTTTTAAATGAATTTTGTATGACTTGCAGACTTGAGCTAATAATAAACATAGGTAGCAAATTTGCTACCTATGTTTTTCTCGATAACCGACATAGACAATCACCAAAACTTATTTCTGGCAAAAAACTTTCCACATCAGTTATCTGTCGACTTTTTATAAACAGCTTAATCGGCCGAACCATGCCTTCCTGACAATTTTTCTATATTATGTTGGCCCCATTGTAATTTATAGTCAATAGTTATTCCAAGAAAAACTGTCGACTCAATTTTTTTTTTTAAACGTTGCCCCACATTAGGAATTTCTCCTGTATTGTGGGTGCATTTACAAACATTTAAACTCACATACACAAACAGCCAGACCCGGAACAACTACTTGTAGGTCATACACATATTTGTTCCGTACGGGAATCGAACCCGCGACACGCAGCGCAGCAGTCAATCGCTTAACCACTGCGCCAACCGTGCCGTCAACTAGATAAATAAATTAAAAAAAAAATTGTTTTATCACTCATTTTTATTTAGTTTACTACTTAGTTTTTACTGCCGAACGTGCTAAGAGCGGTTACGATTACGACGTACGGCATTTCATAGAAACTTTCAAGCCCTTGTTTTTCGAAATGAATGAACCGATTTTAATGAAACTTCATACGCATAATGCTGGATACAAAGATCTAAAAAGTTACTTAAGAACATTTTCGAAAAATAGTGTTACAGCCAAATTAGACCGATTTTAAATTTTCCATGGAAACAGAGATTTCCCGTTATTTTTTTAAAAATAGGTAAGTATAAGACATTTCGAAAATGTTCTTAAGTAACTTAGTAGACCATTGTATCCTGCTTAAGCGTATGAAGTTTCATTAAAATCGGTTCATTCATTTCAAAAAACAAGGGCTTGAAAGTTTGTATGAAATGTTAAAACAACTTTCACAAGAACTCACAGCTTAGTATTAAAATATCAATTTCTAATACAAAAAAAATAGGTACCTATGACCCGGAACCTCGTCAATACCAATAACCTGTACGATCGACCATCGCGTGTACAGTAAACCCCGCTTCCATGGTGAAAATTTGACAATGACAGCGCCTTAACTTCGCAGAAATAAAGTCGATTTTCGTAGTTCCAGTGAGACTATTGCTTGTGATCGTACAGGCATAGCCAGTTTAAAGCCAGCGTCATCATATTATTATTAACATTAGACTGGATTAAACTAATAATTTAAGGAGTGTCTAGCAAAAAACATTTGTAAATCAGCTGCTCGATTCGATAATCTAATTAAGAAATTATAAACGTGACTGTGTTACATCTATCGATATACTTACATTATATTATAATAATCATGTACTACAGACGTTACATCACTATTTTATTTATATAAATATTCTTTATATGACTTCGCTGTCTGTCCGTCCGTCCGTCTGTCTGTCACCAGGCTGTATCTCAAGAACCGCGTTAGCTAAACAGTTGAATTTTTCACAAGTTATGTTCCTAATTCTGTTGCCGCTATAACAACAAATACTAAAAACAAAATAAAATAAATATTTAAGGGGGCTCCCTTACAACAAACGTGTTTTTTCGCCATTTTAGACTTATGGTACGGAACCCTTCGTGTGCGAGTCCGACTCGCACTTGGCCAGTTTTTTTTCTTATTTTGTCTGACCAGCTGCCACAGATCTTGATATTCTGTATTGGAAAAGCCAACTAGCATCGGAAGCACAGAACATAATCGGAAGTGTGAACCGTCCAAGTTTCCGGTCAGTGGCTCAGAGCTCCAAGGAACCCGAGCAGGGCCTCCTAAAAATATAGTTTTCTCCAGGACTTCTAAGAGTCACATTTTTTTCTGCAACAATCAAGCAAGCTTAGCAACTGCCTCTTCACCATTTAACTTTTTTTTTCTTTGGTAACTGAGCCAACTATCTAAAACTTTTGTTTTGTAATGTTGGCACTTTTCAATTTGAATAACAGCTGTCAAAGCTCCCATTGCTCTAAAGTGCAAAGACAAACATTCATTCAGCCTTTAACAAAAAAATAATTCTGAAAACAGAAATCATCTCGGAATGAGCTACAGACTTTAATCTGTGTAGAGAGGACGTAAAAACTTCCTAAACTTGCAGCCGTTGTGACCTTGAACTCGCACACGGACTGGGGCGTGTAGCTTGGACAGGCAGCACATTCCGAGTTCTGAAACGTGATTTTGGGTATAAAATACTCAATTCGACCGTGATAAATCTTGAAAACTGTAACTGTATAGTGAATGTAACTGTAAAAACCAAGCTAAATAAACATTTCTGGGGAATAAAATAAAAATAAAAGTTATCTGGGTAAAATACAGTACATACATAGGTACATTAATAGAAATGGTTGAGTTTCATGCCCAATTCTTCTCCATACGAAACTACCTTTTGGAACCACCCAGAATCAATTGTATTTTCTTGTAAATTTTGTTTTTTTTTTATAATGAATGACAAAAAAACGTTGAATTTGAAAAATGGCGGTAAATCTGATAGATTACGATCAAAAGCGTAACCGCCTTTAAATTCTAACATGATAATGTTCCACCATCACACCCGAAACATCATATAAACACTGTAAAGAGTCGAAAATGTAACTTTTAACAATACTTTAGAAGCCCGGAACCTTGTACCTGCCACAAATATTTTATGTAAAAAAAGTCCTAGCTTTCCGAGAACGTATGCGTAGCGACCCGAACCTGTTAGCGAATTTAAAAAAAAAACTGGACAAAAAAGTATGGCCGCCCGTTCCATCAGCTGATTTTGAAATCGGTGAAGCTGTGAGGCGCCCCTGTACCGAGTTTGCGTGGCGATTGGAATGTATCGCTATGGAGTTATTATTATTTATTGATTTTTGTGCTTTTTCTTGATAGTTTTGGCTGTAAATCGGTGTCAGAACTTGATTTTATTGCATATTATGGAATTGTTTGGCGTTGTAGTGTAACTGTTTAGGTTAATTTGGATTGAACACTATTTCAGACAGCTTTTCGGCTATTTTGAGGTTGCTTTTTCTTAAACCAGAATTACCAGCAAAGTTTTCAGTTGAACGCTCAAAATTTTGTATTAATTGTTCGGTTTCTAGGGCTGAGATGTGTCTTCGAATATAATTTGGCTTCAAAAACTTTCCTTAAACAGCAAAAACCGGCATTTTATTCTTAAAATGAATCTTCATACCAGCACGTACGAACATCGCAAGAAGTTTCATAGTACAAGGAGGCCGTCCAACCTGTTTGCTCTCTCAGCTGATTCCCGCCAAAACCAGGCGTCACAGTAAAAAAAAATTCAACAATAGTTGACAAAATACATACTTTATTATCATCATTTTAGTGTATAGGAGAGCTATTGTCATGTCTTCAAGCAATGGGTTAGTGTTTACAAGTTATTTTAAAAGGTTATTGTCGAGTTACATTACCGGTTTGCGAAAGCTCCACACGTCAGCTGGTTGTCCCGCGCAAATTGGCTGTATAGGTTATTGCCTTTGCTTGATTATGCTGAAACCTTACACCTGTCATTAGTTCAGTGATTTGAAAGTTTGACATTTTGGCAGCAGACATTTGACAATGTCACTGAAAAATGTAGGTACTTTATACCTAGCCGTAATTGTATAAATACGTAAGTAACAAAGGACCATGATTACCACAATCCTTCAATGAATTAGGTATGTATATTTCAAAACTGCCAGCACTGATCACTAAAAACCTACCTACCGGAAATTATGTCATCGGCCCACGTTGCCAACTTTGCAAAACTAAAGTCACTCCTACACGTGGTTCGAAAAATAAATCAGTATTGGATTCCTTACTACCTACTGTTTTTTATGGATATTAATCTAAGAAAAGATATATTTACATGACGATGTAAATTTATCTATGTATAGTAATATTCGAGACACGTTTTAAAAGAAAATAATGACGAAATTAATAATAATCTATCATTCGTTGGCCATCGACACAAACCTTTAAAAACAATTTTGTAAGACTTCTTAATGGACTTTATGTTTTTTTTATGAAACATGTGAATAATTTCACATTTATTATTCTAGGCAAGTTTAGAATAATTGCTAATTGTGTAAATAATTACAAACCAATCACAGTAAGGTAATTACAGTGGACCAACCTTATCAATCCAATGTAAAGGACAGTTTACCTTACTGAAGCCCGGTTTCCACCACGAAAGAGTAATGAGCCGGGAATGGCTAAGCGGAGCGGACTTCGTTTTCATGAAATAGGTTTCCACCAAGAAAGAGTTTAGTCGTCTGATTCCCGCCGCAAAAGAGAAATGAAACAGAAGAATGAGCAGAGCGAGCTGAACGGAAAATGAGTAATAGAGCTCCGTTGGAGTTTTGAACTGGTTGCGAGCGGTCGTGTTTTGTTGCCAATTCGCAATGTCGAGTGATACAGAATCTTCCACAACAATGCGTGGGTGATGGGCGGGGAAAGCGCGGGGCGGCAACAGCGAGCGACTCATTTACAAACTAGTTGGTGAGACCGCGACGCAACGGCCTCCGCACGGGTCACTCGATCAGCTTAAGCTACGCTTGCCGCGGCTGGCCTGTGGATGGGTGACCATCTTCACATACCAAGAACCCTCCGTGCCTCGGAAAGCACGTTAAGCCGTTGGTCCCGGCTGTCATTCGTGGATCTTTGACAGTCGTTACGGGTCATCAGAAGCCCGAAAGTCTGACAACCAGTCTTACCAAGGGGTATCGTATTACCCAGTAACTGGGTTGTGGAGGTCAGATAGGCAGTCGCTCCATGTAAAATACTGGTATTCAACTGCAACCGGTTAGACTGGGAGCCGACCTTAACATAGTTGGAAAAGGCTAGGCAGATGTTGGATCGCTCCGCTCAACTCTTTCTCGGTAGAATTACTATGTATTTTTCAATTGCGAGATACAAGGAGTACCTAAGCTCCGCTTTCTAGAAATGAGCAAGCTCATTTTTACTCTTTTTGCCCGCTGAGTCATTTCCGCTCAACTCTTTGTTGGTGGAAACACATTTAGGTAAGCAGTTTTCTTTTGCGAGGTAAAAGATCCGCTCGCGGTGGAAACCGGGCTTAAAGCGCCATTTGAACCTCTATTGACATTACCAGTACCTATCAAAATAGAGGTCATCTAACTTTAGTCTTTTAGTCTCATTTTCCAACATAGTCAGACCCCTTTATTCAAACATTTCATCAACAAACACAGTTCAACGCGTCTAGCCAGTAAAAACCCATAGAAAACCGCTTTTCACACCGATAATGTATTTAAAAATAATTAAAAACACGTTTAAACAGTTAACAATGACATTTTGTTAGCAAAAATATATGAAATGAATGTTAATTTATTCTCACGTGAACTCTCAGCTGATTTGGCGGGAAAGCCGCCATGTTGAATTGAAACAAAACTCGTTTGGCAAACGAGTGATTTATTTTGTAAAGTCCCTACTAAGGAAGCGTTCGATATTGTGTATTGTTATCTACGGTTTTAAAAAGGGTTAAACAGTAAACAGGGGGTGTATGCTTGAATGAGCGAAATTGTGTCTTTATTTCAAGTTTACTGTGTTGCCTATAAAATACACCCCTGTTAAAAAGTGAAAGTAACTGTCAGTTGTCTGTTGAAGGTTGAAGCCGTGGGATGTTACTCCCTTGAGAACTGGATGCTGTATCCCTTACAAAGGCCTGCTTTGCTTGTGGCCTGTGGGTGTTGTAAGTTGAGTGAAGAATTTTGTCAAGGGAATGACCAGTAAGTAATTTTTGTTTTTGTTAGGAAATCATCAAATAACTTTTTCATATTAATTAGGTAATCCATACTAATATTCTGTCTGTCTGTCTGTTACCTCTTCACGCTTAAACCGCTGAACCGATGAAATTTGGAGAGATAGTTTGAGTCCCGAGAAAGGACATATGTAGTATAGTTTTTATCCCGATATTCCCAAGGGATCGACACTTATGCGGATGAAAACGCCTATTAAACTAAAAGAATTGGTTCATCATAAATTCTCCTACCTATAAACCAATTTATTTGGGGTCGGCGCAACATGTCTTTGTCTTCCATACTTCTCTGTTAGTTTAGAATTGATTGATATTTCGAAACAAAATTAGATTTAACTCAAAATAAGTGAGAACTGCTCTTAAAACAGTGAAGGAAAATTGACTAAACTGACTCCTAGAACCAAAAAATTCGAAGACATGTGACATCTAAAAACTCGCACTGGGCCCGCGTGGTGGATTCTGGCCCTGTCCCTCTCTGAGAAGAGGCCTGTGTCCCAGCAGTGGGAACATTATAGGCTGATCATATATGCTATGTACAGACGCCAGCAGGTCAACCTACCCGAAACTGTCAGATTTTCCCAATCAACCTTGAACCTTATGCTTTAGCAATAAAGTCGAAAATCTATTAAAGAAATCTGACAGATTGTAGTAACTTGATGTGCTGGCGTCTGTACATACAGACGCCAGCACATCAAGCTACCCGAAACTGTCAAATTTTCCCAATCAATTTTGAATAGAATAGAATACTCTTTATTATGTACACACACACCATATAAATTACAGACATAATTTTAGAAACTATACAAAGGGTGACAAAATGGGCGGTGAACCTTCTACTTTAGCGATAAAGTCTGATGATGATGTGCTGGCGTCTGTACGTGAAAACTAGGAAAGAATTTCATTCATACTTTGCTGTCGCTCTATAATAATAGTAAGCAACGTTTTTCTTCAAGAACCTTTCTAAGATTTGCCGATAAAGGGCCATTTTGGTATGTGAACGTTCAAGGGCTCTCACGTGATGGATAATGGCTTCCTACATATTAATAAAAGCCCGCCTTCACACAGGAAGACCCGGGGTGGCCTTCGAAACCGGAGACCACAACGCATAATACAGGGTCTCCTAAATATCTCTTTTTGATACCGCTTCAAGCCCCCGGGCCATTAAAAAGATAACTATAAGCCAAATACAAAATACTTTTGTATTCCCATAGCTTGCAAAAAGATATTTCGGCGAAAACCCATTTTTTTTCTGTGCCGATGGGCCCCAAAGGTTAAATTGACCGATGAAAAAATCTCGTTCGACGCTCAACTATAAAGATTGGGTGAGGTTGAGGGTATTAGCTATTTGTCATGTGAAAGCACGCTTGTCATAAACCATCGTCTGTTCTGACAGGTTGAAATTAGTGCCAAGGGAGCCCTGGTATGTTTTATAATGTGCCTATTATGGCTCGTGTTGGCAAGCGATTCTTGAGCACGCCAAGAGACTGTTTGATTGGGCCCGTGCGGCTAAAGTGTTGTTAGGTTTCAGTTTTTTCATTGGGATCCTGGAGTCTGGATTTGTGCAGAGTAAGTGTCGGCGGCTGTCGCCGACACTCTTCGGCGGTGTATGCACATTGAATGGCTTGCTTTCGATATTGCATGGCACATGTCTTAGTTATGTTACTGTTCATTATAATATAAATAGCTAATAATTATTATGTAGGTAGTTTGTTTTTTTTTATGCGAATGGCGAATGAATTTATCTTGACATCCTTTGGTAATACCTCAGAGTAACTAGTAGTCAATCAATGCCTAGCCTCCTTTTTCCCAACTATGCTCATGTCGGGCTCAAGTCTTACCGAATGCAGCAGAATACCAGAATTTTACACGGAGAGCTTGCTTACCTGACCTCCACAACCAAGTTACTGGGTAACACGATACCTCTCGGTGAGACTGGTTAAGGAATCTAAGACGAAAATGGCTGACGGCCTACCTGGTGCCTAACGGTAAGCATCTCTGTCTGTTACAATACTTACAATGGTTAATACTTCTCATGTACGTGCCATGGCATTGCGCTTTTATTACAGACGGCAAAGTAGAAACTTTTGAGATCCTTTTTAACGGGTGCTGGACACTTTAATCTGGGAAAGCAATGCTACCTGGTAGTAAAGATATGTATATTGGTAGTCCTTGTGCAGAAAAACTCTTGAACAAAGAGCTCTAATGGCTGAACTTTACTGCCTACTTTAGTGACGCCGCGTCCTTACATTACCTACCAGGATTATGAATAAAATAAGAAGCTGTTGTAGACTAACTATAGAAAAAAATATTTTATAGATTGCTAGTAAGATTTACAAAAAACGGAAACAGATAGTAGCGAGACCTCCGACGATGACATTGAAAACAGCAACATCTAGCACAGCAGAGCAATGACATACAAAAGAGCCGAGAAAGCAGTAGAACTTCATCAAAAGACTCACCGGTGAAGCTCGACCTGAACCAATCTGGCGACGACGTCGTTAAAAGATGCCCAAGCATAGATAAATATCACCCTTTTTTTTACTAGTCCAATGCTTACTCTAGCTAGGATGCATATCCGATATGGCTCCTTAAATCCTTCCCTATCCTAAGGGCTCGTCTTCCCTACCATTACTGCGCCCCCCAGTCTACTCCTTGATATGCAATATGAACATGCAACCCTACAGGGATCGTGGGGGTATTTAAAATTGTGTTTTGTAAAAAAACGTCAGTAAAAGTTGGAACCTTCAATATCTCCGTAACCAGAAGCTTTCTAGGTTTGATCCAGTACAAAAAAAAATACTATGACGCGGAGTACCTACTCATGACTCGACACCCGTTATACAAATTAGTGTTTATAGTATAACTCATGATATTATGCCATCATCTTATAAAATACTCGGGCATGGAAACGCCATACAGGCTAAAGTCTCTATAGTCCTACAATAGGCAGTTTTTTTTTTTTTGGGGTGGGCATAATCAAATGACCCCTCCCGCTCTAGGTGGAGCGGAAGGGAGTGTCAGACTCTTACTGACTAAAACCCACCCGTGTTCCTTCCTTAGCCCTTTATGTTCCGGGGTAGCGGTAACCCTTTCGGACAATCCCGTTAACTCGGCAATACTAGGCATACGGCAATAATAGGCATACTGACTGAGCGATATTGTTTTAAAAATTAAAACTAACTAATGTTCTTTTTCTTCAATAGCGTTCACATTCACACACAAGAACTTTTGCAGCACATTCTAAAACATAAGTAATCATTTCATTATTCATCCAATTACCATTATAATAACGTTATAATATCTTTAATAACGATCCACGCCATTCTTCTTCATACTCCGAACTTTTCGGCACCACACAATCGCCTTAAAAAAGATTAAGAATAAAAAGGCTAACCAATCACAAAGGTTTTGCTCAATAGCTAATCTTTATTAATAAGTATAAACCCTTCATTGTCAAACATTTTATGACTTGGCTTAACCTTTTTTGACGTAACATTGGCACAATACTGAGTATAGCTTGATTGACATCTTGCGAGGACACGAAGTATTGGAACATAAACAATTATAATAGGTTCGGACTTTCAGCCAAAGACTACATTAAAATGCTGCTTTCAGCCAACACTCTTGGTAAAGTATTTTCTATTAGTCCATTTATTTAAAGGATGAAATTACACAAAGGAAGCGGGTTAGAAGTTTTTGCCACGTTACTGTATTTGGGTTACAAAAATGCTCATTTCTTTTTAAGGGGCTGTTTCGGCTTTGATGTGGACAAGTATGGGTGTTGGTGGCGACTCAGGGATTATGGCTAGGTAGCAGTCTTTAGTGAAAATAATCCGGTCAGACGGCAGTCGCCATTGGCCATTCAATAGTTAACGCACGAACGGATTACTTTATTTATTTGTACTTTGGTGATATCTGGGATCAAGCTGCTGTGGCGAGAGACGATCAGATGAAGTTATTGTTATTTTAAGAATGTTGGTTTCGATTCTAGACTATCCAAATAAAAAAAAAAAAACCGGGGTTGAATTTTCACCGGCGAGCTACTTACTAGATCTCGTTCAAACCAATTTTCAGTGGAAGTTTACATGATAATGTACATCATATATTTTTTTTTAGTTTGATCATTCTCTTATTTTAGAAGTTACAGGGGGGGACACACACATTTTACCACTTTGGAAGTGTCTCTCGCGCAAACTATTCAGTTTAGAAAAAAAATATATTAGAAACCTCAATATCATTTTTGAAGACCTGTCCATAGATACCCCACACGTATGGGTTTGATGAAAAATAAATTTTTCAGTTTCAGTTCTAAGTATGGGGAACCCCCATAGTTTATTGTTTTTTTCTATTTTTTTGTGAAAATCTTAATGCGGTTCACAGAATACATCTACTTACCAAGTTTCAACAGTGTAGTTCTTATAGTTTCGGAAAAAGTGGTTGTGACATACGGACGGACAGACAGACAGACATGACGAATCCATAAGGGTTCCGTTTTTGCCATTTGGTTACGGAACCCTAAAAAGTACGTAGCAACTTGAGAACGTCCTCCTTTTTATCGTCGGTTAAAAACAGAAAGCACGCTTGTATGTATTTTTTTATCACTTGCTCCGTCGAAGTAGCCCCAGTTTGCGTAGGGTCAAAGTGACCCCGTGTTGCCACCGATAACGCCATGCAAGTTTTGGGAAAACAAGATTCGAGTTCCTGTCGTGCCAGCGACACGAAAAAGACGAAGATCGATGGCTCGACAATTTATCGAGTGATAAAGTAATAGTCTCTTTAAACAATGGATAGTGGTAGACCGCGAAATTCAATTTTTTTTTTTACGTTTTTTGTAATTTGCAGGTCAGTATCAGGTTGTATCTTGATCAAAATATGATTCGCGACAATAACAGATACATATTTAGAGAATTATAATCATTAGAATCATTAATATACATCTTTCTAAGTTATATTTCTACGAGTACCATTAACACTTTTCCATAAGATACTGTTGGTTGGTGGTAGAAATCTAACTTAGAAAGATTGAATTTCGCGGTCTCAACTACCTATTCACCTTAAACAAAAAATATGATAAAAAAAAAACAAAAAAAGTACATACGTGGCAACACTGGCAACTGGAGAACGTCCTCCTTCTCGTCGGTTAAAAACAGAAAGCAGGCTTGTATGTATTTTTTTTTATCACTTGCTCCGTCGAAGTAGCCCCAGTTTGCGGGGGGTCAAAGTGACCCCTGCGTTGCCACCGATAACGCCGTGGAAGTGGCGAAGTTTTGGGAAAACAAGATTCGAGTTCCTGTCCTGCCAGCGACACGAAAAAGACAAAGATCGATCGCTCGACAATTTATCGAGTGATATAGTAATTGTCTCTTTAAACATTTTTTTTTTAAATAAGTAAGTTGTAAGTAAAATAGTAAGCAGGACAGACTATATTGTCGTCTCGAGTCTCAATCTGTTACAAACTTACAGTTATTAAGGCTACTCTTTCGAAAAAAGCTTAAAAACAGCGTGTAGATGAAGCAGCTTTTCTCCGGAACTTACAGAGAAATTACCTACATCTGAAAAAATAGTTGGTAATCTACATGATATGAATCGTAATTTGGTTTAGCCATAATTTTTCTATCGATATCACCTATTAAGAAAAAAAACCACCAAATCACCTCCAAATCGTTGAGATGGAACCATTTTACTCCTTCATTTTTTATCAAAAGAATATAAAAAAATATCTACTGCTTTGCAATACAAACGAAAATGATTTGGTTTTGTTACTTTTTAAAAACATGTGTATTTTTTAATATAATAAATTAAAAATGCGATCGTTTAAAGTCCGTGTCTATATCATCCCCGCACTCGTCCACGAATTCAGTGCGGGGCGCCTCGTGTTGCTAGGCAACGCGTTGGCATGCGGGTGCATGCGGGTGGCGGAGTGGCCCGGAGAGGGGTAGTTTTCTCCGCCCAAATGCACAAGGTCGTTGGCCTGAATACAAGCCTTAAACTTAACCTACACGGACACGTGGTCAAAAACTTCCCTAATCCTGTATTCCGCGAAGAGTTAAGACAGAAGAGGTGTATAGACGCCAGCACATCAAGCTTTCCGAAACTGTCAAAATTTCCCAATCAACCTTGAACCTTATACTTTAGCGATAAAGTTGAAAATCTATTACCTACTTAAAGAAATTTGACAGATATGCTGGCGTTTGTACACCTCTGTCTAATATACTGAATTTCATCATGACATGGTAATCTTATATTGATTTGATTGAATGTGATTGACTTAGTCTAAATCTTTATAAGTAGCTAAAACTGTTTGCATGCCTTAGTTAAGGTAGTTAGTACAGGATCATTATAAACTTAACATCTGTAACTTGTACCTACTTTCTGTGCTAATAGGCTATTTGACTGGTTTCTGATAAACATCTCAGATTATTTAATGGTGTCTAACGAGCCCACAAAAACCTATTACTTCAAATTGCATAATGTATTTCTTTTAAAAAATAGTAAATAAAAATGTACTGTTTAAATAAGCCGCCAAAACACTATCTTTAACAATATGGCGTCGTGACGTCACGATTCACGTAAACAAACGTTGAAACGGTCGAGATACTAGACAAAAGTCATCTGTTCTGTCAACGATAGACAGAAATTTACTAAATCATGACGTCATCTTAAGTTCAGCCAATCCAGACCGTTTTCGATTACGTGGCGCCAGATTTAAAAAGATGAAGTTTTTTCGGTTTTTTTTTATAAATAATACATTGTTTTGTAGTAAAATTAATGCAAATCGATTTTAAAAGCGATAATCTATACGAGTGTCAATAATTATGACCTTATTTTTAACATTGTCAAATAGCCTATTACTAAAGAACTATTCTACATATTATATTCTAAAAAAAAGAAAAAATGTTTGAGAATGTGCAAACTGCGCTCTTTCATATGAAACCCCACATGCCCTAGTAGCCCCACTTCGAATTTTTCAGACCCCCTTTCAGTCCCTGTTGCAAAAAATATACATATATTTTTATTTTTTTCTTATTTGCTAAATAGTTGGGCAAACGTCATCTAAAACTATTCCAAATTTCAAGTTGATAGCATTAGTAGTTCTTGAGATATACAGCTGTGACAGACAGACTGAGTCTCACCATAAGGGTTCCGTTTTACCATATTGGTACGGAACCCTAAAAGACAGTGGCACTCCGGGAGTGCCGACAGAAGTGAAAACAAAACACAAACAGAATACTTTGCCGTCACTCAGTGACATAAATAGGATAAACATTAAAACCGAGAAGGTACATCCCGAGGACAGCCGAACACATCCGAAGCGGCGTCGGTTACGGTAACAGTGGTGCGAGTTCAATAGTTTTTTCCCATCTCAAAAAACGCCCAACGCACCTAAAGAAGTTTTCACTTCAAAAAAAAAACAGTGGCACTCCGGGAGTGCCGACAGAAGTGAAAACAAAACACAAACAGAATACTTTGCCATCACTCACTGACATATCGGATATACATTAAAACCGAGTACATCCCGAGGACAGTCGAACACATCCGAAGCGGGTATTTTTTGAATCGTCTTATAAACAAAACACGCGCAGTGTCGCGAGTTCCATGTTTTTACCGACTTCAAAAAAAAGGAGGTTATCAATTCGATACGTATGTATGTAATATTATTGGAACTGCATTATATTCACATATGATGATCTATTAGGGCTTCCAAACAAATATACAAAATTTCATAGGCGTATGTATGTATGTATGTATGTATGTATGTATGTTTGTCCACGCATATCTCCGGAACTATTAATCGGATCGTGACCATTTTTTTTTATTGGCTTACATTTTCTTCAACTCAGGGAACAGTGCAAGTTTCATCTAGATCGATTCAGTAATTTTCAAGATATGGACTAATACGTGTAAGTGTGACGGCCTGGCTTATTGATAAGAGCTACGGGTGTAGTGTTAAAGGGAAAACATCTCAAAACCTTGGTCAAATACTAGTGCAAAAACTAAAAATTACGAAATAAAAAGTAATTTAAAAAATTAAACCGACTTCAAAAAGAAATTAACTCAAAATTATGAAATAACTTTAATTTCGGAAGTCGGTGGCATAAAACTAAAATACAGATCCCAAGACACCGACTTCCGAAATTAAAGTTATTTCATAATTTTGAGTTAATTTCTTTTTGAAGTCGGTTTAATTTTTTAAATTACTTTTTATTTCCCCATCAGAAAAAATGTTCAACGCGCCTAAAGAAGTTTTCACTTCAAAGATGTATTCCGCACCTGCGTACAGTCACGAGCATAAGGCGCAGATACACAATTTCTAATGATTTTAAATTCATCATCACGTCTAAACGACTGGCCTGATTTCTTTGAAAATAAAATATGTTATACTAGACAATTGTCTTCGTAATTTGATCTGTGAATATTTGCAATTATATTTTTTTAACATAGTGTAATTAATTTGTAAAGTAATGTCTACCGCGGACAAAAAAACGACAATCACGCAAAGACTATCGGGTGTATTTTCATAAAACTTTCACCATCTAAAAGATAATTTAATTTCCTAAATTTTAGTATACGGTTTTTTTTTGTTTTGTGTTTGATAATTCAACTAGGGTTCGTTTTTCGAATAAACTTGGTACGCGTTGACGCGGGGTCTCTGCCGGGCGACGGGCGGCAGTGCATCGCTGACCACTGTCACGGGTAGACGCTAACGCTCGGAGCAATAAGAAAATAATTTTATTCGCTTTTGAGTTTCGTGCTGAAAATGTCTGGTAAGTCCAAATTACTAAAAAAGAAACGCCTTATATTGGCAAAAAATAGATTATTGAGGTAAGTAACGTAAGTAATTATTGTAATGTAGTATATCCATACCGCATTCTTGTAGGGACAGTCCGGATCAGAGTTTCAAAAAATACTTGAATGCTAATATTGACATTGTTGTGGGGGTAATTATTTTTGATAACCACTCACGCCTACATTGCCGAAAATAGACAGCTCCCGAAAATCCTAAACTGTCCGGCCGCCAAAATCGAGATCGAACGAAAACCACAGCATGTCCAGGCGCACTTTCGGACGTTTTATTTTTAGTAATTTTGTCTATGGGAGTATTGCTTGCGTTCCAGGTTCTTTAGTAGGGTGGTTAGTACAGACGCCAGCACATCATGCTACTACAATCTGTCAAATTTCTTTAAAAGATTTTCAACTTTATCGCTATAGCATAAGGTTCAAAATTGATTGGGAAAATTTGACAGTTTCGGGTAGCTTGATGTGCTGGCGTCTGTACATTTGTACCAAAGACCGTGTGGTTGTATCGGCATTACGAAATAAGTTATCTGTACTTGAAAATCTTTAAAAAAATAAATGACCGCGATGACGCATACGCAATTCGACATTCGCGTGATGTTATTGTTATTGTTGATCATAACTTTGGAAGAACAATGGTATGTATTATTATGTCATTCGATTCAGTATGAATGGGGCTATTTTTAACCGACTTCAAAAAAGGAGGAGGTTCTCAATTCGACGGTATGTTTTTTTTTTTTTTTGTGTTTGTTACGCGATTACTCCGCCAATTGTGGACCGATTTTCAAAATTCTTTTGTTGTTTGAAAGGGTATGGTCTCGACGTGGTCCCATTGTCACCAACTCGGAATCTGATGAGGGAATCCCATGGAAATCAAGGGAAACCCTCAAATTTTATAGGCACACCTATAGCTAATTGGGTATTTTTTAACCGACTTCAAAAAAGGAGGAGGTTCTCAATTCGACGGTATGTTTTTTTTTTTGTGTGTGTTTGTTACGCGATTACTCCGCCAATTGTGGACCGATTTTCAAAATTCTTTTTTTGTTCGGAAGGGTATACTCTCGAGGTGGTCCTATTATCATCAAGTTGGAATCTGATGAGAGGATCCCATGGAAATCGACGGAAACCCTCAAATTTTATAGGCAAAGCTATAGCGATTTGGGTGTTGTTTAAAGTAACTTGAGCATTTGCTCTCGGAAATCATCTTTTGGTAAAGTGGAGCTGATGATGAAGACCACAGATGGCCATCGGAACTACTCAATGACAAATATTTCACGGGTTGCGATTCGATTACTTTATTATGGTTGCTAAACGATTTATCCTCGTCACAATGCGTATGGTGAAGTGGAGCTGATGGTGACTTCTCAATCAGCTCCAGTTCTCCTGGTTCTTACTAGGAGAACTCCTCAACAATTAACGACCCTACATCGGGAAAAGCAATATTTTGTAAAAGGTGATGAGCAGTTGACATTAGGCTATTGTAACTTAGATAAATTACAAACTGACCCACTAAAAAGTGAAAAATAAAAACTTTTTTACAAAAAAAACATCGACTGGAAGTTTTTAGTGGGTCAGTTTGCACGATGCACGAGTTACTATGTTACTATATTAATTAAAGTTATTTTTCACTTTGTAGTGTTTTTTGGAAGTCGGTTGTTTTTTTTTGTAAAAAAGTTTTTATTTTGGTAAATAAAAAAATAGGGTCATCGCTTTCGATTTTGAAATAATATTATTAAATTTTTTTACTGTCGTAATATAAACAAACAGTAAAAATAAACAATAAATTATTGAAAAAAATCAAAGTCTCTAAGTGGCGACGCACAGTGGTTCGAAATCGACGCCTAGTGGACATTGAAAATCAAAATGGCTTTAGGCAAGAAATAAAAATTGGTACAGCTTTATTTCAGTAATATTTATAATATTTAGTAATATGAAAGCCACAGAAAGCACCATCTCCGAAAAATTTTTTTTTTTTTTTTTTGTATGAAGAAAAGCACAAAAGTCGTTTTTTCTCACAGCTTAATAAAACTTAAAGCCTGCGGCTTACATGGGGTGTAGTCCTACATGAGGCGATCCCGAAATGCTATAACACGCACACCCATGCGCGCCGCTTCACTCACAGCAGAGTGTTGAATTTCGAGAAATTCAGTAAGTGATTTTTACGTTGATTTAGGTGTGATCTTGAAAATATACAAAGTTATTGACTTTAGTATGCTAATTTTATTAATTATAATGAGAAATATGTATACTATGTAAAAATAAAAAACTTTCAAATAGATACTCATTTACAATATAGATAGATTTTGCAATATTTCTTATGATAATTTAATTCGTTGTTAGTAGTAGAAGTTTGATTTCATAATTTACATTAAAAAAAATAGTACAAGAACTTATAACTAATAGATACAGAAAAATACTAAGAATAGGCAATTGTATAATTGAGAAAAAATATAAAATTTGCACAAAAACATCAAAAATTAAAATCTAGTCTACTGAGTTTCGTCATCGCTATCAAAGAATTCAAAATCAGAATCCATCACACTTGGCACCTCAACAAATTCAATGTTTTCCTTATCCATGGTATCCAGGTCAATTAAAAGAAGAGACATTATTTCTTCAGTTAAATCATTTCTACTTTTATTTGTCAGTTTAGGTCGAATGCTTGACAAATATGGGTCTGAGGACACGAGGAAACCATTAAAGATGTCTAGGTTTGTCGCTCTGCGACAAAATTTCCGCGTATGATGTTCCCTGAGTTTTCTAAAATCTTTGTTTCGGGCTTCAGATGCCTCTTCTGATAGCTTTCCTATAGGCAAAATGTTGAAATGTTTTATTATTTCGGCTCCATGTAGCAGAAGTTTGTGGATACTGGAAGGCATGAAATACCAGCCATACAGTTCCACATACAGCTGCGCAGTTTCGTCGAGATAATTGGCAAACAAATCAATATCAATAGACTGTCCTGATGATACAACACGGAGAATAGTTGCGAATTTTTGGAGCAGCTCCTGACTCAATCCAGTGATATTTGCAGTCTTCTCAGGACACTGGAAAAATCTTCTAGCCCTGTTGCCATCATTCGTGGTTCCAGTACCTTTATATAAAAAAAAAATATTGATATGAGAACATTATTAGATAAGTTTTATAATATTACACTAATTTATAAACCCTTTGATATTATACAAAATAAATAAATCAACTAACCTTGTTTTACGATATCCACTAGGAGTCCCATTTCCTCTCGAAATTTACGCTGTATCGTCTGTTTGCGACTTTTCAAAGCTGCTTTACTAGCTTCATCTCTGGCTTGCCAATTTTTTAACATCCAATCGGTAAGCGATTTGCAGCAGGCATTCCATGGATCTGATCCATGCATGCAAAGTCGACAAACCGTACTTGTAAATATCAGATGATACAGATTTCCTAAAATATGAATAAAAAGGTTAAAAGTGTTTTTCAATTAAATAAAAAAAATATATAATTTTAACGTAGATTTCCAACATTCAACTTGCTTGTGAATCTTCTCCAAATCATTCATTTCACTTGGTACAGCTTTACAGATGTCACATGTTTGCATAGAGGTTTGTGACAGGTGAGACGTTATTTTGCCATCTATCGTGGTCATTAAATATTGAATGTTTAACTTGTATATTATTTTCAATGATAAATGGCTTCAATGCTTTAATTTCAGCATCGATCAAACCCATTTACTCCTTCATGTCCAACTTATTTTTGCTGACAAACTTGAAATAAATTGGTCTACAAAGCATTGTAGAAGAAGGTTTTGGGTTTTCCCAGACCAAATCGTCACCACACATCAACTGCAAGGGCACAAAACAGCACATAAAAGACTAGAGTCGTCTTCATCTGCATTCATGCATTGCTTGTAGTTGCTTTGATTTGACGCACCATCGAAGTCCCATTTGCAGACTAAGATGAGTTCTTTATCTTGCAAATGGTCCAAGTTTAATGTTTTGGCAAGTCGAGTGACAGTGATGTCCAAAATAGCTTGAAGTTTTACTTTAACTCCTCGTTCGGTCACTTCAATATCGCTCTCAGGAGGATAGCATGCCTTCTTGGCTTTTAAAACTGAATAATATGTTGGGTACAAATCTACTCCACGTTCTTTCGCAGTTTCCCTTAAAGTTAGATACTGCCACTTCGACAATTTCAAAGAAATCCATATACCCAACGCTTCTTCTGCTGTATACTTGTTAGTAGTTGCCTTGCCATTCAAAAAATTCTTGATCTCTGCTGCTTGTTCAGGATGCTCAGTAATATATTTTATTAAGTCTTCCACGTCCTCATTCTCCTCACTACAACTCGCTGCAGCAGCATATGCAAGTTCCTGAGGGTCGTGCGTTAAAAGTTCTTCTATTCTTCTCTTCTTCTGTTTTTGGCATAATTCTGAGAAAGGTTTTCTTGGGCTCCTTTTCAGTGTTGTAGTGCTAACAGTACATTTAGTTGCTTTGGACGTGAATGCACCTTCATTTATACCACTAGCACTTGAGGTTGAAGGTTCAACAGTATCAGTAACAGAGTCGATTGATACTACGAATCGTGAGATTACGAATAGCTTACAAGAAACAATCATTACTATGTAATTATCTTTTCCAGTTGGTATGTGTACCTTTCCCAAAGATAGAGGTATCTATTTGAGTTTTTTTTATTTTTTTATATAGTATATTCCATTATTTCTCATTATAATTTATAAAATTAGCATACTAAAGTCAATTACTTTGTATATTTTCAAGATCACACCTAAATCAACGTAAAAATCACTTACTGAATTTCTCGAAATTCAACACTCTGCTGTGAGTGAAGCGGCGCGCATGGGTGTGCGTGTTATAGCATTTCGGGATCGCCTCATGTAGGACTACACCCCATGTATGCCGCAGGCTTTAAGTTTTATTAAGCTGTGAGAAAAAACGACTTTTGTGTTTTTCTTCATACAAAAAAAAAAAAAATTTTTTTTTTCGGAGATGGTGCTGTCTGAGGCTTTCATATTACTAAAATAAAGCTGTACCAATTTTTATTTCTCGCCTAGAGCCATTTTGATTTTCAATGTCCACTAGGCGTCGATTTCGAACCACTGTGCGACGGCGCCCCGCGGCCCGTCGAAAAAAATTTTCCGGGACAGTTTAGATGACGTAAACGCGTAACGTGCGCGTTCGGGGCGTGTGAGTGGGTATGTAATGTAGTACGACTTCGACTGCGGAGATGTAACTTTTACGTCTGTAGACTTACAGTACCTATGTCGGTATGTCGTGCACAACTATCTTCCTACTTTCGCCTATACTTCCATGCAGATGCCTAAAAATCCTTTTATTTTGTAGCTCTGGCTGTATAGAACACGAGAAAAAGGCAACTCCGCAGGAAAAATTTCCTGTGAAAATAGAAATTATTTTCAAGGATGACATATTTTGGGACACTAAAACTAAAAATAAATTGGTTAAATTCTACACAGATTGCTTGCTTCCGGAACTGGTCGATCCAAGACATACAAGGGACATGGCAATAAGGGACCCCTCTTACATAGTTACTATACAGGGACGCAAAAGAAAAACGGAAGAGGAGAGAATAAAAAAAAACCGGCCAAGTGCGAGTCGGACTCGCACACGAAGGGTTCCGTACCACAAGGCAAAAACGAAGAAAAAAACACGTTTATTGTATGGGAGCCCCCCTTAAATATTTATTTTATTTTGTTTTTAGTATTTGTTGTTATAGCGGCAACAGAAATACATAATTTGTGAAAATTTCAACTGTCTAGCTACCGCGGATCTTGAGATACAGCCTGGTGACAGACAGAAGGACGGACGGACAACGAAGTCTTAGTAATAGGGTTCCGTTTTTACCCTTTGGGTACGGAACCCTAAAAAGCAAAGCAAAAAATGAGCAATGATGGTGGAAGACAATAGCCAAGACAATACAAACAACCAAGAGACACTTTGTGATTAGCGTTGAAAATGCCGAAAATAACAATTTGTTTTTTTCCACGAAAAAAAAAACAAATTGTGTTTTTTCCGTTTTTTTCGCATGTCACATAGAAAAATTAACAGAAGGAATCCTTTGGAAAGAAACAGGATTCTTTCGAATGTTTCGGTTAATGATTTGAAAAGTGGAAAAAAACAAGTTTTATTGAAATTGAAATATATTTTAATAGGTGAATAATAATAATTTACACAACAAGAGAAAATTTACAGTCAAGATATACATTGCGCCATAAAAATAGGTTAAACTTACCAAGCTCCAAGTTAAAAATGCACTCAACAAGTACACTAGTCATGTCAATTAAAATATATAATAAATTACCAGAAATAATTAAAGAAGAACAAAAATATAATACATTCATAAATAAATTAAAACAATTTCTATTAAATAAATGCTATTATAATATAAATGAATATTTAATGAACCGTGACAAAATTTAAATTACTTACATGTTTAAAAAAAAAAAAAAAAAAAACTATATGTATTATAACAATAAAGTAGTCAAATAAAAGCCCTCTTCCTCTCTCCTACTTTTGCTGTGCCCGACAGGGTCCACAATGATCATTATTATGTTAATCTACCACCTAAGTTCACATTGTGGAAGCAATAAATATATTGAGTATTGAGTAATAATAATTATTATTGTTGCTCTAGTCGAAAATAGATGTGCGCGCCGAGTTAATAAAAACCAGCGGCGGCGCGCCTTCAAAATTACGTCAGCGGCGGCGTGACGCCGGCGGCGTGAGAATTTTAGCTTATTTTGGTTTCATCATCATGATTTCAGCCAAAAGACGTCCACTGCTGGACATAGGCCTCCCCCAAGCACTTCCACTTCGACCGGTTCTGTGCTTCTCGCATCCAACGGGTTCCTGCGGCCTTCACAAGGTCGTCGGTCCACCTTGTGAGAGGCCTTCCAACTCTACGTCTTCCGGTACGTGGTCGCCACTCCAGAACCTTTCGGCCCCATCGGCCATCTGTTCTGCGAGCAATGTGCCCTGCCCACTGCCACTTAAGTTTGGCAATTCTGCGGGCTATGTCGGTTACCTTGGTTCTCCTGCGGATCTCCTCATTCCTGATTCGATCACGCAGGGAAACTCCAAGCATAGCCCTCTCCATTGCCCTTTGGGTGACTTTTAGCCTTCTTATAAGGCCCATTGTGAGCGACCACGTTTCAGTGCCATAAGTCATCACTGGCAACACGCACTGGTCAAAGACTTTCGTCTTGAGACACTGCGGTATGTGGGACGAGAAGATATTGCGTAGCTTCCCGAACGCTGCCCAGCCGAGTCGGATTCAACGATTGACCTCTTTCTCGAAGTTAGACCTACCTAACTGGACAGTTTGTCCTAGGTAAACATACTCGTCCACGACTTCGAGTGTAGCGTCTCCGATCTTTATGGGAGTGGGCATTTGACATGACCTTCGTTTTGTCCATGTTCATTTTAAGACCCACTCTTTCGGAGGCTCTACTGAGGTCATCGAGCATTGTACTGAGGTCCTCCATAGTCTCAGCCATGACTACGATATCGTCGGCAAACCGAAGGTGAGTTATGTACTCGCCGTTGATGTTGATGCCAGCCCCTTTCCAGTCCAGAACCTTGAAGACATCCTCCAGTGCAGCGGTGAATAGTTTCGGAGAGATAACGTCTCCCTGTCTTACACCTCGCTGCAGAAGGATAGGTTTCGAGGTCTGATCCTGGAGTCGGACTGACATAGTGGCGTTTTCGTACAAACACTTCAGCACCTCTATAGAGGCATGAGGAACAGGGTGTAAAGTTCACTCAACCTCCATAGAAAAGGGAGGATCCTCCGACCAGACGGGTGTTATGTCTGGCGGGCAACTGCCCAATGATTTATGTCGGGGCCGTTGTATCTATGCTAATTGCGCGGTAAACTCTGCTTGCGCGATGTAGGATTTGCGTGACGTAGTATGACGCGTTGTTCGCATGTGGCGTTGTAGATACCGCTACATCACTCCCCCCCGGAGACCGGAGGTCGATAGTGGGCTGAGTCTTGTATCTTGCGATGCTTGCCAGTCCAGCTGAGGTTCCAGTGAGTCGGAACCGGTTGCCGCATAGTTCACGGTGAGTCGGAACTGTCTGCGAAGATGTCCCCAGTGAGTCGGGGTGGCGCTGCGTTATGCTCCAGTGCGTCGGATGTGGTACAGCGCCGGGTTGAGGCTGACTGCTGGCGTCGACCAGGAGAGCGTTTTTCAAGGGCTCTGCTTGTGGACCGGCCGAAAGTGCAGTGTGCTGTGCCGAGGTTGCTGATGAGGCTGAGGGTGATGACCAGGAATGCGCGGTCGCTGCATGCTGGTGGTCAGGATACCCGTTGAAGCCGTGGAAGCTGGCTGGCTGGGTGACTCGCCGCTCTAAAGCTTGCGGGAGTGATGATGATGACGTCACGCTGTAGTATTTTGCACGAAGGCTGCGCTGACGTCCATGTTCGGGGTCACCAGTATAGAGGCATGAGGAACAGGGTGTAAAGTTCACTCAACCTCCATAGAAAAGGGAGGATCCTCCGACCAGACGGGTGTTATGTCTGGCGGGCAACTGCCCAATGATTTATGTCGGGGCCGTTGTATCTATGCTAATTGCGCGGTAAACTCTGCTTGCGCGATGTAGGATTTGCGTGACGTAGTATGACGCGTTGTTCGCATGTGGCGTTGTAGATACCGCTACACCTCGATGTACCGATAGTCGATCTGGCACCGTTGAAGAGACTGCAGCACAGCCCATGTCTCGATCGAATCAAAGGCTTTCTCGTAGTCCACGAACGCTAAGCAGAGAGGCAGGTTATATTCTTCGGTCTTCTGTATAACCTGTCGCAGCGTATGTATGTGGTCTACGGTGCTAAAGCCTTTACGGAATCCGGCTTGTTCGGGAGGCTGGAAGTCGTCAAACCTGCGCGCGAGACGGTTCGTGATGACTCTCGAAAACAGCTTGTAGACATGGCTCAGGAGGGAGATGGGCCTATAATTCTTAAGAAGGGCATTGTCGACCTTCTTAAAGAAAAGTATCACCACGCCTCTATTCCATGCCTGTGGTGTTTTACCCTCGAGTATGACGGAACCAAACAGCTTCTGAAGGGCCTTAAGAACGGGTTTTCCGCCGGCCTTCAGCAACTCGGCCGTAATTCCGTCATCACCCGGCGCCTTGTTGTTTTTGAGCTGCTTCAGAGCCATCCTAATCTCGTACAGGCTGACGTCCGGGATGTCTTCGGTATAGTGCCGGGTCAATCTAGCTCTCGGGTCGTTTGCCAGATTCATAACGGGGTTACTTGTTGACGTGTATAACTGTCCATAGAACCTCTCGATCTCTCTCAACAGCTCAAGTTTGGCGGATACGATCCTGCCATCTTCGATCTTCAGTTTCATAAGCTGGCTCTGCCCAATAGACAGATCTCTAGCAAAGACCTTGGAGCCTTTATTTCGCTCTATCGCCTTACCTTAATACGGTTACGGTCGCGTACTTAATAATATTTTGGTTTAATAACTGTAAATTTAGGTAATATATTAAAATCAATCCTGTTTTTGAAAAAAAACTTTGTTAAAAAATCAAAATCAAGCAAGGATCACTCTTTGACATCTTTTTTGCATTGCTTGTAATTGTCATGGACAAATATTATTTTATTTAGTCTCCGGGGGCTCAGGCGAGATCTTTTTGCAGTAATTACGAGCCCTGCAACAGAAAACACTCGTTCGCTGGGAGTGCTTGTTGCAGGAATGCATAATACTGCCTGTGCTAAGGATGACAACCATCAACTCGGCGCGGAAATTTTGTACGGTCGGCGGCGGCGGCGGCGCGCTAGGTCTAGGTGGCGGCGGCGAGCCGCGGCGGCGCGCACTTCTAGTCGAAAACCATGAGGACTACTGATGTAAAAAACCCGCGAAATATTCTTTTCAAATTTTTTGTCGGTCGAAATTTTTTTTTTTTCTTAATTCATGTTGGGATACTGCTTGCACGGGGGTTACACAGGGGGGGTTAAATTTTGGTTATTTTTTGCCTAGGACGCACCGTTTTCGAGATATTTGAATTTAATTATTTTTTATTTGATTCAACAATTATTTATGGACTTTTATTCAAACAGTTGTTTTATATTTTAGTCCGTGCTCAAATGTTGTACAGACGCCAGCAGGTCAACCTACCCGAAACTGTCAGATTTTCTCAATCAACCTTGAACCTTATGCTTTAGCAATAAAGTCGAAAATCTATTAAAGAAATCTGACAGATTGTAGTAACTTGATGTGCTGGCGTCTGTACCTTACCTACTCGCAATCCTGTCGTTAATATTCAAAACAAAAACAGGAAATGAATTCGATAGTTGTTTTACTTTATTAATTTTAGTTGTAATTAAGTAATGTGTTGAAACCCGGGACATTAGTCCCAAAAAATATTTTGTCGTAAGGCGTCTCCACTTTGACTCTGTTCTTTTTCGAACTTTAGGTATTTTAGCTCACCTTTTTCCGATCACTGGTAATAATACAGTGTGTATTATTTTAATCAAAATCAACCGGTTCGATTCCTGGCTAGAGATATTGATTTTTCAAAAATCCATTGATGCAGTTTTATTTTTCATCAAAATCGAGCCCGCGACTCCTTTGAGTACTTTTCGCTATTCCTCATAGTTTCGGATTTGGCCATCCACGCCCACTTGAAAAATTCAAGTGGGCGTATAAGGTATCTATTCATACACGAAATAACTTTTAGCACAAACCCTGAAATCGTGAAAAAAAAAATCAGCTGTTCCCGACATTTATGTTCTCATAACTCGTCAAAATGTAGGGAACAGCTGTTTTTTTTTCGCGATTTCAGGTTTGAATCCATAGTAAAAGTAGTTCGTAATGATGAGTACAATGACACCTTATGAGATTTCGTGTATGAATAGATAGACCTTAAATAAACCAACTTATTCAATGCATAATATTAGTAATAAAATAATATTAATACAATCTTAATATAATATCAAAATATTACCTTATTTTTATTAACACTACATTGAAATAAATATGGATGGTGATCAAAAATCAGACAGGATTATCCTCACCATCTGAAACGTATGGTTACGTGCAGCGTCACGCCCCGCGACCCCGCACCCCTGCAGGTGCGGGGTCGCGGGGCGTGACGCTCGCTCCTCCCACTCGCTCGAGGTCGCTGTCATTTAATGTCGCCTTAAGTATGTATACACTTAGCTTTATTCAAAGGCGATTTTCTCCTTTATTTTTTAATGAAAAATGTTATTACGAACATAGTATTTTCGAACCCATAGGTTTATGTAAAGTGTCGTATTGTAACGTTCCATTCGAAAAAATCGCGATTGAAAGTTGCCAAGTGTTGACATATTAGTGCTCGTGACTGTAATTAGCATTTAGTAAATCTGTAATCGAAGCACAAAACTCCCAGGCACCCATTCTAGCTATTCGCAGCAAGTTGAAGCAGTTTCTAACGAGCTTTACAGCAAGTTTTTATCACAAATGACTCCTTAGGGACTGCGATGCTAATCGTAGGTAAAAACTCTATGATTACGACAGGTCCTCGATCTGATGGCGGAGCGTACATTGCACTAATGGGATGGTATGGGATCCATTATTATTGTTGTTCCTTTTTTTAAGGGACTTACATGTCCTAGCGCGGTCCTGTCTGTCGGACTGCACAGAAAAGAAAGAAGCGCGATGACACAACGCTGGTAATTTATTGCAAAATATGAAGCAATTATTTAATTAAGTACACAAAAATCTATTGTTTGGACTAAAAAATTAAAACACTAAGTATAGTTTTAGATTGTTGCTTGTAGAATAATCTGACAAAAGATTGTACGTATATTATTATGTTTTTTATTGTAAAAAGAAACTTTTTAGGGGTATCTTCATGATTTTTTTCTATCGTATCAAATTAGTTGTATTATTTATTTATATTTATATCCTGAAGAATATCATATATTTTTCTGATTTTGTTTACTGTAGTCGATCCTAAACTTATAATGTTTCTAAAACTAAACGTTTTTTGCGTTTAGGTCCTGTAAGCCCCTTAAATCTATAGGTTGACGCTTCGATCATTATCTTTTCTGAGATTCTGTGCGTCACGCGTCGTACAATTGATTTTATTTCGTGCCAAAGTTGGTAAAAAGTTTGTAGAGTTGGGGTCTAATCCAGACATTTTATAGAAGAAAAATTGTCTATTCTGCACAAACAAAACGCACATTACAAAAAAAAATTACATAAAATATAAGTACCTACACATACTTATAAAGTAGCCAAAAGCCTCGTACTCAAGCATAAATGTCAATAATTTTGTCCATTGTTTTTGGCTAAAAGGTTCCAGCAACCAGCCATTAAAATAACAAAAAAAAAATGTTTTTGTTTTTTTGACGTGACAACGCACTATGGGACCAATCGGTATTTTCCATCTCAAAAATCGATAACTCTGTTGTTTTTTGATTTTTCTCCTTGAAATTTTTTTCACGTATTTGTGAATATCTAGGCAATAAAAGAAATCAAACATCATCATTTAAAAAATTATATATTTTTCGTAAAAAAATGACAAATATAAAGTTATATGAAATTTCATACAAAAAATTATACAGTTATATTAAAATAGCAATAAAAGTTACACTTTTGCTTAAAATAAGTTTAAAACTAAATTATTATTATTAAACAAACAGTTACATGATAAAAAAATTTTTTTTTTTAGCGCTTATCCTATTCATCACTTTCTATTTCCAACAATTCTTTAGCTTCGTCAAACAATTCTTGGGATATTATAAAACTTGTTTTATTTAAGCTAGATATATAAGGATCAGATGTATATAACAAAAATATGCAGAACGTCTTCGTTTGTTACTGATCTGGAACACTTCCTAGCGTTTTGTAACCTATATTTCTTGTAATCTTTATTTCGGGCTTCCTGGGCATCTTCGGATAATTGTCCTATAGGCAAAACTGCATAATGCTCTATTATTTTAGCACAATGTATAAGTACTTTATGGACCGAAGATCGCATGCAGTACCAGTTATATTTGCTCACATATTGCGCGGTTATCAATGTATACTGGCCGAATTTTTCTGCGTTTATAGGGAATCCCGATGACATAGTTTGAGGAATTACATATAATCTCTTGATTAATTCTTCATCAATTCCGGTTATCTCTGCAAAACATTGGTAATTTTGGAAAAATCTCAGTTTTTGCTATTACCGGAACCTTGACGTTGTTTATCAATGTGCAAACCAAGCACTTATCTGAAACGTTTTTGGACATAATTTTTCTTGTCTTCTTTAAGTTGCTTGTTTTCTGGAGTTGTAGCAGACCACTTCTCAAAACCTAAATTGTAAGAAATATGGAGGTATGGAGGATATATGGTGATTGTAATTAATTACCACAACAGATAAATAGAACTTCCGCAGCAATAAAGTTTATCATACTTGTGGTTAAGGTGAACACCGCAAACAAAAGTGCGATGGGAAGATTCTTTCAAATATAATAGTAGTATATTAATTTGTTAATGTTATTCTATCATAGAAATGGAAAAGAAACAAGATAGACCTCAAAATATAATAATTAAAAGAAGAACCGTAATTTTCGGGGATTTTTTTATTTTCCCCCGATTGACATTATTGCTTCTAATCACCACTGGCGCAAAAAACGCGCAAGTTTTTTTTTAATCCTCATACTACTGAATAGATAAGGTCTCTAATAGAGTGATTAACTTGACACCGGCAGCTTTCGGCAACAAAGAAAACTCCAATTGAAATAAACAAAAACGAAATTTTCTTTACTTCACTAAAAAAATATTAAAAAATTAAACAAATTTTTTTTTTTTAAAAACCGAACTTGGTTGCAAAGTGTACATTCTAAGCTATCTAATGATGTATAACACTAACATGCTTCCTTGGAAAACTTCCGAATAATTTTGTGTTGAACTTCCTTAACGGTAATTTAATTGGCATGAAAATATTTATGTCCAATGTTTGAGGATCATTTTATAAACGTAAAACTAAGTTATTTACATTTTTTTGTAGTTTATTCGTAAGTTCCATCCTTTGAGAGTATAAAACCATAAAGAAATCTATGAATTTACGACTTTCGTCAAAACCATTTTTGAGATGGAAAATGCTGTTTGGTCCCATAGTGCAACGTCTTAAATTAGGTTGCGGCTGGGAGTCACTTATGAAAAAGTGTAACGCTCGGTAACGTTACGATGAGTCACCGAACGAGAGAGAGGCCCGCCGAATGCCTTGCGTCTCTCTCCCACTCAACTATGATCGCGGATGATCGGTCGTTGTCACGTAAAATCTTCGCCCGTAAAACCGACTTTACAGGCAACCATTTTTTTATGCGTTTTTTTATCTTGTGTTCATGAAACAAAAATTAAAAGAGTGCTGATTAGTGTGAACAATGAGAATAAATAACTTGTAAATACAGTGAAAATGAACGGAATCCCATTGAGCTGGTGATTTTTATTTTTTATTTCTGTAAGAAGGATTGTACAGTCGCCAGCACATCAAGCTACCCGAAACTGTCAAATTTTCCCAATCAACTTTTAACCTTAAGCTTTAGCGATAAAGTTAAAAATCTACTAAAGAAATGTGACAGATTGTAGTGATTTGAAAGTGTCTGTACAAACACTTTTACACGTCAATCATATTTGTAAAATCTAGATGAGGTCGGCGTTTCCTATCTGACTACTGTGAGAAGAAAGGCCGAAACAAACTCAGAGGTCACAGTCTCTTAAAGTCCAGACATAATCTTGGTCAGATCATGTGAAGTTGATTGGTGTCTCAAATGGTCTTTTGAGACCTGTCCGGTTAGTTCACGCATTTGTCGGAAATCGCAACCGCGATTAGCAATTTTAACAGCATAACATTTTTTTGAGTTGTTAGCTTGTTAAAATGCATACGCGTCAATTATTGCGCGTACGCGTATCGCAGTCGTTACGTATTATGATGCTACAGGCGCAAATAAACTACCTATTTAAAAAAAAACAGCCGACTTCTAAAAAAAAACACTAAAAAGTGAAAAATAACTTTAATTTCGAAAGTCGGTGTCAAAAAACGAAAATACGGAACCAACGAAACCGACTTCCGAAATTAAAGTTACGTACCTACTTATTTTTCATTTCGTTTTTTTTTTTTTGGAAGTAGGTAGGTACTCAAGTTGTTTTTTTTTTTCGGAAAAATGTGTAGGTACCTAGTTACCTACCTATGTATTTATAATTTTCACTTTTTAGTTGTGTACCTACCCCACACAAATTAATATAACACTACTTGCTACGTAAATATCAGTGACGGGAAGTTATTATTACATCATCCATATAAAATAAATGGAAAAAATCGTATTATCCAAGCGAACTTAATAAAATTTAATATGGGTCCACCCCTGAAGGCATACCTTAACTATTCAAAAAAGAATTTTGAAAATCCGTCTATACATGACTGAGTTATGCTGAGAACCTCCTCATTCTTTGAAGTCGGTTAAAAATGTTTTAATAAAGTCATCACAGATTTTTTCATTATTTACTTTCTTATCTAGATAAGTACATGAAAAGTATGTTGACATAAATCACTTACTTTCCCGCTATTCATAAATAGACAAAGGAAACAATCCAAGGAAACAATGTATTCTGCCTACGCTACATCCTTCTTAGTAAACTTAACACGTTGCAAATAGGTTCAGAAGTTTTACTTTATAAAAAACAGCGGAAACTATTGACCATGATTATTGACCATACACAAAAAAAAAACTGGCACTGGCCAGGAGTGCCAACAGAAGTGAAAACAAAACACAAACAGAATCCTTTGCCTTGTCATTACTCACTGACATAATTATCGGATATAACTATATTAAAACCGAGTACATCCCGAGGACAACCGAACACATCCGAGGTATTTTTAATCGTCATATAAACAAAACACGCGCAGTGTCGGTTTTTTCCCAACTCAAAAAATGCCCACCGCCATTGACTTAAATATTACTAGCGTAAGGACCGGGCTAACGGCGCGACTAAATGGCACCAACGCGCTGGCCCTAAAATGACGGTTTTAGGGCCAACGCGGCTCAGTTGACAGTGGTGCGCGCGAACTTCGAATTTCGAACGAAGAACTTCTGTGTAAAATGTTCGGACGGGCGTATCCTTACTTTTGAAATCATTGCCCACCGCGCATCAAAAATCTTAAGCAACTACGCAATTACCAAAAACTGCCAGTAGCTATGGCTTTTGACAGTTCGACAACATTCATTGCGTTATTTACGTAGTTGAGCTTGAGCAGACAAATTACTCGAGCATAATGCAGCAATGGATTAATTAGCAATATCCTTCATTCAAAAAGGTTCAGATTGTAATTGTTACTATATATTTTTTCAGTGTGTTATGCAATTCGAAATCTGAAGTAAAATTACCAACTGTGAAAGGGCTGTCGTAACTCGTAACCCTTCTTACCTTTATCTACAATGTGACGGCTCTAACCAAAACTTTAAATAGTTGCATCCGCCCTGACCAAGTACAAACACATTTCGCTATTTACACAAAACTCGAACAAATAATGTTTTCGCGCGAAAAGTGAGCATTCCCGGTTAACCATATTTGTCTGTGGTAATTCTGGTGATGTTTCCTTTTTTGCAGCCAGCAACACTGGCGGGAAACATTTTTGTTTACACTGATTTTTGAATGGTACAACCTAGTGTTCTTTTTGTGTGATGGGAATTTTAAACGGACTTTCAACGTGTTTTTTTATCCAACTCCATCATCTGCCTAGCCTTTTCCCAACCATGTTGGGGTCGGCTTCCAGTCTAACCGGATGTAGCTGAATACCAGTATTTTGCATGGAGCGACTGCCTCTCTGACCTCCACAACCCAGTTACTGGGTAACATGATACCCGTTGGTAAAACTGGTTGCCTGACTTTTGGGTTTCTGCAACGACGATAGTGGTTATATTCTCTTTGGGTTTCTGCCTTCCCATAACGACTGTCAAAAATCTACGAATGACAGAGACTAAACGGCGGCTGGGCCCATAACCTAATAAAACTTCAGAGTGGGTTACAACAGACAGTCATTTATTTGGAATGTTCCAGATATGTCACTCAGTTTAGGTACAAGATGTAATTTCTTTTGATACATATTTAACCTCTCTGCTCGACTAGATTTTGACATATGACATACCAGCTGATTCGACGGGGTGTTGCGAATTACGTCATGATATTCAGGAATTTACTTCAACTTTCAGCATCCGAATTTATTAAGAAAAATGTGTTACCGCGCCTATTTTGTACAATAAGTTTGTGGCAAATATCTTTAACTATATGCTGAGGTCGGTCAAACCGCGTCTTTTTACTGCGAAAGTTGTATAAAATAGATATTATTACACCTATCCAAAAGTTAGGCACATTAATTTTCGCTGAAGATATGTAAATAAACCACTTAATCTCTTGATGAAAATATGCAAAAGGGAAAAATAAAAATATTGTCATTCTCTCTGCATTCTTACTTTTACCATTTTTCATACATAAACTACATATAAAACATGATCAAATCTTGATAAAAATTACTAAAAAATGTGATGCGACGTGACACTTCTTAGTGCTGACCATCTACCCAATTTTCTTATTTCGATTCAAAAATGTCATAAAGCCTAATCGATAAACAATCGGTGTTTAAAAAAAATAAAAAAATTGTAGAAACGGAATAAAAACTCTTTGGTAGGTATATTTTTCATGAAGTAATTATTTTTTTAAATATAATCATTTTAATAAGTACATACACGTACAGTGTGGATAGGGGTGTAACTTTTTATGGTTCCCTACGTACGAATGAAAAAAACGGAACCCTTATAGGATCACTCGTGTGTCTGTCTGTATGTCTGTCACAACCGATTTGTTTCGTATCTACTGAACCGATTAAGTTGAAATTTGGTACACATATAAATTTCTTTGACTCAAACACGGACGTGTAACATAAATAAATTAATTTTGAAAGGGGTCACTTTTTGGAGTGACATTAGAAAATTAAAAAAAAAGCCTTGCTTACGTAGGTACCGTTTAATATATCAAATGAAGGGGTTTCGTGAGGGTCACATAAATATTATTATAATAACAAAAAAAAGTGATTTATTATTTTATTGAAAATAGAAACAATATCTCTGAAAACACAGCCTAAAATTAAAAAAAAATACAATATATAGTTCTGTGATTATAGATTCCAGGAGATCTTATCAGAAGTCTGCAGGGTAATTTAGTAACACAGTATCAATAGCAATGAGTTTCATCTTGACAGTTCAACAACATTCATTGCGTTATTTACGTTGTTGAGCAGACACACTTTTCGTACATAAGGAGCAATGGATTAACAATATGCTTCAAAATTATTCAAATTGAGAGTAATAGTGTGTTACGCAATTAGGATGCCGGTCTTAAAATAACATAGCAAATCTCTAAATATACTGCGTACATTTGGTCATAGTCAAAACATGTTCGGGATGTTATATTCAACTAGCTTCTGCCTGACTTCGTCCGCGTCAAATATCAACCTCCCCCCATTCACCCTTTTAGGGGTGGAATTTCTAAAAACCCTTAGTGGATGCCTATTCTTCACAAAGAACACACCCTCCAAATTTCATGTATCTAGGACCAGCGGCTTTGGCGTTGATATTATATCAGTCAGTCAGGAGTCTGATTTTTATAAAAATAGATTTAAAATCGGTATTAGGGTTCCGTACCAAAATGGTAAAACGGAACCCTTATGGTGAGACTCAGTCTGTCTGTCTGTCACACCTGGATATCTCAAGAATTAAGTACTAATCCTATCAACTTGAAATTTGGAACAGTTTTAGATGACGTTTACCCAACTGTATTGCAAATAAGAAAGAAATACAAATATAGGCATGTATATTTTTTGCAACAGGGACTGAAGGGGGGTCTGAAAAATTCGAAGTATAAAATACTAGGGCATGTGCGGTAATATATGAAAGAGCGCATTTCAGCATTCTCAAATTTTTTTTTTTTTTAGGCTGCATAATTTTTTTTTTAATTACTAACATTAGATATAAGCTAAATTCTTGTTACTAACAACATTGCCTTGCCTATGGACTATGGACCCCTTATCTCCGAAGTTTGCAATGAGAAAAATCATAAATTAATCTATGTGATAGAAGTTTATGTAAAGATTATAGGAAAAATAAAACATTCTCTAAATAGCACACTTTTTCAGAAATCATAAACAAAAGTTACATTAGTTCCACTATCGGTCAAGAGATCGCGCTGACATAAAACTGCAATATTCTACACCGCAGTGCACAGTGTTAAAATTCTCTGACGAGTATAGGCGACACGCCGATGAAGAATTAAAAACATGATGGTACGGAACCCTCGGTGCAGGAGTCCGACTCACTATTGACCGGTTTTTTTTTATGTTAAGCTTAAAACACTTGTTATAAAAATAAGATTTTTGGCATATTCGATTTTAAATAGCGGCCAAGGGGGTTAATTGCAGACTTTGGCTGTAATAGTAAGAAATGGTCAAGATGTTATTCCCCATAAGAAAACATGAAAACAGTACTTACTTTTCTTTTCTGGCCGGCCCTTTAATTTTTGGGTACGTTATGAACTTATGAATGATGAGTCTAAGAAATACAAACTTATTTTTGCAGTCGATCTAATTAATGATGTGCATTGTGCATGCGTAAATATTCAACCCAACTACGGAACCTTTCACTGTGCGTGGTCCGACATAAACATGGCCAGTTTTTTTAAATTTCGTTGGGAAACTACCACAAAAAAAAAACAATTTCTATTACTCAAGTACCTAAACTAATAGAAACAAAAACTACCAAGCTCATACAACTAACAAAACATATTGAAATGTAAAGTGATTGTGGAATACCCAATTTATACCATTAATTTATCATCATTCCCAAACTTTTGCTAAGCCTACCTAAAAAATGTATACCGGGCATTCTGTAGCAAACTATTAGAAAGTATCAAAAATAAATAGTAAGTAGGTACAATAAATAAAAATAATTTTGAACGGCGAGCGCATTCCGAAGATAAATTCAAATATAGAATCAATTCGGCGCGAAATTCAATAAATGACTATGGTCAAAGGTCCTCAGTTATTGACTCAGTTTTAATAATTATAGTGTCCAAAAAACAAAATAACATTAGAAAAGCATAAATCATTATTATAAACAATGCTTATTATATTTAATGCTTAAAATAATTTTATTTCAGTTTCCGAGTATCGATTTCCGAAATTCGATATATTAATTACCCGAATCAATCGAAATTAAAAAAAAAAATCGTTTAGCATGATCGCTTTCGCACATCATTACTATAAAAAAAACAATAATGGACTGCGATTTTGAACACTTAATGAGTAGCGGTAATGAATAATACGTGTTAATGGACCTGTGCTTCAATATTACGTTAACATTTGGGCATTTTCGTGTTGTTTATAATATTTTCTTTAATATTTGTCACATTTTAAATCTTACCTACATGTGTGTGCGTGACATTTGTGAAAAGTTAAATGTAAACACGCAGGATTGGCGCGAAACTTCGACATTAGATATCAAAAAACTTCATTACCGCTACTTATTTAACTTGAACAATGGATGAATTCGTCAAATAATTAAATTATGTATTATTCACTGCCCCTGTGGTGGAGTTTGGATGTTCGAAATCCCCAATTTTTATGTTTTTTAGCCTCGACCACCACTGTCAACAAAATGGCGATTATCGCATTTACAGACTTGAATTTAATAAAGGTAAATTAATATGCTTGCGCGCTAAATATGAAGTATTTAATGGTGTTAACTTAAGAGATTTTTATCCAACTCTCTTAGTTAACGCACATTCATAAGATTGGATGGGTAGCATAACAAATATTTACATAATCAATGTAGGGTGTCGTATGTCGTAATTCCTGGGTCCAATGGGACCCAGTTCCGAGCCGGCGGAGGTTCGTGTGTTCGGGTCCATTCGGGGGCACTTCCGAACTATACGGTTAAGAGCGGCCAACCCCGTCGTACTTTTCATACAAACGCTCGTGCGTGATTATGTCGTTATAAGACATCAATCTTTGATTTTTTTTAATTATTATAGTCTGTATATCAAATCAATTAACTCATCCTATCGCAGTCCACTGCTGGACATAGACCTCTCCCAGGCTGCGCCACAACCCCCTGTCCTCCGCTTCCGCATCCAGTTTATCTTTGCCACTTTTTTGAGGTCTTCTGTCAATGTAGCTGGGGGGCGTCCCACACTACGTTTTCCGATCCGCGGTCTCCACTCCAAGATTCGTATGCTCCAACGGCTATCGGTCCTTCGACAGACATGGCCAGCCCACTGCCACTTCAGCTTGCTTACTCTGCAAGCTATGTCGGTAACTCTGTTATAACTAAGTTTCAAATCAGCTGATCCTGATATCTTGCACATGTATATTATAATTTGCCGTTCCCAGGACCGTAATATTATTGTGACAAAAGACTTAAAAAGACATGTAACATTCCATATTTACAAGATTTGTCTTACCATAAATCACGACCTGTGCTTTTCAATTCCAAAAGTTGCCATTAATAAAAATCAGGTGATCCTTTGTGTTGCTAGCATAAAAAATTACAATAGAACCTTTAACTGTACCGGGGTGGGTGTTTCAAAATAGCGATTGTGTCTGCTTTGATAAAATAAATAGGAAAATGTGTTTCGACCTTTTCTATGTTGTGGTTAGCTTCCAGTCTAATCAGATACGGCTGAATATCAATATTGTACATGGAGCGACTGTCATCTGATCTACGCAACAACATTACTGGGTAATGCCGATGTGGGTTGGCCATAGGAGCCGACGAGTCCTGGAGTGGAGACCGCGTATCGGCAAGCGTAGTGTGGGACGCCCCCCAGCTAGATGGACGGACGACCTAAAGAAGGTGGACAATGGATGCGGAAGGCGGAGGACAGGGTGTTGTGACGCAGCCTGGGAGAGGCCTATGTCAAGCAGTGGACTGCGATAGGCTCAATTCTATTTTATTTAATGTAATTTTTGACGTTGAAAAGTGCCTATTTGAAATAAATGCTTTGACTTTGATGATAATGGGGTAAGTAAGGGCAGTTCTTAGACTTTCATGCTGCGCTGGAGAGATATTAGATAAAATGTATATTAGTGACAAATTCGCAGATATTGGACTCAGACCAACCCTAGACTATAGGTATCTATAGTTCGTTTTTTAATGCCAGAGACTAATCTGACAGGTGTAATGTCAAACTTCTATATTAAAATAAAAAACTGGCCAAATGCGAGTCGGACTCGCACACGAAGGGTTCTGTACCACAAGTCAAAAACGCCGAAAAAAACACGTTTGTTGGGCTCCCATACAACAAACGTGTTTTTTTCGGCGTTTTTGACCCCTTAAATATTTATTTTATTTTGTTTTTAGTAGGTATTTGTTGTTATAGCGGCAACAGAAATACATAATTTGTGAAAATTTCAACTGTCTAGTTATCGCGGTTCTTGAGATACAGGCTGGTGACAGACAAACGGACGGACGGACATACGGACAGCAGCGTAGTCTTAGTAATAGGGTCCCGTTTTTACCCTTTGGGTACGAAACCCTAAAAACGCAAACACAAAAGACTTAAGTGTCTCTGGGATAAAAATACGAACTTTAGTCATGAATCTAGCCATAAACTAATAACTCACTTCATCAATTAGACGAAACGTAAACCAATCTGCTTTGTTTACAAACAAAACATTCGCGTTTTTAAAACTCCAAAACTCAGCTCCGTGACAGTTTATCTGTTAACTTTGACACTATCGATGTGGCGATCGATTCAACAAAAAAAGTCGGCCATTTTAAAAAAAAAAATCCTTAAATTATAGATTTTCATGGTTTTGGAGGCTTGTGGTAGGTGGGATATTTTGGGAATGGCATTGTGCAGTGTGGGTTCGAATCGGTCAGTGTTAAGCATTTTATTGAGTTTGAGTACGATAATTTATCATTTTGAAAGGACATAGGTAAATGCGGTTTTTAGGTGAAGTTAATAATTGTGTAGTCGGTTTCCTGTACTTTGCTAGGTCATTTGTGATTATAGGGACATATATTTTTTATCTAACTCACCAGTTTCTGAGGTCCTCAGAACGAAGTGCAACACTTATTATTCTGAAGTAGGTATAAAGATGTACTCCTTTATTCATAAAGTCAAAAAGTGGTTAGCGACTGTTTTACCATACATTTTTGACGTTTCAATGTCACCTAACTTTAATCATCGTTTCTAAAATAAACCCAGTAAAGTCTGAACCTTTCCCAAATTGTCCTTAAAAATATGAATAGCAAACTCAACTGCTCACTACGACGTAACTCATGGCTAATGCATTTACGGCAGGCGCTGACAGTTTTACAACAGAAATTTAATTCATAGGTTTAAGTTTTTTTTGTTATTCCGTCACGTTCAGAGACCAATAAATATGGAATCAATGATTAACTTGAATTGAATACTGATTTTTATTTCTCGCATCCTAAATAATGACAGAACTGACGCTATTTTCTTGCTCAACCCAAAAAAATAACAGGATTTAATCCTTTCCGCAATGTGTGGTCATCAAAAAAAGGTTGGTCGTAAAGAGGTGGAGAAGAAAATTCTAAGACTCTTCTGTGTCTACTAGTAGAGTTATCTTTCGTTACATATTTATCATTCGCCGTATTGTTGATTCTTTTTGGTTTTACCTCTTCAGTGACATTCAGAGTCGCATTATCAACCTTTTTTGTGATTGTAGATGCAGTCTTAGTTGGTGTTTTATTGTTATCATTATCTGTTGTATTATGAGCATTATTATTAGCAGTTGGCAGTGGTTTTATAGATCTATGAACTCGGATCTTTACTGATGGCACTGCACCAGTGGTACCCTTATATGTTTTGTGTGTTTCTGTTGCTGTCGTAGATTTACTTCTTGTGGTCTTTTTCTGTTTTTCCAATTTGTCTGCGTGCCTATCGTATTTTTTAACTTTTTCTTTATTACTTTCTAAATCTTGTACATCTTCATTCACAGAATTCGTTCTTTTAACGTCTCTTTTAGTTTTTCCGTCTGTATTATTATTAACCCCTGTCTGAGTTCTTGCTTCATACTCATCACTTTGTCTTTCACTGACATGTTTAGTTTTTTTAATCTTCTTCCTTTCTTTCCTTTTATTTCTATCTTTATGTTTTGTATCTTTTGCCTTATTATTCTTTCTTGTTTCCTGCTTTTGTTTTTTTTTCTTTATTTTATCTCCGTTACTTATAACATTCTTCCTACTATTTTGATTATATTTATTAATTTTCTTTAATTGATTTACTTTATTTTGGAGATTCCTCAGTCTTTCAATGTAATCCTCTATCGCATGTTGCTCAGTAGTAATGCTGTTATCTTTAGCTAGAGACTTCAGTCTTTGTCTTTCTTCTCTGTCAAATACATCGATGGACAGTTCTTCCCCGGGCAAGGGGGGTGGTATACTTCTTCTAAGGTCCTCGTCACTCTCGTCTCTTGAACTAATTGCCTTTATTAATTTAACAGGGTCGACTTCTGTATCTTCATTTGATGTAGTTTCTTGTCTGGAATCAAGATTGCAATGTTTAATATTGTTTGTTGTGTTAATCTCACTTTTAGTTTAACTTTTTGTGTGGACACTGTCGTCTAGGCTGCATCACGCAGAGCAAGACGAAGATGTGATATCCAACAGCATATATTTCGGAAGTTTTAATGTCCTAAATGTCTCTAAATGTTGGTGAAAATCATTTATATACATTTTTTTTGTTTAGACGAACGAAGCGGTCACACAAATAAACACTACACTCACTCACTCATCATCTGCCTGCCTTTTCCGAACTGCGTTGGGGTCGGCTTCCAGTCTAACCGGATGCAGCTGAATAGTTGAATACCAGTATTTTACATGGAGCGACTGTATTTTACATGTAATTAACTGTATTTTACATGTATTTTACAGTATTCTACATGGAGCGTTGTTACATTAAAAAAAAAACCGTGATGAACTATTTACATACCTACAAATTTGTACGGATTCCTCGGTACGCGAGTCCTACTCGCTCTTGACCGGTTTTTTTAAAGACTATAGACTCAAAAACAACCTGACGAAGAACCTTAAATTCCAATATAAGCAGACCTCGCATTGTAAAGACTTTCCGAAGAAAAACTTTCCGAATGTATAACTTGACTAGCAGCGCCCCGCGGTTTCACCCGCATAAGTGTCGATCCCGTGGGAATATCGGGATAAAAACTATCCTATGTCCTTCCCCGGGATGCAATCTATCTCTCTGCCAAATTTTATCGAAATCCGTTTAGTGGTTTAGGCGTGAAAAGGTAACATACAGGCAGACAGACAGAGTTGCTTTCGAAATTATAATATTAGTATGGATGTGGCATGCGTACCTCATCCCGGGCGTGGTGGTTGGTTGCACAGTAGGTAGCCTGCCTGTAGTTGCCTCAACCAACATTTTCTGCACTAGTTTGCTTTTCAACTCAGACTTAAACACGATTTCTGGATGTTCAGAAGGCTTACCAAATATTTCTTCCATGAATAGATTGGCGTAAGACCGTTTAGATTCTTTATATTCCTGAGATAGCTCTATAGAATTTCCTTCAATTGTTTCATCAGCTGATGATTCATCTGTACTTACATAATATGTCAGTTGCATCTGTCGACTGTGACTTTCTTTAGAAGTTTTCAGTTTTGTTGCTTCCTTTTCATGTTTTTCGTCACTTGCCTTTAATTTATGGATGTTGTTGTTGTTGGCAGTTGATGTTAGACCTCTTTTTGAATGATGTGTGGTGTTTTTCTCTTCAGTGGCGATATTATATCCAGAGATCTTGACCGTATTCCCTGATTCTCTGCCTGCAGGTTTATAGGGAAACAAATTAGTTTTAGGACTTGACGATGGAGACTCTTTAATTTTTTTCAGAAACGTTGCAATTTCTCTTTTCAATTCTCTTCTAACATTAATGTTAAGATCTGTGTAATGATTAAAAATCACAGCCCGGACGCCATTTCTAATTATATTCACCAAATTGTTCTTAAGCCTTTTTGATGTTGAGTTACCATACGCATTAAGATCCGATAAGACGTTACGAAACTTTTCTCTGGCATCCTCTCTATACAAAGAATTGATATAATCGAGCATTTCTTTAACGTTTTTGTCGTATGTTTTATCTCTTATCATGTACACCAGTTCATCGATATCTGCTTTCAAAACAGGAACTGGTTTCCTTTTAATCACATCTAATTTCTCGGCCACTAGACACCTAAATTCATAATTTTCCGTCAATTCGTAAAATTTGCATCCTCTGTAATGATATTTTCTGATTTCCTCGTCTAGTATGTCGAAGAAATCTTTGAATGCAGTGTCTTCATAATTATTGAGTATGTTAGCGACTCCCTGAATGAAATCCGTGAAGGTGTCCTCTCTCGGCGCTCTGAAGTCAGGTGGAGGGATTTTATTATCGCTAATAACAGTTTTATTTGTTGCTCTAAGGAAATTTTTTGAGTTTTCTTTTACGTGTAATTGTAGAACAACTTCCAATGCTACATTGGTGCCTACCTTATCTTCTTGCGGTGTTTTAAGAGGGCTTGAGTTTGTGTAAGCTGAAAAATAATTATAGAATATCACATTAAAACAGGCGGTGATTAAAATATATAATTATTCTCCTACTTGCGACTGTTTGTTATATCTATGCGAAATATTGTATTTGTTTTTGTTACCACTGCTTTAGTTTAACGTAAGTTTGAAGCTTTTTTTTTTAATATATTTTTTTTTTTTTTTTTGTTTGATGGTAGTAAACAAATTGATAGTAATTCCGAGAAGCTGGGATTTTAAACTAACAAAATCTCCGCTCTGATTTGCAGTTTTTAATTCTTAAGGGAAAGCGTTCGTGAAATAAACACAAAATAACTACCAAATATTCTGAACAGCAGAAAACAAGTACACACCTTCATATTGATATAAAAACTATTGACAATTTTATGGACGCATAAAATTTGACATTCAACTATTTTTTTATTTCTAATTCAACAAAAATATTATTACCTACCACAATTTTATTGATAGTAAAACTGAAATAGTGACTAGTTTTAAATAAAGTTACGTTTTGATGAAACCAAACCCTATTTTTTATTTTTTAATCTTTGAAATAAGTACAGACGCCTGCACTACAATCTGTCAAATTTCTTTAATAGATTTTCAACTTTATCGCTAAATTATAAGGTTCAATACTGATTGGGAAAATTTGACAGTTTCGGGTAGCTGGATTTCTTCTACAGTCAGATAGGAAACGCCGACCTCATGATCTAGTTTAAAAAAATATGATTGACGCATTGACATATAGGTATATTACTAGCGTAAGGACCGGGCTAACGGCGCGACTAAATGGCACCAACGCGCTGGCCCTAAAATGACGGTTTTAGGGCCAACGCGACTCAGTTGACAGTGGTGCGCGCGAACTTCGAATTTCGAACGAAGAACTTCTATGTAAAATGTTCAGACGGGCGTATCCTTACTTTTGAAATCATTGGATTGACGTGTAAAAGCGTTTGTGCAAACCTACTTACAAAAATAAATCATTTACCAATACAAAAATTTGCTTATCGTAGTTGTCAAACCAAAATCTGTTAAGTGCCGTTTTTTGAGATTTCAAGATTTTGACCACAGCTTAAAGGTCACTGCCTTATTTCTCATATAAAAGAACTTCTATGTACTTATGACCACTGGTTGTTGAACTATGGCCTCAGAATAAAATAACTATAATCTAAAAAATAAATAAATTACTAGTTTTATGTGTTTATCATCATCATCTTCCTGCCCTTATCCCATGTTACTTGGGGTCGGCGCAACACGTTTTCTTCTTCCATTCTCCCCTGTCAACCGTCACGCTATCATTCACTCCCTTCTCTTTCATATCATTCCCCACACAATCCATCCATCTTTTCTTCGGCCTTCCTCTCCCTCTCCATCCATCAACATGTATATTCATCACTCTTTTAGTCACATGCGTTTCATCCCTTCTCATCACATGGCCATACCAAGCCAAACGATTTCCAACGAATATAAGTATAATAATGATAACTTTGAAATAAAATACTTAAAAAAATTGAACATGAGAGTTCTCATGTAAAATTTTTCAAGAAAACTTCTTTTGTCAATATCTCAAAAGTATATTTTTGCACATAGCAGGTTTTGGTTTGACAACGACGTTATGTGACCGCTCACCCTTTTCTGCACAGCAAATACAGTTATTCAACCACTTCAAATACCTTTTCCCAAAAAATAATCGACCAACCATGCAACACCGGATATCTATTCAATATTTATAAAGTCTCATAAAGCGAATGCCGGCAAAATTCTTGTAAACATCACAACAATAAGAATTCTTCAAAGTAAGTGCTGTTAACTATAAAACGCCTCTTTGTAAGATATCTGGGAATCAGTAAGTATGAATGAAATAGTAGGTGTAGCAGTAATGAAATGAAATGATTTTATTTTGTAAGTAGGTTTGTACAAACACTTTTACACGTCAATCATGTTTTTTTTTTAAACTAGATGAGGTCGGCGTTTCCTATCTGACTACTCTGAGAAGAAAGGCCGAAACAAACTCAGAGGTCACAGTCTCTTTTAAAGTCCAGACATAATCTTGGTCAGGTTATATGAAGACCATGTAGATTGATGTCTGAGGTGGTCTTTTGAGGAAAGAACCACACAGATTGAGAGGACCTGTCCAGTCAGTGCACGCATTTGTCAAAAATCGTGCAGCTCAACTCAAGACTTAAGGAGCTCAACGATTCAGTATAAGATAGAGTATAATCAGGCTTTAATGTTCCCACTGCTGGGACACAGGCCTCCGCTCTGTGAATGGAATATACAATTGTTGTGAAAAGAGTTTAGCGATGTTCAAAACCCTCATCAAACGTGTCCTTATCAAAAAAGCATATTATAAGTTGAAGACAAGGTAGTTTGGCAATAATTCCTTCTGCACATGTGGCTCCCTGGCTCCTCATTAACGGCATAACTATGTAAATGTCTATCAACTGCTCTCAAATTAGGCTATTTATTTTTTATTTACATACCTACTTCTTTGACATAATCTTTTTATTATTTGACATTATTTTCACCTCTTTATTAGTGTTTGTAATGGCAATCATATCACTTGGTTTTAGTAGGTTTTATATTTTATTTTTTATTTATCCTTTTGATAGATTCTTATTTTGTAAAATGATGATGAGGACTTTGTAAGCCTTGTAGACTTTAGATCTGTAGACCATTTTTTATTTTATCAAGTACCTGGTACTTGTTGACAGGCATACGCTGTCCTACTGTAATTTGAAAACATTGTAAAAGCCAATTATTTTTAAAAAGAGTAACCGTGGAGTTTCTTGCCGGTTCTTCTCCATAGGAAACGACCAATTGGAACCGTGCACCTAGCTTCTGACGTTTCATAAGTGCCCATGTAGGTTTAATCATTATCAATGCCCAATCATTCTCACGCCATTTATTATAGGTGGCAACTGCTCTATACTGCTCAAAGAATTCTTCCAGGCACATATTATATCCTGTGAAAAATGCAGCCATCTTGCTTTCTTTATAAAATAATATTTTTAACCACTTGGCTTTTATATTTTCTCTGGCGACGATTCTGCGCCTGTTCTATACTCACTCCTTGGCTCGCTACTGCTTGGCTTACGAGAGCTCTCGCTTTTTTACCGACTTCAAAAAAAGGAGGTTATCAATTCGATACGTATGTATGTAATATTATTGGAATTGCGTTATAATGACAATCTCCTAAGGCTTCCAAACAAATATACAAAATTTCATAGACGTATGTATGTATGTTTGTCCACGCATTTCTCAGCAACCATTTTTTTTGTATTAGCTTACATTTACTTCAACTTAGGGAACAGAGCAAGTTTCATCAAAATCGGTTCAGTAATTTTCAAGATATGGACTAATACGTGTAAGTGTGACGGCCTGGCGATGGCGTATTGATACGAGCTACGGGTATAGTGTCAAAGGGAAAACATCTCAAAACCTTGGTCAAATTCTAGTGCAAAAACTAAAAATTACAAAATAAAAAGTAATTTAAAAAAATTAAACCGACTTCAAAAAGAAATCAACTCAAAATTATGAAATAACTTTAATTTCGGAAGTCGGTGGCAAAAAACTAAAATACAGATCCCAAGACACCGACTTCCGAAATTAAAGTTATTTCATAATTTTGAGTTGATTTCTTTTTGAAGTCGGTTTAATTTTTTTAAATTACTTTTTTTTAATATCGGCGCGACTTCTGCTCTCTACTTTTTTTAAAAATTCGCTGAAACAAATTCCGTACGTGGTGGGCGTACTTTAATTATTTGCGCATTTGCTTTAGGCGTCCCACCAATATGTGAAGCTTGACGGGATCTCCACATCTAATAAATGAAAGAGTCGTTGACTTTAAATCTATATATTGTTTAGATAGTCTTACTCAACATTTATATTATAAAAAAATTACTTATAAGCTATTCAATCGACATCTTTTATCTCTCTGACATAACGTCTTAACTTTTTAATCTACACCCAATAATAAATGCTACTTTAAGGCGAAAGCGCCAGGGTAGCCCGCGAAATTCAATTTTTTTTTAGGTTTTTTGCAATTTGCTGGTCAGTATTAAGTTGTACGTTGATTAAAATATGATTCGCGGTCGTAACAAATATGTATTTACAGAATTATAATCATTAAAGTCATAAACACAACTCTCTAAGACCATGTAATCCCCAAATGTCAAGATTTCATGAAATAGTCATTCTTGGGGATTACATGGTCTTAGAGAGTTGTGTTAATGACTTTAATGATTATAATTCTGTAAATACATATTTGTTACGACCGCGAATCATATTTTAATCAACGTACAACTTAATACTGACCAGCAAATTGCAAAAAACGTAAGACAATTTGAATTTCGCGGGCCACCTTAGAGCTTCCCCCTTAATGTTGGCATACACAATAAGTCTCTGAGCTACAGTACATACAGCTGCCAATTTTCATTACGCTACGACCCTTGGAAGATGGTTAAATTAGTTACCTTTGATTCCATTACATAGTTACATATAGGTCAACTATAAAAGCGTGTTAAAAATAAAACTCATTTATATTAATTCAAAATATTAGCATAGATTATGTAAATATTATGGTTTAATTGAAATATACTGTCTCAATTAACTTGAACTTGATATCATACCTACATAACCGTCGCTACGCATCTTAGCACATCTGTGGTAGAAAGGCAGCCTCAAAACTTATCTCGTTTACCTTCAGTTGGCTGCATAACTACGTCGCTTGTTTTCCGATTCTTTCGTTGCATGAGGAAAAAACTCTAACATCCCATTCGGTGGATGGATTGGTCTACCAAATCTTCTCTTATAGAAATATTCCTTGGTTGGTCGTTCATTGCTCAAGTACGCGTTGGATGTCAACTGTCTTGGAGTTATAACTCTGAATCGTTTCTGATTTCTGGTTATTGGTAGCACATTTCTCAACATCGGGTATTCAGCTGCTTGGATGATTTGCCTTCGATGTGTGTCTTCTTTGCTATCTTGGTGTTTCGTACGATTCATTAGAAGTCTTTTAATATGAATTCTCTGTTTTAGTGAATTGTGTTTAGGTTGTTTCTCTGTTGAATGGGTGGGTTTTGTGGTTGCTGTAAAATGAATGAAGTATTTTCAGTTGTTGTTTATGGCCTTTTTACCGACTTCAAAAAAAAGGAGGTTATCAATTCGATACGTATGTATGTAATATTATTGGAATTGCATTATATTCACATATGACAATCTATTAGGGCTTCCAAACAAATATACAAAATTTTATAGACGTATGTATGTATGTATGTATGTTTGTCCACGCATATCTCCGTAACTATTAATCGGATCGTGACCATTCTTTTTTTATTGGCTTACATTTACTTCAACTTAGGGAACAGTGCAAGTTTCATCAAAATCGATTCAGTAATTTTCAAGATATGGACTAAAACGTGAAAGTGTGACGGCCTGGCTTATTGATACGAGCTACGGGTGTAGTGTCAAAGCGAAAACATCTCAAAACCTTGGTCAAATTCTAGTGCAACAACTAAAAATTACCAAATAAAAAGTAATTTGAAAAAATTAAACCGACTTCAAAAAGAAATGAACTCAAAATTATGAAATAACTTTAATTTCGGAAGTCGGTGCCAAAAAAAAAAAATGGTTGCCTGTAAAGTCGGTTTTACGGGCGAAGATTTTACGTGACAACGTCTTTTTCTCGGTAGAATATTTATTGATATGAATATAATTAAATTGCACAATAGGAACAAGGAATTAAATGAAAATAAGAACGTAACGTTACCGAGCGTTACACTTTTTCATAAGTGACACCCAGCCGCAACCTAATTTAAGACGTTGTCACGTCAAAACTAAAACTAAAATACAGATCCCAAGACACCGACTTCCGAAATTAAAGTTATTTCATAATTTTGAGTTCATATCTTTTTGAAGTCGGTTTAATTTTTTCAAATTACTTTTTATTAAAAACTACTCGTCGACGCACCGGATTAACCTTTTGAACGTCAGAGCATAAACGCACGCGCGTGCCCTCCACGCTAAGCCACAATTTTAAATATTTAAGGTATACAAATAAAAACACACAAAAGTAATGATTTTTAGAGATGGGCCGAATGTGGTTTGAACCGAATCCGAACTTCGGCCGAACATTCGGTTAAAATGAGTTCGGCCGAACTTCGGTTCAATTTCAAGGGCTTTCTCGAGAGCGACACGTCGTGTCTTGTTTACGCATTTACTTCAATATTATTGCTAGATGTACCCCGCCCCCACACCGCGCTCCCACCGCGTGGCCCGGAGCCGGCCGGTCATTAGCAAATACGTTATCGGCGTGTCGCGCGCGATTGATTGATTTTTTTTATTCAATTTACGAATTGTAATCCAGATGTTTGTTAGAAGAATAGGTACTAAGTTTATTTCATTTTTATAATATTATCTAATTTTTATGTCTAATTAATTAGGCAAAGATTAAAGAAAAATTGTAATTTAAGGTTTACATTTACAATGTTCATATCTAAAATAAATGACAATGACTGAGTAAAAGACATAATTTAATTTTACAGTAATGCTATTCTAATTCTATTGAATTTCAGTCAAAATAGTGCAAGTAGGTATTATTTTTCTTGTGCCGAATGTTCGGCATCTGAACCGAATTTCGGCCGAATGCCGAAGTTCGGTTCAAGCTGCCGAATTTCGGTTGAACCGAATGTGATCCGAATTTCGGCCCATCCCTAATGATTTTATTGTTTATTTCGTGATAAAGTGCACCGCATTTTTTGTCACATATTTGTGTCGCTCGTAATAGAATAGGCGACACACGACTGGCGTACTAGGCACGCGTTTGCTTGTCACGTATATGTGACAATGGAGTTCAAAAGGTAAAAAAAAAAAAATGTTCTCTACTAACTTTTTAGACCTTTGTATTCTGCTTATGCGTATGAAGTTTCATTAAAATTGGTTCATTCATTTCGAAAAATAAGGGCTTGAAAGTTTGTATGAAATGCCGTACGGACGCTCTTAAGAGCCTATACTACCTCAAATGGCTTAGCATGATCCTCCGTTATGTCGAAAATTCCGCAGCATTAATTTTTAAATAAATATATGCTAAAGTTGAGGATTAATGTAAGGTCTTATGTTAGACGAAAACACGATTCCATAAAATTTTCTCGATAGAAACAAATTCCAAAGTTACCTCCAAATCGAACAATAAACCGCTGGTATTAAAAAAATACTTCAAATTAGATCATGAAACTTTGCATACTAACTGAACTAACTATAAAGCAGGTCTTATGTTAGTTAGTTTTTTTGAATTACCTTTATTTTCACCGTAAAAAGCAAATATCTAAACTATTGGCGCTGCCTCCCGCCCAGCACCGCACTCTGTCTCGCTTTCACACAGTCCGCGAGCAGTATCGTGCGAGCGAGATAAAGAGTGAATTTTAGCTGAGGTAGTATAGGCTCTTAAGTAAACCTGTCATGTACACCTTAGCGTGTAATATGGCCTGCTTTAACTCAGACATACCTGTACCACCGACCATCAGAAGGTTTCTATTAGCCTTCCTGGGACCGAACCGTTGGAATAAGATCCTTTTCACCGAGTCCAACAGTCGTTGACAACGCGCCGTCTCTTGCAGGCGTCTATACGGTCGCATGAAGGCCACTATAAGGTTTACGCAGACTTCCCGGCTGGTTCTTGCCTCTAAAATAATAATATGATTGAAATGAGTAACTCTTCAAAAAAAATAGAGGTCCACTGTCCACTGCTACGTAGTTCCACGGAGAGGTTTGGTTTGGTTTTGATCCGTGTGCAGCGTGGTCGTGGGATGCACTGGTGTCACTGACTCTGGCAGAGCCACCATCAGGGATTTTAATTATTTTGATAACACAAAAAATTAGACGCTAATTAGTCGAAATTTGTCGCCAAATGTCAGAATTTGTCGGTCACTGTTTCAAAAGATATAATAAGGGTTTATAGGTGTAGGTATAGTCCAAGAGCTAGATCGAAGAGTTCTCGAAAAACTCTTCGATCTAGCTCTTGGACTATACCTACCTTACTAATTGAACTCATTATATCTCCTAAACTAAGCCACGATTAAATCTGTGACTTGGCGACTGATTCCGACTAATTGGCGACAAAATATGGGAGAAAACAGATCTTTGCTAGGTGCCCTAGTTTTTGAGATATAAATGTGGCCCTGCTGGGGAGACTCTCTCCAGATCTGCCAACTATAAACCCTTATATCTTTTGAACCAGTGACCGACAAATTCTGGTATTTGGTGACAAATTTCGACTAATTAGCGACTATTTGTGTTTTCAAAATTTAAATCCCTGATGGTGGCTTAATATTATAATTTTTTTTTTGTGGATGAGAAAATAAGAAAAAAATGGGAATTTGGATTTGGAAATAATTAACTAATGCAAACATTTTTTCCATGCGTAGGTATTCGTCTATATATTCGTCGACATGTATGTGTCGCAGCCAACTGGCTAAATCAGCCGTTTAGTTAGCCGCCTAGCCTTTTAACTAAACGGCAGCCGTTCAACTAACGGCCTGAATGATATTCAATTATAGTTTAGGTTGGAAGTCTGTCACGCGAGAGCCGAATTGGTCGCAGTAACAGTAGTAGTGCCAGGGCACCCCGACCAAATGGGTTAGTTTAGAACTGTGATCAACCGCGTGCGAGCCGAGAGAGCGAAGCGAGGCGAGCACTACTTCCAGCCAGGCGGTTAACTAAACGGCTAATTTAATCAGTTGGCTGCGACATATGCACCGATTTGAATGATTCTCTTTATGTTTAAATCAAGTTGTAACCAAATTGGTCTATCTACATACCAGTAGTATTAGGATACTCCTCAAAGTCCGTCACCGCGTCAAAGAGGGCCTCTCCCTCGTCGTCTTCATACATAATGTCAGCAGCGTCTATGATTGAGTTCATTTCGACTGACAGGGCCGTGTCGCGTTCCCTCATCATTTGGTGAAATATGCCCGCGTAGCCTGGTGGGATGAACTATTTTATTTTTAATGACTTAAAAAAAAAACCGGCCAAGTGCGTGTCGGGCCACGCACAGTGTAGGGTTCCGTAGTAGCCCGTTATCACTATACAGGGTTATTGGTAAAACACCAGCAACCTCTTAAGAGGTCATTGTACTCATCATTATGAACAACTTTTACTATGGGAACAAACCTGAAATCGCGAAAAAAAATCAGCTGTTCCCTACATTTTGACGAGTTATACGAACATAAATGTAGGGAACAGCTGATTTTTTTTTCGCCAAGTCATTTTAGAAGACCTATTCAACGATACCCCACACGATGGGGTAGACGACGAAAAAAAAATTCATTCCCACTTCACATGTAGGGGAGCTACCCTAAAAAAAAATATTTTCCAAAATTTTATTTTACCATTTTGTCGGCGTAATTTATATACACCATAATAATACCATAATCAGCCTATAATGTTCCCACTGCTGGGACACAGGCCTCCTCTCAATGAGAGGGTGTGGGCCGTAATCCACCACGCGGGCCCAGTGCGGGTTGGTGGATGTCACATGTCTTCGAATTTTTGGTTCTAGGACATACCGGTTTCCTCACGATGTTTTCCTTCACCGTTTTGAGAGCAGTGGTGATGAAATAATTTACACAAAGTAAAGCGCCTGTCTGGGTTCGAAGTTCGAACCTACGACCTACAACTCGCAAGTCGTGTCCGTGACCACTGGGCCACCACTGCTCTGCAAATACAGGTCTCTTAGCGAAACCTGGGACAGACAGACGGACATGACGAAACTACAGGTTCCTTGTAGGTACTACGGAACCCTAAAAAGGAGGAGGTTCTCAATTCGGATGTTTATACAAGGTGTTAATGAATTAACCCAAAACCTCTTAAGAGGTCATTGTACTCATCATTATGAACAACTTTTACTATGGGGCCAAACCTGAAATCGCGAAAAACAATCAGCTGTTCCTTACATTTTGACGTTATACGAACATAAATCCCTACACACAAACTACACTAATACACTTATATACACACTCCTAGATCCACAACCACAATCATTCACTCCATTATTTTGCTGTGTTAACAAACACTGTAAGCAAACAGAAAAGTCGACGGTTGTATTATAAATTGAAGCCGCAAAATCTCCGACTCCTACGATACGCATCGCATGATCGCATGCGCATGCGCAGGTTTGCGTACCTACCTAGTTTAGAAGCCCGGAAAGCTGGCAAGAACTTTAAACTTGGTAGTAAAATCACGTGTTTTTGTTGTATGTACTAATAACTTAGAGTAAGAAAGCTATAGAGCATCGGGTAGCGTGGCCACACATGAGACAAAAAACTAACTTAAATAACATTGGCTACTTATGTAGCTGCCTTGAAAAAACGGGCACGCACTGAGAGACGGAAATAGTATAAGCTTTATCCTTGTCTGTTACTTATAATAACTCAATACTTTATCCCTTTCTTGTGGAAATGAAATGGCGCTACCCGCCGTCTATTCTATTCTATTTTTCTCTATGGCAATGGTGCCGATGTCGACAATTCTGCCAATGTCAAATGTGTTCTGAGAAAACGTGGGGGAGACAAAATAATAAAAAATAAAATTAAAATTCTACATCAAATACTATTTCCATGGTAAATAGTTGAATTTAATGTGAAACTTGTTGACAAATATTAGTAGATACACTGAAACAAACAAAAAATATTGTTAGTTATATTATTAAATATTATATATATCTACTTAAATGAAAACACAGAAATCATCATAATTTAATGTCATTGACCCGGATAAAAAACATCAAAGCTTCAAGAAGCTTTGGGGAAGAATATGTTAGTAGGGATGGAAAGTTAGTTGGGACAGGGATCTTTAATTTAGGGAGAAGGCTATACAAGTCATGGGCTGGGTTATTATTGGAGCAGTTAAAAAAGATGTGCTCCAAAGTACCTTCATCCAATCCACATTCGCAGAGAGATGTGTCTCTGACCCGTATTTTGTTAAGAAATACCGGGGAACAACAATGACCTATGCGGAGACGGCAAATAACAGAAACTACTTTTTTGGAAATCTTTTTATATGGGTAAAACCAAGGCTTGGGAGTAATATTAGGTTGAATTGCGTGATAAAAAGCACCTTTCCGTTTGCTTGAGTTTTGCCACTGCACCTGCCATGAGGATAGCAAGCTCTTTTTTGGAAGGTTCAGCAGATCGTAGCCCTGACATTGAAAATGCTTAAGGTCAACGGCTTGGGACGTAACAGCATCCTTAGCAAGAGCATCTACGTACTCGTTTCCTCTTATGCCACAATGACTTGGAATCCAAACCAAGTGAACGGTTTTGTGATTCTTGGTACAAGAAAAAAGAGACTTCTTAATTTGTAATATAATTGGACTGTGCAGTTTACTCTTGAAAGGACTCTGCTCCAAAGCTTGCAAGCAACTAAGTGAGTCTGTAAAGATGACACCAAAACTTATGCTATGGGCTTCTATGAATAAGCATGCTTCTAAAATGGCCACACACTCACCCGTAAACACCGATGATTGTACGGGGCATCTGAATTTCAAAACGATTTTAGAGTTTTGGTAGTATACCGCAGCACCAGTGCAACTTGCATCTGATAATTTAGAGGCGTCCGTAAAAAATCTCTCGAAATTGCACCATCGCTCACCAACCGCCGCATTGAAAATAGAGTCTGCCGAAGGTGACTTTTTCGAAATGCCAATATTGTAGAAAATATCTGGTTTAAAACATATAACTTCATAATCAAAACTGAAAATAGGGAGTTTCGGAAACTGAGTAATGGGGGAATCTAAATTTTGATAACAACGGAAGGAATTTAAAATCAGAGGGACTTCTTTATGGTTCCAATAATTGGAACTTCGGCATGCGGCATCCAGGTCATCCACTTTTTGGACAAGAGGGTGGGAGGATTTGGAAATGACTCTAGCCCAAAATCTCGACGCTAGATACTGCCTTCTCAAGGCCAACGGTGGTTCTGCGAACTCTACTTGCAATGCATTAATTGGTGAGGACTTCATACACCCCGATATGATCCGTAGACACTTAGCCTGAATTCTGTCCAACCTTGCTAAAGCACCTTTGTTGCAGGGAATTAAAAGAAAAGATCCGTAGTCCAGAACACTCCGGATTAGGGCATTGTATACCAGTTTCATGGAGTAAGGATGTGCACCCCACCAGACACCGGCAAGCGCCTTTAATATGGGAATAGTTCTCTCGCATCTGTTAACTAAGTAATTTAAATGATGTAACCCACTCAATTTGGAATCTAAGAGAACGCCTAAAAATTTTACTTTTGAAGAAACCGGTATACAACGCCCTTGGATGCCCACCGAAACTTGTGGTATCAGCCTCCTGCGAGAAAACACAACTACGGCACTTTTTGGGGCAGACAAACTCAGACCGTGGGAATTTAGCCATTGGTTTAGAGAGTCCAGGGACACGCAGAGAGATGTTGCAGCGTCGCTAATAGATTTATTTGTGACATATAGAGCCAAGTCGTCAGCATACTGAAGAATTTGACAGTTGTTATTAAGACATGAACCGATGTCAGCTGTATATATGTTGTACAGTAAAGGACTAAGAACTGAGCCCTGTGGTAGACCCTTCCATGACATCCTGGCGTCAAATTCTTCACCCGGCACTCTCAAAACCAAAGACCTAGACATGAGTAGACTACATATGCACTGTACCATTCTGTCCGGTATACTCAGCTGTTGCAGTTTTTGCCTGAGAATGGGAAGAAGGACATTATCATATGCAGAGGAAATGTCTAAAAAGGCAGCGACCACGGATTCATTTTTCGAAAACGATGAGCGTATATCTGACACCAAAACCCCTACACTATCCATGGTACTGAGTCCCTTTCTAAAACCGAATTGAGACCCAGGAAGTACGTCTCTAGATTCTACTAAATACTCTAGTCGATTCTTCACTAGGTGTTCTAATATTTTTGCAAGGACTGATGACAAAGCGATTGGTCTGAAGCTGTTTGGGTCATCAGTGTGTTTGCCAGGTTTCAAAATAGGTATGATGATTTGAGTTTTCCACTGATCGGGTACCCAACCATTAGTGTAACAAAAATTTAAAATGTTTAAAAAATAGTTTTTTGCTCTATGACCTGCGTGTGACATAAAGGAATAGACAATACCGTCTATACCGGGGGCAGAGTCATGAACGTGTTTTAAAACTGAGTTAAGCTCCTGCATAGAAAATGGTGCATCTAAAGGATCCTGTGAAGGAATGAAAGACGGCTGGCTATGTTCTGTTTCCGATGGTACATACGGAGGAGCCAGTTTATCAAAGAACTGCTCAGCGGTCTCTCGAGGGATGGGAGCAGAGATTGAAGGGGAACATCCAGATCTAAAACGGTTGATCTTCTTCCATACAACTGATAAAGGAGTGGAAGGGGACAGAGAACCACAAAAGTCAGCCCAACCAGCGCGTTTCTTCCTTCGAAGCAATCTTCTAGATTTAGCAAGGGTCCTGTTAAATGCTATTAAGTTATCGCTAATCATCGCCCCATTATACATCCTTTCAGCATCATCCCTTTCCCTTATAGCTGATGTGCATTCCTGATCCCACCATGGTGGAGGAGGGATCCGCCCCCGTGCTGAGTTTTTGACAGGGAAGCACGAGTCTGCACTAGCTGTTATGGCCGAAATGAGGTTATTATAACAGTTTGACACATGGAGGGGACTAAGGGAATCAAAATCACCAGAAACTAAATTTGGTAGTGAGTCAATTTTGTCCTCCAATAATGTGGAATACTTTGCCCAATCAGGATTAGACAGATTATACCTCAAGAGTGGAGGGCTCGACTTTTCTAAATATGTTTTATCAGCCAGGGATATTATAATTGGATAGTGGTCACTGCCATGTGACAAACTGGTACACTCCCAATGACACGACGCTGCGATATCCAGTGTGCAAAATGTGAGGTCAACACAACTCTTATGCTGTCCAGGAAGAGACCTACGGGTTGGGCAACCATTGTTTAGGATACACAGGTTAAGGTCATCCAAGATTTCAACTAAACCTTCCCCAAAAGAGTCGCAACGTTCAGAACCCCACCTAAAGTGATGGCAATTGAAGTCCCCCATAACAAGTATAGGGCCTTCTATGTTTTCCAAGGTACGCTTCAAGATTGGAAGGAAACTTTGGTGAGGGTGAGCAATATAGACAGATAGGAGGGTTATACCCTCTACCCTACCAGCCACGATGCTAATATCATCACCTAGAGAAGGCAAAGATACAGCCGCAAGTGGAACACGATTGTTCACGCAGAGAGCCGACCCGCCATAGCCATCAGATCGGTCACATCTGAGAACATTAAAAGTAGGTAAACGGAAACTAAGACTCGGAACTAGCCAAGTCTCAGCGAGGGAACAAGCTAAGGGTTTGTATTTGTTCAATAGGAATGTGAGCTCATGCTTCTTATGAAACACGCTCCTCACATTCCACTGAAGGAACACGCACCGAGGCATTATTATAAGATGAAAGAGAGTTGATAAGTGTAGTAGCAACGTTGGACGGTAATTGAGTTTTATTAGATGAAGACATTAAAGTTACCAAGAGTTTACTAAGAAGTTCAATTATTGAAGATAAGTTTTCAGGAGATTCTGCTAGTTGACTATTGAGAGCACAGCCATTAGGCTGAGAAGGTTGAGGAGTGCTAGTGAGCTGCTGATGAGCTGTTTTATCATAAGAGGGAGAAAGGGGAGCATGGGTCTTTGGCTTTAGGAACACAGTTTTTCTGTATGATTGAGTCTGTGATTTAGTAATGTCTGCATAGCTACGAGTAGAAATGGGAACAGTTTTACTTGCTTCAGAATATGAGATCACTTTCTCAGCCATAATTGTTTTAATAGTCTTCTGCCTGCTGTACTCCGGACAAGCCCTGCTATTTGCAAAGTGACCCCCAGAGCACAACACGCAGAAAGCTTCGCTCTCAGCAATGCTGCAACCATCACCAGGGTGATCATTGCCACACTTGCTGCAACGGGGTTTGGAACGACAAAGAGATTCTACGTGACCAAATCGGCAACACTTGCGGCATTGAATAGTGGGATAGACATACTGTTCTACAACAAGAGCAGTATAAAAACAGAAAATTCGTTTTGGTAAAACTTGGCCATCAAACGTAATGACACAAGTTTCTGTGGGCCTGTATTCAGTTAAACCATCTTTGTGCAACTTTCTGTTTAATCGCCTAACTTTTATTATTGGACCACAGCCTACTGGTACTTTTAAGTATGATAGCACTTCCTCTTCTGAGAAGTCAGTAGGAATTCCACTTACAACACCCATACGGGTTATATTAAAGGATGGAATAACAGCATCATACAAATTTGTGGCTAGAATGTTATTAGATATAAAAGCGTTTGCATCCTGCGGGGATGCAAACTCCACTGACACACGGTTTCTACCAACTCGCTTGACTGCAATAATATTTGATATTTTCTGATTTGCCAAAAAGCGCCCAAATGTAACCGGGTGTAAGGTAGTACCAGAATTAGCTTGGGTTTCCTGACGGGAAACATGGACAATGAAAGGGCCTTTATCTGTTACTAAGTACCTAAGACGGCCAACATGGGTTCGCGGTTGTTTGGTAGGACGATTAAGTATATCCTCTTCATTACCGGGGCGTTTACGAATGTTAGTCTGGGATGGAAGAATTTGTGAGTCCAGATTACAGACTACATCTGCAAACTGGCTTAATGGGTTGGGGGTGGGACTTAGGTTGTATGAAGAAAATCCGGATGGGGGGGTAGTGGATATATCATCAGGAGGGTCTGGGGGTTTATTTTTATCCATATTCATCTTGAATATGGATAATCGTGACCAATATCGTTAAAAAACAAACAGTAAACAAACCTGATGGCAGGCAACTACTAGACAAAACACAAACACCCACAATAACAAGTCACAATAAACACAATAACACAGAAAAACAGCAAAAAAATTCGAACACACGTGTTACCCAAAAGCACACTGTGGCGAGCAACCACCCGCCGTCTATACTTCTCTTTGTCTAAGACTAATAAACTTATTATTAAATTCTTAATATCTCATAGCATCATGCTCAGATAGGAGCCTTTTGGCCTCGTATATGACTTTCTGTTTCATTTTCCATTTTGTGAGGTATGTACTTAAAAAAAAAATTTTTTTTTTTATTTTCCTTCTTTCTCTCTTTACTCACTTCGTAAGTGACCTATATTATATGTCGATGATTCAGAGCAGAACCCGGCGATTCTCATAGCGATGCTCATGATCCTTTCACCAACCCAAGCAATCTCACCAGTCTCGTAAAATCTGAAACAAAAATCTGAATAAAAAATCTGAAACAAGACACAGCATCATGCGGAGTCAGAGCCGTCTTTACCCGGGGGTGCAAGGGGTGCGGGGCACCCTGGCGCAGGGTGTCAGGTCTTAGGGAGCGCAAGCCGGTCAGGTCATCATAACCGCACCACTCCAGCGCAGTAACGGCCCGGCACCGCCTCGGAAAAAATCCACCCGTTTGAGCTACCAACTAGTAAGTGGCATCTAAATAACAAGCTGTTCCCTCACCGCTGGCGTGCCAGCAGCGGACGGTCGTCTTGCTGACAGCTCGTTGGCGACAAGCGGGTGGAGTTTTTCCGAGGTGGTGCCGGGCCGTTACTGCGCGGGAACGGTGCGGTTATGGGTAGTTCTTCGAAATTTGATTCTTTGACTGATCCATATGGCCAAAATTTAATTTCACTTTCAGCTCTGTAACACATGTTCATATGAAAATAGGTATACTAAATAACATATATTTGAATGAGGGACTCGTTTTTATAAAGTAGTTTTCAAGATATTAATTTTGTGCCCAGATGAATCAGAATGTGTTACATATTAATCAGAAACAGAAATAAAAAGTAATAAATACACCGTTAGTTATGAATGTAAATTCTAAACAATAATTATTAATTCTTATATAGGACTAAGACATATCAAAAGTATCATATTTAGAACAAGATTATACTCCTGTCATTTTTTATTATTCAAAAGGTTATAGCTAAGTAAATAATAATAAATAAGATTAAAACTACTGACTTGTACACGGTCAAAAATTGGACAAGGAGAATTACGCAACAAAAGCGCTCCTATCGTGCTGGAGAGGGGAAAAACTAATTTATTTTATTATTCATATGGGGTTTTGACCATACGAATCAGGCACAGATGAATCAGGATTTTGCCTACAATCATGCATAACTCATCGTACATACAGACTTCATTATTTTCATTTTTCTACAAGAATCTATAACCCAAAAGCATCACACGAAACACAGATTGAAGTTTTAAAACAATAAAATAAATTTTATAAAGTAGGCATTGTAATCAGGATGCCACCTGAACCAAACACAGATGAATCAGGTATTTTCCTTCGTAACACCGGATCTAAGCCAACCAGCTGCACATCCACCTTCTAGGTCGTCCGTTGCACGACTGGCTTCCCCCCGCGCTGGAAGCCAGACTCTCATTATTATTACCCGACCAAGTACGGTCAAGCGCAGCTTACGCCACATTAATCAGTATTATACGCCGGACACTTCTTTTTTACTTATTTATAAACAGACTAACGTAGTTATAACTATTACACATTTTTTTTGTAAGAGGACAACTCATTTCCTTTCGATATAATTATAATTTATATTGGTGTATCAAAGGGAAAATGCGACATCGACCATTTTGTTCCGGAAAATGGCAAACGGACGCGCTATATGAATCAGAAGAACGACCTTCAAATATTTTTATTTTGTACCTAGACAGCAATTATTAAAAAAAAATCATTTGTCCCAGTAAGGGATAAAGCTAAACTGTACAAAAAAAAATATTACATGCCGTTTTTTTAGTTGGTTACAGAAATATACCCACAGACATCGAAAATTTTGTCCCTGAAGAATTACCCTTATAATGAGTGATAACCAAGACAAAAATTAAGCCTGCTGGGTCAGCGGGATTGTCCGAAAGGATTACCGCTAGCGCGGAACATAAAAAAGAAAGCAGTCGGCTCACGGGCGAATAGGTAATAAAAGTTTAAATACACACATCAAAAGTGTCTAGGGATCAAGCATTTTTATGCGGATTTCTTGAGATTGAGATGTGGCTTTGTAATAAATTTATGATTTTATAAATTTATATGGATCCTTTTTGGTGCATTTCATAATTTGAATCAGGAACTGTGAATCAAATTCGAGTAAAAGATGAAAATCAGCTGTCAATATTTTCCCTATAAAAACATACAACGCATTGAAGACATTATTAGTGCTACTGTTTCCCTACTACTGATTAAAACCAACGTTATTATGGAGCGGCGACGTCATTTAAGCAGGGAAGAAATGCTCAGAGCCGTGGGAATGATAGAAGCTGGTTCCCGGCAACGTACTGTGGCTTTAGCTCTGAATACAAGTCAGAGTGTTATCAGTCGACTTTGGACACGTTACCGAAGCACTGGTACCGTGGCTGAGCGCCATGGAGGACGGTATCGCTGCACCACACGGAGACAAGACCGATACATTCAAATCTTAACTCGAAGAGCTCCAACAATAACCGCCATGATGTTAGCCGTGAGGCTTCATCACTCTTCAGGGAACTTAATTAGCGACCAAACAGTCAGAAACCGCTTGCATGAAGTGAACCTTCATTCCCGAAGACCGCTACGGGTACCACCTATAGCAATGCACAATCGTAGGATTCGATATCAATGGGCTCTTGAACACAGAAATTGGGCAGAAGAACAATGGCGTTTCGTGTGCTTTTCTGATGAGTCTCGTTTTGGTATGAGACCGGATACAAGACGTATACGATACTGGAGAACCCCTGGACGCCAACAGCGATTAAAATCCTGCCAGGAAGTCCATCCTTATAGTGGTGGAACCATCATGGTATGGGCGGGTATTTGGATCGGCGGAAGAACTGAGTTGATTTGGATCAGAGGCAACTTCAACGCTCAAATTTATGCTGAGACGATTGTATCAGACGTCATCGTTCCTCTACAAGTGCAAATCGGTCCCTTATTTCAGTTAATGCATGATAATGCACGACCGCACACCGCAAGAGTTGTAAGACAGACTCTCGCCGCAGCTAACATCAATGTCCTGCCCTGGCCTGCTCAGTCGCCAGACTTGAAACCGATTGAGCATGCATGGGATATGCTACAGAGAAGAGCTCTGCCGAATATGGAGGGTATCCAGTCGCAAGAAGACCTTTTTTTGTTGTTGCAACGAACATGGGCGGCCATTCCACAGCGTGATTTGGATGAACTCATTTTGAGTATGCCAAACCGATGTTCTTGTGTTGTTAGTGTTCGCGGTAGAAACACGGATTATTAATTGTTTAAGTTACCCAATAAAATTTTAAAGAAAACTGTTATTTCAGTCTTTTTTTCGAACTTTTGTGTTAGTGGTTCAAATGTCAAAAATCCCTTTATTAGGAAAATGGCAAATTTCTTTATTAATGCAAAGGTGACTTGGTTTATCGTTACTGTGACAAACGAAAACACTTTATTTGAATTTTAATTAATATCAATCAGGAGAAAAGTTATTGCAAAAATATATGTTGATCCCTAGACACTTTTGATGTGTGTATATAAGCAGCTACCCATTCATGATAAATTCAGCGTGGTAGAGCACTTCCCTGACTTCGTTCTCTTCCTTTCGAGAGACTAGTCGGGTCAACTGTAACAGGAACACCATCATGTACCCTTCATCCCACTCGTCCATCAGATCGTGGAACTTCTTGTAAGGTTCGGCAACAGGGGCTGGTCTTGTGAACTTATGGGCTGGAAATAGAAAGCAGAAAGCAAAATGTCTATATTTTATCTCAGAAATATCACACTAATATTATAAATAAAATATTTATATATAAAAAAATTAATAATAAATAATAATATTAAATATTATTATTATAATTATAGTATTTAATTTTTGTTATTAGTTTAGGTTTTATGTTAGTACTTTTATATAATACTTTGATTTATGTAATTGGTTTGTTAAGCCGTGTAAATCAAATAAATAAATAAAGGCGAAAGTTTGTGAGTGTGGGGGTGTGTTTATATGTTTGTTACTTCTTCACGCTCAAACGGCTAGACCAAAATTAAAGAAAACGTAACAATCAAATCGAGAATTAAAAGAAAATAATAATAAAACTAGAAAAAGAAAAACGCTATTCAATGGTTACGTTTTCTTTAATTTTGGTCTAGCTGTTTGAGCGTGAAGAAGTATGAGATCATGTGTTATGAATGTGAGTGTGTGTGATCATATGCTGTGAATGACTCTGAGTGTGTGTGATCATGTGTTGTGCTTGTGAAAGAGTGTGAGTGTGTGTGATCATGTGATGGTGAGTTTGAGATTGTTAAAGCGTGAGTATGTGTATGTGAGACAAACAGAAAACAGAACCAAAGCGAATTTCAAAACTATAACAAATTATTTTTCATTCAACTTTAATCGAGGAATAATTTTGAAATTTTGACAGTTATTTCATACAAAAACTGTCAAACGTTTTTATTCCTCGAATTAAAAGCTAACTGGCGATGGAAAAATCAGCCCTTGTCGGTTGTTTTTAGGGTTCCGTACCCAAAGGGTAAAAACGGAACCCTATTACTAAGACTTCGCTGTCTGTCCGTCCGTCCGTCTGTCTGTCACCAGGCTGTATCTCATGAACCGCGGTAGCTAGACAATTGAAATTTTCACAAATTATGTATTTCTGTTGCCGCTATAACAACAAATACTAAAAACAAAATAGACTAAATATCTCCCATACAACAAACGCGATTTTTTGCCCTTTTTTGCTCGATATCAATAATGGCAACAGGAAAGCACTTGAAATATTCACAAAATACTCAGTTGTATTTTTAATTTAATAATAAAATAAAATAAATATTTATGGGGGGCTCCCATATAACAAACGTGTTTTTTTTCGGCGTTTTTGCCTTGTGGTACGGAACCCCTCGTGTGCGAGTCCGACTCGCACTTGGCCGGTTTTTTTTTTTGTTTAATTTGTAAACTCTCTCTCACATGCAGCCGCCATCATACAGCCCTGCCTAGCCTTTTCCCAACTATGTTGGGGTTGGCTTCCAGTCTAACAGGATGCAGCTGAATAACAGTATTTTACATGGAGCGACTGCCTATCTGACCTCCACAAACCAGTTACTGGGTAATACAATACCCCTTAGTAAGACTGGTTGTCAGACTTTCAGGATTCTGACTACCCGTAACGACTGTCAAAGATCCACGAATGACAGCCGGGACCAACGGCTTTACGTGCTTTCCGAGGCACGGAGGTGTCTCGGTATGTAAAGATGGTCACCCATCCACAGACCGACCGCGGAAAGCGTAGCTTAACCTGATCGATCGACCTGTGCGGCTGTTATTATTTAGCCACGGGCCCCTCCCCGCCATCATACAGCCAGCGTTTAGAAACTATAGTCGAACTTTTAATTAGCTGCAGTAAAATGACAGCGTATGTGTTACTTAAATGACAAATTGGCGTCTTTTTGTTTTTTCGCGGCCATCAACAAAATCTTGTTTTTCTAGTACAGAATAGTGTGAGAAACGAAACTTATTTGACATGCATATCTCTAAACTCAGTCCGAAATGAGTTATTAAGAAGTGTCACTTTAATGCAGCTTATTAAAAGTCGAACTATAGTAGAGGCATAAATATACAAACCGTTTAGCAGCACGTCGCCCGCAGTAGTTGGTGATCTAGTCACATACTCAGTTATGCCCTCCGGAATAGTCACATACAAGAAGCCTAGATCATCCTCTTTTAAGAGCTCCATCCCCGTAACCGCTATTTCGGTTTTAATCGCATAGTTGGGTGGCGGAAGGTCCGGTTCTGATGTCCTTAGTACTTCTTTGGTCCTTCCACCTCTGGTCCTTCCGGCCTTGGAGGTTTTCGTCCACTGTCTGTTGCGGACCCAAGCTTGTGCTTTGGAGAGTGTTCGTTCGATTTGCCGAGGCCTGTGTGCTGTTGGTGGAAACAGTCCAGTTAGTGGCTGCGGCATATTGGGCGTCGGGGTGCGAAAATCAGCCTGCGCTCCCCTTCATCATCATCATTTCAGCCGAAAGACGTCCACCTGCTAGACATAGGCCTGCCCCAAGCACCTCCACTTCGACCGGTTCTGTGCTTCTCGCATCCAACGGGTTCCTGCGGCCTTCACAAGGTCGTCGGACCACCTTGTGGGACGCCTTTCAACGCTACGTCTTCCGGTGCGCTCCCTTACAACAAAAGAAAAAACTTAATTTTTGTGTTAAAGGTAGGTATCACTCATTATAACCACACCGTTCCCGCGCAGTAACGGCCCGGCACCACCTCGGAAAAACTCCACCCGCTTGTCGCCAACGAGCTGTCAGCAAGACGACCGTCCGCTGCTGGCACGCCAGCGGTGAGGGAACAGCTGGTTGTTCAGATGCCACTTACTAGTTGGTAGCTCAAACGGGTGGATTTTTTCCGAGGCGGTGCCGGGCCGTTACTGCGCTGGAGCGGTGCGGTTATGATGAGTAATGATCTGACCGGCTTTCGCCCCCTAAGACCCTGCGCCAGGGTGCCTCGCACTCCTTGCACCCCCGGGTAAAGACGGCCCTGGGTAGTATTGACTGGTGAAGGCCGGGATTTAGTTTTTAAGTATGTAATTCGAATAAAACTCAGTGGTTGTAAAGATGATCCAGTCATCGAAGTTCAGGGTGGCCCGCGAAATTTTTTTTTTTTACTTTTTTTGCAATTTACTGGTCAGTATTAAGTTGTACGTTGATCAAAATATAATTCGCGACCGTAACAAATATGTATTTACAGAATTATAATCATTAAAGTCATCAACACAACTCTCTAAGACCAAGTATCCTACTGAATGACTATTTCATGAAATCTTGACATTTTAGAATTCAAGTTGTATTACTGATTCTAATGATTATAATTCTGTAAATACATATATTTGTTACGGTCACGAATCATATTATTTTAATCAACGTACAACTTAATACTGACCAGCAAATTGCAAAAACGGTAAGAAAACTTAAATTTCGCGGGCTACCTTAGCGCTTCTGTTTTATACTCACTTATCGATGTGCTTCGATTTACTTTAGTAATTCGTTTGTTTTGTTTTTTTTTCCGTATTTTCATCCGTTTCGACATCGTGAAGAAGTTAAAAACTGAGCTCAATTTAGGATTAAATGTGAACGGTTCTTTTATGCCAGGGAGTGCTAGCGGAGGATTAGGAGACACGGTGGAAACACGAGTGATAGTATCCGAAGGAGGGGTGGTAGCAGCCCGCGCCGCGATTGTACGTGTGTCCATACCGTAGGGCATCCAAGTTGGAGGAGAATCCGCCAAGTAATCCGCTGTAGAGGTAACAGGGGAAGGTCTACGATAGGCATAGCTTGGTATGTGCGGAGGCACAGAAAATGGAAACACAGGCCGAGTGAAAGAAGTAGAATTCCTAGTAGTGTGAAAGCTGTCAGGGTATGTTACTGAGGGGGAACAATTTGAATCAATGAAACAAAGGGAGGGTGGGGTCGGGAAAGTGTAAAGTGACAGGTTGAGTGAGTACTCGGGAAAGTCTGGGAGCCCCCCTGGGAGGTCGACAGGAGGACCAGCGGAGGAGTTTAGTTGGATTCTTGTTATGAGATTGAGGTTTTCCCAAAGATTAATTGTGTGTTGCGGTGTATCTTCGCTAGAATTAGTCTTCGAACGGAGCAAAGTCAGATTCTTCCGTCGTATTTCGTCAACTCCAGAAGTCCCTTCCCCCCACATAGTTGTTATGCTATTGTTCAAGAGACGGACATCTTTTAAGTTGTCTTCAAGGTCGACTGTCCTGAGCACCGACTTTTGTTTTTGGATTTCTTGTTGAAAATCTCTGAGCAGTGTATCGATCTTGCGAACAGATCTCTGCATCTGTGCTGACAGTTGTGTTTTGAAATAAGCTGGAATGTGAAGAAGAACATAAGTTGCCGGTAAGTAACTTGACTGCCCCGTTGGTCTCGTGGTTGCAAGCGCGACTGCTGAGCGTGGGGTTCGATTCCCGGGTCGGACAAAGTGTTATTGGGTTTTCCATTAGGAATTTCTTAGTAACAGTCCGAAGTTTGGAAATTGGCCTCGGAAAGCACGTAAAACCGTTCGTCCTGCGCCTGAACTCTCCCCGATCGTGTCGGATTGCCGTCCCATCGGACTATGAGAGTAAAGGAACAGAGAGTGCACCTGTGTTTACGCACACACTTGTGCACTATAATATCTCCTGCGTACCTGGCTAATCTCCATTGAGATTGGCCGCCGTGACCGAAAACGGTCGGGGAGGCTATTATTATTAAGTAACTTGAACATGCGCAAAAACGATAAATACGGTGTTATTTGTGTGGAAAGTAGGTACAGACACCAAGGTTCAAAGTTGATTGGGACTTTTTTTTCTTTTTCATTTTTTTTTTTGGCTGGTTTGACACCTGTTTCTTTTCTTCGGACTCATATACGAGTGATTTACAGGTAAGTATGCATTTCAACTTGAGTTCGTCTTCGTAGACTGGCATGAATACCTATAACTTACCTTACTACTAAAAATCGATAATAATAATATAAATTCGAAAGTAACTCTGTCTGTCTGTATGTTCTATGTTACCTTTATTTTGTTTTTACCAAAGACAATCTTAAATCTCTTTGGTTTTTACACCCTTCCGGCGGCGGGCGATGTCTTGCACGGTCCGCGCCAGCCGGGACGGAACTTCAATTCAATTTCATTTATTTGCATACCATAATGTGGAAATGTGTTACAAATAGGCTTTTAAGCTTAAGCTAAGGATACACATGCCATGGCACAAAAGTATGCAAGAAGCTTGCATGTCTTATGGTATCCACCAATCAGAAGTTGTTATGGCACACGGCATGCAAGCTACTTGCAGACTTTTGTGCTCAGGATACACATGCCAGCTGGCACGTGTATCCTGAGCTTAAAGCATAGTTTACACGAAGCTAACACTGGCTGCCAATAAGACTGGCCGCCAGCGCTGGCTTGATATTTGCCTTGTGTAAACAGTTTTTCAAGCCAAGCCAGCGCTGGCGAGAACAGAGCGCCCGTCTATTTTTCTAGCCAGTGACCTCCGCCCGCATACCCTTCGACCCCCGCGCCTTCAAACGTGTGCACACCCGAAGAAAAATCCGTGAATGAATGGCCTCGTCTAAACAACAGGGGCTAGGCCAACCCTGGCTTGTCTGCAGGACTGGCGCCAGCTTTACTGGCTTCGTTTATACTCTGCTTTAGATACAGTTATGGACCCTGTAAGGGCACAGCCACACCACAACTTCTGGGTGATCTGTTGCGATAAGGGCGCGTGTCATATCTCCTAAACTACCCAATGGAGAAAGTCGAAGTTATGTCGTTGGAATCGTTACGAAATAGGCTAACTCATTTTGTAATGGATTGATCCAGTTTTTTCTTGTAATATGTTATCAATTCTAGTTTGAAATCAGGGAAAGGGATTTTTTTATATTATAGGTTTTAATTTAAAAAATATAGGTACCATTATTTCAAAAAGTTTTTGTTTTATTTACATATTAAATACACATACACTTTCACATAATCAATAAAAAAACAACGCACCATAAATTTTTTTCACACCACAAGTATGGCAATTTAAAAACACATGAAATGGGATGATATAATTAAAATTAATAAAAACGTAGACAATTTTGATCATTAACATTATCTTATTAATAATTTATTTTACAATACATCAGTATTTTCACCAGTATTTTACATGGAGCGACTGCCTATCTGACCTCCACAACCCAGTTACTGGGTAATACGATACCCCTTGGTAAATGATAAATGATTTTTATTTCTGTAAGTAGGTTCAGACTTTCGGGCTTCTGACTACCCATAACGACTGTCAAAGATCCACAAATGACAGCCGGGACCAACGGCTTAACGTGCTTTCCGAGGCACGGAGGGGTCTCGGTATGTAAAGATGGTCACCCATCCACAGACCAACCGCGGCAAGCGTAGCTTTACCTGATCGATCGACCTGTGCGGCTGATATTATTTAGCCACGGGCCCCCCTCGGGTTTACTTCTTTGTATTGTCTTAATAACACAAGCTCTGCTTAGCTTGAGACTAGACGGCGTTGTGTGATAGTTGTGGAATATTATTATTATTATTATTAATGAATTTTATGAGTAAAAAGTAGATAAGTACGAGTTCATGTAGAACTAATCGCCTCTAGATTTTGTTTTTTAAAATGCGTAATTTAAAAGTACATCGCCGGCTAACTGTTATAGAAGTCATTTTTTTTTTAATATTTTTGATATTCTTCAGGATATTATATGACAAATAATTTGATACGATAGAAAAAAAAAATCAAGAACATACCTCTAAAAACTTTCTTTTACATACAATCATTCTGATTTTTTGTCAGATTATTCTACAAGCAACGTACTAAAATACTACTGTTTTAATTTTTCAGTCCAAAAAATAGTTTTTTTGTAATTAAATAAATGCTTCATATTTTGCTATAAATTACCAGCGTTGTGTCATCGCGCTTCTCTTTCTTTTCTATGCAGTCCGACAGTGACCGCGCTTTAGGTCATGCAAGACCCTTATAGCACAATAAAAAGGCATGTTGCCTAACAAAAACATTCCAGAAGACAACAACCAAAACAAACAATAAAATTTCACTAGAAAATGCCTAAGTACCTAGTCAAGGATCAATGAAATTATACGGATGCGCCAATTCTGTCACATCTGAACATGAAATTCGTAAAAAAAATGACAAAATAGAGACATGAACAGGACTACATATTTTTTAACCGACTTCAAAAAAGGAAGAGGTTCTAAATTCGGATGTTTATATTTAAAAAAAGCAAAATAAAGAGACATGAACAGGACTACATATTTTTTAACCGACTTCAAAAAAGGAAGAGGTTCTCAATTCGCGTTTTTTTTAATAATAATTTGTATCTACAACAAACATGTATCAGAATAACTTACCACAATTCACCAAGTCAATGAAACGAACAAAGGTTTGGTCCAAAAAATATAGATATACTTAAGTAATAATTATAATATATTAGGAAGAACTAAATAATTATGTTAAAGGAGGAGAAAGAAGAGGGGAAGGAGGGGAAGGAGGAACAGAGGAAGGAGGAGCAGAGGCAGGAGTATCAGTGTGATAGAAGGAGTGGAAATCAAATTGGCAAAGAGGTTTCCTGCAACCGACACAGAGCGTAAGTACCCGCTTCTTGCAGACAGTGCAGCGCCGCCGCTGGACCTGTCCGCTGGCAAGGGGCGGGTACTTTTCAATGCGGTGAATAACATTACTGCGTTGGTTCAGTGCAATTACAGGGGGAATGGAATTGGGATTGGGAATTACGTGCTTGGAAAGGAGTGATTTTACTAGGGATTCACGAAATTTTCTATGAGTAAGGGAAGAACCAGGTTGTGCGCGGTGAATTACAAATGAATTTAGTATGGACACATTTAACAGTCTCCTGAAAAGTTTCTTGTACCAGGCCCTGGTTCGTTTCCGCTCGATGGGATACGCGGCCAGCATCTGATCTTTTTTATCCACCCCACCCATCATGATATTGTAATCCAATATCAGGATGGGTTTGGTGGTGTTCTGGACTTCCCTAGCGGCGTTACCATGGTATGTTGAGACCATACCGACAGTGTTATTGTCACACCATACCATGATGTCGATGTCCCCTGAAGTAAGTCCAGTGATCTGACCTGGGCGCATGTCCCCCTTGGTCACATGGTGCAGGGCCGGCGGAAGAAACTTACGGTTCGTCCGCAGGGTCCCTACACAGTCAAAGCCCAAGGCCTTGAGGCGTCGAGCGAGAACTGGTGAATTATAGTAACTGTCCATCCACAGCGTGTACCCCTTGTTCTCAAGACCATGTGTGAGCCTTAGAACAATGGACGGCGTAGACTCGTTTAATGGATCTTCAGACTGCTGCGATGGGTTTTCATTACGCTTATGAGCGTGAACCTCAAACCGCCATAGATAGCCGGTTTGAGATTCACAAATCTCATAGGTTTTGATCCCCACCGAAGCAGCTTTATTTGGAATAGATTGGCGGATAGCCAACCAACCTTTCCATTGGAGAAGAGACTCGTCCAGCGAAATGTTCTGACTCAAAATATACAAACTAGAAAACTTCATGTTCATGTGTGACAGAACTGGCTGAATTTTAAAAAGTCTTGCCTCGGAACCGTCCAGTTGTAGCCCACGCATGTCTTCGTTGTTTCTGAAGTGCAAACACGTAGACAGCAGTCCGAAACGCCTCAGAGACATGTGTGCGCTAAAACCTGGAGTATAGAATATGTCAGGACTGGCACCCCAGTACTCTTCGATAGTCGACTTAACGACCATCCCCATTGCAATATTTAGGCCCAAATACACATAGAGTTCATCGGCATTGGTGTCACTCCACAGCGTGATTCTGCTATGGGGACGGAGTTCGTTGTTATCCCACAGCTGGGATGTCAGTTGCTGAGCATATCTATTGGTTTCCGAGGCAATGTACTCCATAAATTGTCGATCCCATATGTCAACGAAAATGTCATACGGGTCGACACTTGGAGTCGTCGGACCAGCGTTCATCTCGGAAAAGGTTTCCCGCCTAGATTCAGGTGGAATCGGAGGATTCGGAAACTCTCTCCACTCAAATTCATTCACACTCCACGGCCGGTCCGTTGCCGTTGGAGGGACAGAAACTGGCGCAAGGTCGCCGCCGTCGGCTGCGGGCACAGGGTCGTCGACGAGCACAGGGTCAGCTGCGGGCACAGGGTCGTCGACGAGCACAGGGTCGGCGGTGGGTGCGTCGTCATCCTCCTCAGTATCACTGTCCCCTGTCTCTATTGCTGCCCTAAACCATCTTGGAAGAAAATGGGGTACCAACTCCTCATCCTCGCTCTCGTCAGAGCCTGCTTCGCTTCCTGTAACAAATGATAGGTAAGTACAAAATCTGGGACTAGAAGTTTGTTGGCCCTTAGCACCCATCCCAAGCTGCAATCAGCAGTTACTTACCTAAATTTACAATCTCCTCTATTTCCGTTTCGCGCACGCGCCCACGAGGGCGAGGGGGAGGAACTGGACGCTGCATCGGTGACGCGGGTGGCTTGGCTGTATTATATTCTAAATGCCTGGAACAAAAGGAGTGCTGTATTTTAGACAAATAGAAAAGTCCGAAGCAGACTTACATTGCCGGTGAGGGCACCGAAACTAGAGACAACGGTGAGGCAGGTTCTAACGGTGCAATTGCAGCATCTTCAGCCTCGGTGCTCATCGATGTCTCTTCGACCTTAACCTCCACCTTGATATGCAAGCGGTCGGTAGTGCTGGCTGTCATTTGGGTCTATATGTATAGACATTTTAAAGTATAAGTTAAACTTGCTAGCAGTATATACTTAGGTAGAACTACTTACTGTGGCCGCATGCGCCTACGTTTGGTATGGAGAGGGGTCTCCAGACCCACTCCAACCGGCATCTCCGCGATGTCCACGATGCGAAGTCTAAAATTCAAAATGATTCAATTAAGATGAATGAATTCATTTAATGATGAATTTAATGAATGAAAAAGATGATGAATTCAATTAAAAAGAATGATGAAATTAATAAGTGAAAAAGGAAAAATAAATACAATTAGTGAGAAAACAAAAAACAGTTAAAAAAGTATGCTAACTCTTCAATAGTGCTAGGCCCAGAGCGGTCATTACGGCCTCGGTTGCTCGCTTGCCCTTGGCCTCGGCGTCGGCCTCGACCGCGACCGCGACCGCGACCTGGAGCCACTGGTTGACCGGCCGCCTCAATCGCCACCGGTTGACCGGCCGCCTCCCCACCACCTCCTCCTGCTGGTAGCACACGGACACCCCGCACCCTTCCTCCACGGGAACGTACTCTAATTTAAAACATGGAAATAAAACAATAGCTTTTAGAAAAGCAGTAAGAAATGCGGAAAGAAGACCAGTTAAAAGCCACACAAAACACAAAAAAAAAAACTGGCCACGTGTGAGTCGGACTCGCACGACTCGCAAGAGATCCGTACCACAAGGCAAAAACGCCGAAAAAAACGTTTGTTGTATGGGAGACCCCCTTAAATATTTATTTTATTGTTAAAGTAAAAATACAACTGAGTATTTTGTGAATATTTCAAGTGCCTACCTGTTGCCATTATTGATATCGAGCAAAAAAGGGCAAAAAAATCGCGTTTGTTGTATGGGAGCCCCCCCTTAAATAAGTATTTATTTTATTTTGTTTTTAATATTTGTTGTTATAGCGGCAACAGAAATACATAGTTTGTGAAAATTTCAACTGTCTAGCTACCGCGGTTCTTGAGATACAGCCTGGTGACAGACAGACGAACGAACGTACGGACAGACAGACGAACGAACGTACGGACAGACAGCAGTGTTAGTAATAGGGTTCCGTTTTTACCCTTTGGGTACGGAACCCTAAAAACAAACAAAAACCTTGTTGCATGTGCACCTACATCATACACCTACATCCTTCGATCAATCTATTATTGATTGAAGCCTACATAGTACTTCTATGTTTATTGTTTTATTTTAATATTGTAGAATAAGCTCAACAATAAATCAAACAACTAGTTACGAGTGCCACTACCACGATAGTTTTTTGTGCATAAGCCAAAGTTGACAACCATAGCACGACCGCCAAGCGTAGGTATGAAAAGTGAAGTACATACATGTGATTGCCTTCTGTACTATACTATCTGTATTTTGTGCCGGCAATGAACCCAGTTGAGTTGCATAATTTATTAATGTTTGGCTGAATGTTTATATGTCCGAATTTACAATACTTTTAAGATAGCAAGAATTTTATTTGGCGTAATTTCACTTAGCTTATTATGAAGATAACAGTAGAATTATTTTTTAACGAATATTGTTTGTTCGGTGCATTGACATATAATAGTACTAGCGTAAGGATCGGGTTAACGGCGCGACTAAATGGCACCAACGCGCTGGCCCTAAAATGACGGTTTTAGTGCCAACGCGACTCAGTTGACAGTGGTGCGCGCGAACTTCGAACTTCGAACGAAGAACTTCTATATAAAATGTTCAGACGGGCGTATCCTTACTTTTGAAATCATTGGTTTGGTGTATTTATCCATGGTATTTGAATGAACTATAAAAATAATGGTTTCTATAGGCGATCTCGGGATTTGGGGCACCCCGACTTGAGTTAGGTTAGGTTCCTTTTAACCCTGTAGACAGAAATAGGGGCTCCGTCGACTAGGTACCTCTTATTTATTATTGCTTGTGAACCAACTTAGACCATTATTAATTATTTAAAAAAAATGGTTAGGTTAAATTGTGATCCCTTCGCACGAACTCACGTAAAGACGATTCTGATTCTGACTGTGAACTTTCTGCGATGAGATGGTTCCACTTTTTAATTAAGTATATGGAGTTTAAGCAAATTGTGCACCTCGCACTTTCGAGTATTGGCTTTTCCGAAATGTCACTTTTCTTTTCCCTCGCTTTTTCGTGAGATGATTCTGACTTACAAAATTATGAGTTTTGAATGTATTCGATAGGTGTATGCCAAACGATTTTCTGCGAAATGAAGTTTATGCTATAAGTACGCTGTTATGCAAAATAATAATAGGACATAAAAAGTTCTGCTCAGGGACCCATTTTTTATTCGGTAAGTAATAAAAACAGAGTACTTTTTGGTCAGTGGAAGTGATGGTTTTGACTCGACGCGGACGATGTTCAAAGAAATAACATTTTTTGTCCAAAATCTTTATCCAATACACAGTCTAAGTATTAATAAAAACGGTTTATTACTTACCTGTCCATGTCCTGTAAGCAATCAAGCACTAAACACTCACAAAATTATTTTTTTTAAAAAGAATCACACACTTTCTTGCACGGCGTCTGTTCGCGCAATCACAAAACAAACAATATGGCGTCGCCGGCCGGCGCCCGCCGCGCCAGTGTTGCCAGAAATGCCAGATGACCGTCTCGCGTTCTCCCCAAACCTTCACCGAAATCCCCTCAAAATTCGGGTTTTGAAAATAAACCCCACAAATCACAAAATATTTTATTTTTTAATCAATTGTTTATTCATAATTTTTTTTTAATTAAAATTAATTTTCTTTCCTTATGATTCATGAAAGATACAATTTTATACTATTTCAGCAATAGCTTCCATTACTGAATCAACCTCTTCACCCGCGTCGTTTGCAGTTCCGTATATTTTTTCTGAATTAAATGAACTGGGTTTAAAATGAACACATCCTTCTAGCAATGTATTTATCTTATTCTCAAGATTGATTCGGCAGTGTGAATGGTCAATCTGTTTCGAAGTTTGACTACTTGAGGAAAGGCTTTTTTCATTTCACAACTGTGTTAGAAAAGGCAACGACAAAATTCTAATGCCAATTTGCTAACATGTCCGTAAGTTACCTACATCACCGACTGCATTTTTTTTGTGTGTGCTTTAATAGATTAGGTAGTTAGTGGTTTGATCGCGTTGATTCGATTGATGCATTCTGATAATATATTTGTTATTATTATCAACATCTTCGGCGCAAAATAATTGGCAATGTCGAACAACTACAGGGATATTATTATGTTCTGTGTAGTTGTGAACAAGTAGTAACAGTTGTTCACAACTTCACAGAACATACAGTGGTAGTTACGTGCGACCATCTTTTATATGGCTAATCTGCCACAGACTGGGCAAAAAATCTGCCAAAACCTGCCACACTTGGCGCCAAAATTGCCAAAAATAAAATATGCCTTCAGTTGGTTTAAAGATGACACAGCCTCCGTGTTCCATAATCCCCCTCTTTGTTGTATTCTCTTCATAATTATTAATGATTCATTGCACAGAACCGCACACGATACACATCAAAGGAGAATGAGGTAAAATCAAAAGTTGATTGGAAACCAAATCATTAAAGAAGATAAGAATATGAACACTATTCCAGTTTGATTACAGTTCATAATTGTATGGCGCACTTCTTGTTTAAAAACAGAATAAGCGGGAAATCCCCGTATAATTTGGCTATGAAACAGAAGTTCGATAAAATTATATATAATTCCTGATGTAATTACTTCAAAAAAGATGAATGCTTGAAAATTCAAATTAAGTAATGTGAATTTTCTTCAAATCTTTTAAATCTGCCGAAATCTGCCACTTTTGTAAATCGTCAGTATGATCTGCCACAGACAAAATTTAGGAGCGAAATCTGCCAAAATGACAGAAATCTGCCACAAATGGTCACACTGAGTAACAACGCACTTTCTCTGTCTCGCTCTAACAACGCGCTTTCTCTCGCTCGCTCGGTCGTCAGTGTCGTCGTGTTGCATCATGGATTCAAGATTCAAGCTAATAATTTAAAATATTCATTCCGTTACGTGTATTATCTATCTTACGATAAAACACATTTACTGTTGGGGATATCTGGGACACAGGCCTCTCGGTGAGAGGGAGTGGGCCGTAATCCAGCACGCGGGCGGGCCCATTGCGGGTTGGTAGATGTCACATGTCTTCGAATTTTTGATTCTAGGACATGCCGGTTTCTTCACGATGTTTTCCTTCGCCGTTTTGAGAGCAGTGGTGATGAAATAATTTACACAAAGTAAAGCGCCTGTCTGGATTCGAACCTACGACCTACAACTCGTAAGTCGCGGCCGTTACGACTGGGCCACCACTGCTCTCAAACTCAACTAAGTCTAAACAAAGGAAGTCATATTTTTTGGTAAGCGCGGTCACTGTCGGACTGCATAGAAAAGAAAGAGAAGCACGATGACACAACGCTGGTAATTTATTGCAAAATATTTACATAAAATCTATTTATTGACTAAAAAATTAAAACACTAGTGTATGTCGCATGTAGAATAGTCTGACAAAAATCAGAATGATTGTATGTATCTTAATGGTATGGTTTTTGTTGTAAAAAGAAAGTTTTTATCTTCATGATTTTTTTTCTATCGTATCAAATTTGTTGTACAGTCAACAGGAAAAGTAGATGATCAAAATCAGAAATTCAATACTTATGAACGCGCGTCTGAACTGTGTGGAGTCGAAGTGATTCAAAAGTATGTGATTGTAAATTATACCAAACATTTAGGTACTACTCAGCTGCCATAATATTCGTGATCAGTTTTGAGTCGTATTGAATTTCTGATTTCGATCATCTACTTTTCCTGTTGACTGTACACCTATTATGCTTTATATCTAAAAAGTTACTTTCGAAATGTCTTATTTATAAAAAGATAACTGGAAATCTCTGTTTCTTAAAATCGGTCTAATTTGGCTGTAACACTATTTTTCGAAAATGTTCTTAAGTAGCTTTTTAGACCATTGTGTCCTGCTTATATGCGTATGAAGTTTCGTTAAAATCGCTTCATTCATTTAGAAAAACAAGGGCTTGAAAGTTTGTATGAAATGCCGTACGGCGTAAACGCTCTTAATTGACAATCAAAAACCATGTTATGTTGATCGATATTGCTATAGACGACATCACTTATCACTTTAGATACGAAAAAAACAGTTCTAAGGTCATTGAAAGTCATAAGAAACATTAGCAGTGCCCCGCGGTTTCACCCGCATAAGTGTCGATCCCGTGGGAATATCGGGATAAAAACTATCCTATGTCCTTCCCCGGGATGCAATCTATCTCTCTGCCAAATTTTATCGAAATCCGTTCAGTGGTTTAGGCGTGAAAAGGTAACATAGGTACAGACAGACAGAGTTACTTTCGAATTGTTTCGAATATAAATAAAATATTAGTATGGATAAATACAAATCATGTAAACTTACCCTCTCCTACTTCATTGCAATGATAATTTGAAAATAAACTAATTAACAATAGTAGCATCGCGTTTTGTTAATAACTGTCATTCATTTTATGTCTGTCAACTAATTTTGAAAAGGTCCCCATCTTTTATACCTAACAATTTAAAAAATACCAATAAGAATGAATTATTATTTTGAACGTTTTTTATCTAGAAACTATTGTCTATGTATAGGTGCAGCAAATATTAAAAAAAAACAACAAAATGTTCATGATGGTGTTGACGATATTAAAAAACTGCACTCTGCTACGATATTCACAAATATATATATGTTTTTTTCTGTAAAATAATCACGTTGAGTGGTTTCGTGTTGTAAATTCACAATATATGACTGTATAGGTACTTTTACACAAATACCTATTTATTGAACCGCGTGCTCCTTTATTTTAAAAGCCAAACGTATTTTATTTTAAAAAGGTACTTTGAATATCGAGTTTTGTGTAAAAAGTAGTTACTATTTATACAAATATAATAAAACTGAATAGTTTGTTCGATTTTTTGTGTGAACGCGATAACCTCTGGAACTGCCAGTCGGATTAAAACAAATCTTGTTGCATTTGATAGCCCAATTCTTGAGGAAGGTAAAGGCTGTGTAACATCACGCTACGACCCTTAGGAGACGAGCAAAAAGAAAATAAGGCTGAAAAAACGCCAAGCGAAAACGAAGAAAATAATATCGCGTCAGGAGATGCGATGCGACGCAGTGGACCCGAGGGAGTTTTATAAAAATGTGGCAGTCATTTTAGTATTTGTGACTCCACAGGAACGAAGTCGCGGAAATAAGCTAGTTATCAATAAAAATGTAGTTTTTATAATATTTTTATTGAATCTTTAAACATGTAATATAATAATAATAAAAATATAGTCGATTTTTGAGTCTGTCTGTGTGACCGAAATTCCGCTGCGTAGTTTGAAAGAACCGTTGTTCTTTCAAACTACGCAGCGGAATTTAAAGCGGTTTTCATCATCATTTAGAGAATTTGTTCCGGAAGATCTAGATGCATAATACCCTTATGTTAAGGGGCTCACAGGACCTAAACACAAAAAAACGCAAGTTTTAGAAACAATAAAAGTAAGTTAAGATCGACTACAGTAAATAAAATCAAAAAATATATGATATTCTTCAGGATATATGCTAGGTAGATAGTGTGTTGAATACATAATACAACTAATTTGACATGATAGAAAAAAAACATGAAGATTCCTCTAAAAACTTTCTTTTTTACAATAAAAACCACAATAATACATATACAATCATTCTGATTTTTTGTCAGATTTATTCTACAAGCAACATACAAAAACACTAGTGTTTTAATTTTTTTGTCCAAACAATAGATTTTTTGTAATTAAATAATTGCTTCATATTTTGCAATAAATTACCATCATCGCGCTTCTCTTTCTTTTCTATGCAGTCCGACAGTGACCGCGCTTTTGGGTCATGTAAGCCCCTTAAACTTACTCATAATATAGAAATGAAGTCGTTATAAAAAAAAAAAAATTATACGCGTCGACTTGAGAACCTCCTCCGTTTTTTTGTCGGTTAAAAACCGTTCGAAGCAGGGTCGTGTCGCTAGTTGGCTATAATAAAAATAGTCGCTAGTGTTACAAGTTTTATGATTCGATAAAAATGCTAGTATCTTTATATTAAAATGAAAGTGTGTACTTGTTTTCTGCTGTTCGGGATATTTGGTAGTTATTTTGTGTTTATTTCAAGTCTTTTTTTAACTGAGTCTGTGCCGAAGAGTTTACGAACTCTCTTCTCGGGTGTAACTAAATAAATTTTAAGTAATATTAATCGTCCATTCAAAAGAAGTGTTTCAAAAGTATTCTAGTAGTAGTACTTCGAAGCCACACAGTTCTGACGCGAACTCCGTTCATTAGTATTGAATTTCTGATTTTGATCATCTACTTTTGCTGTTGACTGTACTCAAAACATGTGAACTTTGCGGCTTGGTCTGGACCAACATCATTATGCAGATCAAATTCATGCTTAGCTTAGACGGAATATTTTATAATACTTATAAGGAAAATCTTAAACCTGACAAACTGTTCCCAAGCTTTCCTCAAACACATCATTTTGTTGAATTTTTTTTTTAACAAAAATATCTAGCTTCTTTTTTAGTCCCCTCGAATTATTTATAAAGACTTTTATGATAAATTACGTTTTGAATTATCTTTCAGGTTACACACATTCCTCCGCATCTAACACACCAAAATCAAATCAGAGGAGTGTCAACCTAGCATTAGAAACTGTTCTAGAATTCAATAATAAAGACAAAGAAGTCGACTTAAAGTTCTTAAACAATATACAGAATTTCATATCAAAAGTTAAAAAAGTTATTGATGAAAATAGCAATGGTCACAATTTACGGCGTAACTTCAAAGCGCCGAGGGTTAAAACCTTCACAAGATTCATTGAGGACGTAATTCATATACTCAACACTTATGAAGTTACCGCATTTGCAGAATTCTTTGACATACTAGACGAAGAACTCAGAAATTATCACTACAGAGGCTGCAGATTTGATGAATTGACGGAGAATGATGAAATCAGAAAGCTAATTGCCGCAAAATTAGATTCGATTAAAGGCAAACCAGCCTCTATTGCGAAAAAATACATCAATGCACTTTCGGATATGTTAGAAGATGAAAACTATGACAGGAATGTCAAAGAATTCGTGGATTATATCAATTCTTTGTATAAACAGGAGGCTGAAGAGGATTTTCAAAAAGTCATAACTGATCTGGAGGCTTATGGCAGGTCGAAATCTAAAAGTTCTAACAATAATTTGGGTAAGATTATTAAAAACGGGGTCCGGTCCATTATTTTTGATCACTATACAAACCTAAATACTACTGTCAGACGAAACGTCAAAGAAAAAATAGAAACATTTTGGAAACAATTAGAAAAAAGTCCTCCATCAAGTGGTAACATGCCAAAAGTCAAACCTTATTACATATTTAGAAATAATGCCAAGAACTCTGAAATAAATGAAGTTAAGGAGTCCGAACCTGATTTAAAAAAAGATCTTATGAATCTCGCCAGTGAAAAGGCAAATAAAAAAATAGAAGTCATTAAAAGATATGAAAATAATATAGAAAAGAACGATATAAAACAGTCTGAATATAAAAAAGCGAAAATGAAGCGAGATGACGTGAAAAATGAAAAGAAACGACCTAAACATAGTAGAAAAGGTACCGTCAGCCAACCTCTTGATACTCAAAAGAAAGATACAAGACTAAGTTCTCAGCATATCTATCCTATGGACCAACAAAGGAATAAGAACGAACACCAAGAACACTCAAATACAGATAGTTCATCTGGCGAATCATTCAGCTCCAAAGAGTTTTATCAAGAGCCTCAGCATTATACAACGCAATACACGGCTATAATCCCAAAAAAAAAATCCCGGAAACCACCAACGAATGTATCAAAGAAATCAGAGAAAATCGAAGCTCTCAATGTAATGACGACGAGAATGCCTAACAACAATACACTTAAAAATATATGGATCGAAGAGTCAACGGGAAGACTACCGAAAGCCGTCCTCGATAAATTGGCAGCCAAGCCCAGCAGACATTCGTTAAACAAGTATGGTCCTAGGCATAAGAAGAAGTACGATAAGAACCAAAAAAAGTGGCATGGGAAAATATATGAACCGAAATATGTCAAGATGTATGAAAAAAACCATGACAAGAAACACGACAAGACTCGAATGACGAGGCATAGGTCGAAGGACGACACAAAATATGAATCAAGGCAAAAACAGAAATCGAAGCGAGATAAAAAACACAAAAATGTCAAGACCTCAGAGCCCAACAACCCATTTATATTAGTGCATAATAGAGATTTCTTCAGGCAAAATTATGTTCGAACTACAGACTCGGTTTTTAATATGGAAGTACATCAATACAAAAAAAGTATGAGTCCGTTAAGAGTTGAGTTAAAGTAAGATTTTGATTTAATATAATGAGAAATCACTATTAATAAAATTATGTTCAACCAGTTTGCCCTTTTAACAATTCCTTGGATCTAAGATCAGTTGTCAGACATGTCGTAACATCATCGTTGTATTTAAGAAATTATAAATGAAATACATCAACCCTTATTTATGCAAGTCTTCGTATTCAAACACTAAAACTGTTACATAACATTACAATAACGTTGCTTTATTAATTCCAGACAAAACAAACGAAGGACAACAGCTTCCACAACAGCGAAGAAGTTTCTGGAAGTCTTAGATGTACTGATACCTTCAAAATCTGGTAAAACAATAAAATCTCCACGAGCTAGGAGAACTGCAGCCCCAACTAATGCATACTCTAAAAGGAACAAAATAGTACCCTGGAAAAGTGCAGATCACTCGTCATCGTCCAGTGAAGATATGACCGTAGAAAAATTTGAAATAAAAGAAGTTAAAAGACGTCATGGACAAAATGCTAAAAGAAAATCTTCCAGCTTAGAAAAAGACCCATATGTCATTCAAAGAATAAAAAATCTTGAAAGACAGATAAATGAAGTTAAAAGTAGATTTGGTATGGATGTGGTGAAAACAAGACAAGTTAAGTATAATGATGTGGAGAAAGATAACAAAGAAAAACATAGACAGTCCAAAACTAGGTTTAAATCAGATGTAAACATGATCCCCAGTGATTTTAAGGATAAGACAGACAAATCAAAAATGTCAGGAACTGCAGATAACAAAACGGTGCGTATAATTGAGTACAAGAACGTTACAGGCGAAAATTCTACAAACAAAGAAATAGAAAATGACTTGGAAAAAAATAAAAAGTCTGAAACTAGGTTTAGATCAGATGTAAACACGATCCCCAATGATTTTAAGGATAAGACAGACAAATCAAAAATTTCAGGAACTGCAGATAACAAAACGGTGCGTATAATTGAGTACAAGAACGTTAAAGGCGAAAATTCTACAAACAAAGAAATAGAAAATGACTTGGAAAAAAATAAAAAGTCTAAACCTAGGTTTAGATCGTCTATGAACATGATCTCCAATGATTCTAAGGATGGCACAGACAAAACTGAGGTGATACAAATAGAAGATAACAAAGTGGACGTTAAAGACATAGATTTTGAAAATAAAGAAGAAATAATTAATAACGATCACAAAACCATGGAGGTTACTAAACAGCAAGTAATCCTTAAAGAAGACAAGAACACAGAAACCGGTCGCATTAACAGTGTTGAAGTAACTCCTAAAGCAAAAGACAAAGGAATTAAAGTAGTGATGAATGACCATGATGCCGATGATGCATCGAACGAAACAATAACTCAGAACAGGAAAATAGACGCATTTAGTACTTCAACGAAGGCTACAGAATCTACCACTAAAACTACAATGACTGTTCAACCTACTGTGGCAGTAACCACTCCTTCCACGCTGAAATTATCAACTATATTTGTACCTATACCAGTTGCTACAACCCTTATGTTAGCAGACGTTTCGCAAAAGGCTGAATTCAATGCGACTGTCGATGAAAGTAAAAACCAAATAACCAACAACACATCACAGGCTCCAGACGTTAGTAAAACCACTCTAAATGTCACTAAGGGAATAAATAAAAATACTTATGGGACGAATTTTCAAAGCGATGTTGGTTTCATGGCGTCATATTATTAACAAGAATAATTATAATTATTCATATGAACTCTTAGTGCTTGTTAATTCCTATCCAGCTTGTCCCTTGCTGTCCTCCTCTCGGTGAGACACTCTAAGACCATAACGTGTGTCAGTCAGTTCATTAGGTTTTTGCTCTGGCTGGAGGCCTGATTAAGTGATTATGGCATTTCAGGAAAGTACGGTTAGGCAGCCGATTTTTTTTTTAATATTTTTTTTTGCTGAATGGGCCCACCCACTCTTGACCTCGATCACGCCTGATGGAAAGCGATGGATGAAGTCTATTAATGATGGAACGAGCGTGCCCAGAAGATGCCCAAGGCACTGGAACTCCCACGCATCGACGAAACACAGCAGGCTACTTGACGCCGCCGGACCGAACCTGATCGATCGACCTGACTGATATATCAACGCACAGCCTAAACCGATGGTCCTAGAGACATGAAATTTGGAGGGTGTGTTGTATGTTCTTTGTGACGAGTAGGTATCCACTAAGAAAGGGGATTTTCGAAATTTCACCCCTAAGAGGGTGAATGGGGGGAGGGTGAAATTTCACGCGGACGAAGTCACGGGCTGAAGTTAGTTAAAAATAAATTATTGATATCGCTTTATTATGTTTACAGCGGGCGCCGTCGGTTGAGACTGGTCATCTCTTAACTGCCAAGGCTTATTTTTAATCTGTCTTGAATTGTTTCTTCATTTCTGTCTTTTTTACATTGTTCTCACTTAAAGAAGCAACAAGAATAATGTACCCAGGATTTTGTAATATCTTGATTTAAAAGAGTGTCCATGGAGTTTCTTGCCCGTTCTTCTCCATAGAGATCTACGCTTTGGAATGGGCAAAGTAGCTTCAACTTTCTGATTATCTGACAGACTATTTAATTTTGACAATTCAAAAGTGCCTGTACAAGGATTAATTGAAATAAATGATTTGAGTTTGAGTTTTTACTTGAAGTTCCAACATTTTGAGGATGACTTGAACATTGTTTTAAAAATATTATTGAGGAATCTTATTTCGCTTAATAATATATGGGTATGGGTGGGCTTATATGGGTTAGGAATAGGAAGCATCGGATGTTCGTGCACCACACTTCGCATTATCTGGCATTTAAAACAACAAAGATATAATAATTATCGTGAATAATTCATTTTATTATATAAAATACTTATAACTATTTACAAATAGAAAAATAAACAACACGTCATCGTGTTGTTCGTGTGTCGAATACAGTTTTTTTTTGTTATTTCTTGGCCAATTTACGTGATTATTTTAAAGAGGTATGAGGAACAGGGTGTAAAGTTCACTCATCCTCCATAGAAAAGGGAGGATCCTCCGACCAGACGGGTGTTGTGTCTGGCGGGCAACTGCCCGATGATTTATGTCAGGCCGTTATATATATTATTATGCTAGTTGCGCGGTAAACTCTGCTTGTGAGATGCAGGATTTGGCGTGACGTCAGTATGACGCGTAGTACGCATGTGGCGGACAGGGTGCTGTGGCGCAGTCTGGGAGAGGCCTATGTCCAGCAGTGGACTGCGATAGGCTGAGTTGATTGATTGACGCATGTGGCGTTGTAGATACTGCTACAATTTCTTTATTATTAGAGGAACTAATTAATAGCGGACTGTTGTGTACCTTGTGCCACGGTTTACCGTTGTCCTTTCGATATTATAAAATGGCGCCGATTCCCTTGTTCACAAACTAAACTAAATTTAAGTTCAGTACATCTTTTTCTTTCTATTTCATTAAGAAAAGGACAGAAGATAAATATTAGTTTAGTCCTGTCAAATTAGTCAGCGCCTGGCGTAAATTGACGTATTTTTAGTAGCCAATTTTTTAATCTCGTCTAAAGTTGTCTATGGAGTATCTTAATTTCTGAATTCGTCGTCATTTGTCGTCTCACCGTCATCGTTTCGTTGTCATTGCTGCAATAAGTTATGTTAGGTCCGTATCTATGTATCGTTTTCCCTCTCTTTTCATCTGGTGTGAATGATGATGCCGCTTTCTCTTCCTTTCGCTTGGCGACAGTGAGGTGTCGATGTGAGATTCTGTTTGTGTCACGATCTCTCTTTCTTCTTCTGTTTGTGTCTCGTCACGGTCTTTCTTAGTCGAAAGTTTTGCGTCTGTGAAAATAAACAACAGAATTTAAATAGTCTATATTATATTATTATTATTATTAACTAGTCACAAGCACTCTTTAGTGATGGGAAAATCAAATCGGTTCAAAGACGGCCAGCAGCGGTGCAGGTGCTATTCAGTAAAAATCTCACCGTGAAAACTTAGGTGAAGTGAGCGTGGAGTGAGCTGTCAATAGTGTCAACTCCTAGCAAAAACAAACTCACTTCACCTAAGTTTTCACGGTGAGATTTTTACAGAATCGACCGGTAGTACCTACTCAGCACTGAGCGTGAAAAAGGCGGGTTACAATTTCTGTACGTAAGCTGGTGCGATTTTTGGCATGCGAAGTAGTTGCTCTTGCGTTATCTAGGTGTACCTACTGTGGTTTTAGAAGAGCTCTTTGTGAAGGAGCTCGTCCGGGGAAGTATCCTCAGACGAGCTCCACCATACACCATACTTATTCTGTCGCCAAGCGGTGCTATGTTCCGATTTAAAGGGTCATCATCTGCCTAGCCTTTTCAAAATATGTTGGGGTCGACTTCCAGTCTAACTGGATGCAGCTGACTACCAGTATTTTATATGGAGTGACTGCCTATCTGACCTCCACAACCCAGTTACTGGGTAATACGATACCTCTTGTTAAGAGCGGTTGTCAGATTTTCAGGCTTCTGACAACCCGTAACGACTGTCAAAGATCTACGAATGACAGCCGGGACCAACGGCTTAAAGTGCTTTCCGAGACACGGAGAGGTCTTGGTATGTAAAGACGGTCACCCATACACGGACCAACCGCGGCAAGCGTAGCTTAACCTGATAGATCGACCCGTGCGGCTGTTATTACTTAGCCGGTTTAAATGGTGTGGAAGCCAATGTAATTACAGACACAGGAGATATTTCAGCTTTGTATGAATAGCAATACATCAGGGGCCCCAACTCCCGAGTCTGCTATTTTTATAAATTCGTCATTCCAACACGATCCCATTGTCATTTTGCTAAAAGTTCGTAATCTGCTAAATTCATAATGTTCGATCATTGGTCGCTCAATGGCACAGAACTTTACGATACTCGTAACGAATTAAAAGCAATGACTGCACAATGACGTTCTAATGGTAGGTCACTGATCAAAGGAACTATCAAAATTTTAGCAGATTACCGCCTAAGTCAGTCATTCATTTGTCATTATGTACGAGATTACCATTCTATGCTATTTCTTTCAATGGAGTGTCAGTGGTTGACCATTGGAAAGTCATAATGACGCCATTATATTAGTAGATTACCAAACTTGTCAAAATCAACAATTATGACGTCAATGATAGATCATTCTGACACTATTGTATAGCAGACTTGAGGCCCTAGTATTGCAGAAAGATGACGGAAGATCTCTTACCATCAGGAGGGCCGTTAGCTTGTTTAACATCACCATCTTGCAGAGAGGGTTCTTCATTGAATCCAGTTGAAGATAATCGCGTTTTAAGTAATAAGTTCACCGAGTCTACCAGCTCCTGACGTTGTTGCGTGTGTTTGAGACGTCGATAAGGTCTCAGGAAGTTGTGTATGAGACTATTGCAGAGCCAATAGCCTGTTAATGACACTGAAAGAAAAACACCAATTCGTTTATTATATACTAGCATCCGCTCGCGGCTTCTCCCGCGAGGTATGTCGATTAAAACTATCCTATGTCCTTCCCCGGGATGCAATCTATCTCTCTGCCAAATTTTATCGAAATCCGTTCAGTGGTTTAGGCGTGAAAAGGTAACATACAGAAAGATAGACCAGTGTTACTTTCGAATTTATAATATTAGTATGGATTATAGTCTACGTACCGTTAGGATACGCCGCGAACTCCTTCAGGGCATCAAACAGGAGTCTTCCTTCGTCGTCGTCATACAACATGTCAGCATACTCCAGGATTGTATTCACTTCTACTGACAGCTCCTCATGTCGCTGACTTAGCTTGTGATGCAAATTAGCTGCGTGATCTGGTGGAAGCAAAACTCATATAATTGGCTGCTTGTAACAGCTAGTACCTATTTGGAATGGCATATCATAATCACCACGCTATTATGTAGATAGTTTCCGAATGAGTAGGCAGATGTAAATAGTACCTACCTAAGTACATCTGTTTGGTGAGCGGTATTGTCCGAAAGGGTTACCGCTGGCCCGGAACATAAAGGGCTAAGGAAGGAACACGGGTGGGTTTTAGTAAGTAAGAGTCTGACACTCCCTTCTGCTCTATCCAGAGCGAGAGGGGGTCAAATGATGATTTCCCAACCACCAGAAAAAGGGGATAAAATTATGACTTACTCTGAATGACATCTATTTTCAGTTTCTTGAGCAATCTAGCGGCCTTCGTAGTGACATTTAAGAGCGGTTTGCCGAACCAGTGCAGCTGACCATTTCGGTATAAGCTGAAACAAATTAAACTGTGATAGCAACACCACTACACGAAACATTATGACATTATGCCCCGCGGTTTCGCCCGCATAAGTTTCCCGTGGGAATATCTTATGTCCTTTCCCGGGACTCAAACTATCTTTATACCCAATTTCATCTAAATCGGTTCAGCGGTTTAGGCGTGAAGAGGTAACAGACAGACAGACACACTTTCGCATTTATAATAAGTATGGATAAATGATATTAATTTCTGTAAATTGTTTTCAAAACAAACTTTACGTTACAAAAATAATAATTTTGAAGGTAAGCGGTCAGAACCGTCGTTTAAAGACATCTGTAACACCAGAGGCACTGCCATGCGATGCGTTACCATATCTAAATTTATAAAATTTAAAGTCCAGGGCCTCAGAATGGCCTCAGGTGTCAAAATGGTCTATCATTGATTTCATAATTGTTGATTTTGACAAGTTTGGTACTCTACTACTATATTGGCGTCATTATGACTTTACAATGGTCAACCACTGACACTTCATTGAAAGAAATGGCATAGAATGGTAATCTCGTACATAATGACAAATTAATTACTGACTTAGGCGGTAATCTGCAAAAATTTTGACAGTTCCTTTGATCAGTGACCTACCATTAGAACGACATTGTGCAGTCATTGCTTTTAATTCGTTACGAGTATCGTATAATGTTCTGAGCCATTGACCGACGAATGATCGACCATTATGAATTTAGCAGATTACGAACTTTTAGCAAAATGACAATGGGATCGTGTTGGAATGAAGAATTTATAAAATTCGCAGACTTGGGCCCCTGACTGACTGATATTATCAACGCACAGCCTAAACCGCTAGTCCTAGAGACATGAAATTTGGAGGGCGTATTCTTTGTGAAGAGTGGATACCTTTATCCACTAAGAAAGGGTTTTTCGAAATTCCACCCCTAAGAAGGTGGATGGGGGAAGGGTGAAATTTCATGCGGACGAGGTCGCGGGCAGAAGCTAGTGAGAGACAAAGTTAAACTGTCTCATATATCTGTAATTTCAAAGGCACCCATGAAACCGGAACCGGATGAGGTCTATGATGGAACAAGCGTGCCCAGGGCCTGTTCACTGTTGCTTGCTACTTCTTAAATTCACTTCATCATCATCATTTCAGCCGAAAGACGTCCTCTGCTGGACATAGGCCTCCCCCAAGCACCTCCACTTCGACCGGTTCTGCGCTTCTCGCATCCAACGGGTTCCTGCGGCCTTCACAAGATCATCGGACCACCTTGTGGGAAGCCTTCCACGTCTTCCGGTACGCGGTCGCCACTCCAGAACCTTTCGGCCCCATCGGCCATCTGTTCTGCGAGCAATGTGCCCTGCCCACTGCCACTTAAGTTTGACAATTCTTCGGGCTATGTCGGTTACCTTGGTTCTCCCGCGTATCTCCTCATTCCTGATTCGATCACGCAGGGAAACTCCAAGCATAGCCCTCTCCATTGCCCATTGGGTGGCTTTTAGCCTTCTTAAGGCCCATAAATTCACTTAATTAATATCAAATATTAACTGATCTAGCTAAGTATATATAGTATACCGCACTGGGCCCGCGTGGTGGATTACGGCCCACTCCCTCTCACAGAGAGGAGGCCTGTGTCCCAGCAGTGGGAACATTATATGCTGATTATGTATTTACCTTAGATATAGCACAGAAATAGCGATGTTATGACAATACATCAGTAGATTGCAGTCACGCGAAGCTAGGACTGGTCACTAGTTAACGAATTAAATGACAGATACCCGGATATAAGCTCATCTGTATGCTTGACCACATCACGAACCGCTTTCCTCTCCTTCGTAGCTATGAGTCGAGACAGCTCTATCAGAAAGACCATCATATATCCTTCTTGTAGTGCTTCTATCATTTCGAAGTAAGATTGCGGAACCACTGTTACTTCTATCATTTCGAAGTAAGATTGCGGAACCGCTGTTACTAGAAAAAAAACAGTAATCAACTATTAAAGACAGTTTTAGGTCCTAAAAAAATTGGTCCTTCAAACACGGTAGTTGGTTAAGGTTTGCTTCAGATATAAGAAACTTTCGCTTGACACATTTTTGTTCAAAACTCTATACGTGTATGTTTCAGTGTCGTTAAACTTGTTGAAGACTCGAAACGGGCAATAATTGTGCGTAAAACTGATGAAGTCGGTTTGTCCTTCCTTATTACATACAAGTCATAAAAAATATCTAGTAAAAGGTACGTACGGTTAGGAGACTCCTTGATAGTAGTCAGTGTCGTCGGGACCGTCTGATCCGATTGCCACCAATCCTTTTTCGGTATCGTCGCCGGTCTGGCAAGCATCTTCACGATCCTTAAAACACTACTTATATTCTTCTGTGGAGTTGTCTTCTTGTTATCATCATCAATGTTTCTAGCATCATCTTTGGCTGCCATCGACACGTTAAGAAAATCAGTTATCCAGCTTTGCATGGTAGCAGTTGTAAGCTTCTGTGTATTTTTGGTACGTTTCTGTGTCGTAGAATCTTTAGTCTGACAGAAAGAAATAAAGAAAAATATTTAATTTTCCGACAGACAAAGCACAGCCTCAACTATTGGGTGTATATATGCATGAAATTTTGCGCAAGAGTTCCTTATAAATCGAAAGTAGTGAGTGCTAAGGAAGATTTTTTGTAAATTCATAGGGGTTTATTAATGGAATTTTGTCATTTTTGCCGATTGGAAAACCCGACGGGCACACGGCTTGTATAATAATTATGATAAAAGCAAAATTACTGACTTACAGGATTGTACAATGACGCTTCGTATTTAAACTCTGAGTCTCTTGCCTCGTTACTCTTAAGCACTGTGATCTCCTCACGTAGAACAGCTCGTGTCGGGTCTTCGAAGACGCTGTTCATCAACTTCCTGCTTGCATCTTGAGTTGACGTTGGAATCCGTCTGAATGCTTCTGGAAACCCCTCAGAGACATAGAAATAGTTAGTTGTTCGGGTAACAAAGTATGCACGCTTATAGCTCAAAATATTACCCACAACTAGGACTTAGTATGATACTCTACTGTTTAACTTTTTTTTTTCAAACGTATCTTATCTAGCAACGTTTATAAATAAAGGGGTAAATTATGAAAAGCTTTTGATTAGTTGTTGCGGATTTTTACTATATATCCGATACTATATATCCTTTAGTCCGATGTTAGGTAATAATCTAAGAAATATTCAAAATTTATTCCGATTAATTGACACATGCATACACATTCACCGTACGCACTAAGATTCAGATAATAGCAGGCAAGCCTTTAACCTTTAACCAGGCATAAATCAAGGATTTGGCGATCTGAGAAACTCCTGATGGAAAACCCAATACCACTTTGTCAGAAAACAAACTGGGAATCGAACCTTAAGACCTCACATTCACAGCAGTTGCGCCAGCAACTACTAGACCAACGAAGCAGTTTTTATATCAATTCTTACTTGTGTAATCATAATTAAAAACTTGACTGCTCATCGGCACCACGGTGGTCGGTGTAATACTACGTACGGCTGCATCCGAAGATGTCTCCTGCTGCCATTTCTTCAAGTGTTCTCCTTCTGGATCCAAAGTAAAAGGATAATAATCAAGGCTCGGAGAGGTCGAAGAAGGGACCCAGTCTGGAACGTATCCCGGCGGGTATTTAGAAGGAGTTGGAGGAGTCGAGAAACTCGGATATGTAAATTCAGGATGGTCCACTTCAGGTAAAATAAAAGATGGTTCTTTGGGCGGTGGTCCTGTGGGACTTGGAATATATGCTGACCGAACTGAGTACGGATATATCGTTGGATATCTTGAGGGGAAGTTTGGATAAGGTGATATACCAGGGTACTGTATATGCCGAGGTCCAGGACGTGAAGGTGTTACTACCGTGTGGTTCTCAATTTCGAACGGATATGAAGGCCGAGTCGTGTTAGGAAATGGATAAAACGTTTCTAGCTCCTGGATAGAAGTCGATGGTTCTAGAGGGAAATTTGGAGAGTAATCTGTAATCCATCCGATTGGAGTTGGAGTCGGTTTCCACCAGAACTCTGTGATCCTGTAGTCCATGAACACGTGTTTGTCGTTTACTGGAAATAATAATGACTTGCTGACTGAATATTTGGTTGGAGCGGAAAATATCGGAAAAGAGGAGATATTATAATGTACAGAAAAAAATAGTGTATGCGTCTGTGTACAGCTGGAAATAGCGTTCTGAGTAATCAGCCGAAAGACGTCTACTGCTGGACATAGGCCTCCCCAAAGCACCTCCACTTCGACCGGTTCTGTGTGTTCGGAGTAATGATTCTCTTTAATTTTATTTGTTTCATTTCAAGGCAGATTGATAGGACAAACTTTGTTGTAATTAATTTTACATACAAACTGCAGTCTAATAGCCAATAGCGGATCACCAGACAACCTTTGCAAGGACAAGAACTTTATAAATAAAGGAGTAGTCTATAGTGTAGCTTAAGCACAATCAACATATAATGTTCCCACTGCTGGGACACAGGCCTCCTCTGGGGAAGAGGGAGTGGGCCACAGTCAACCACATCGGCCCAGTGCGGGTTGGCGGACGTCACATGACTTCGAATATTTGTCTATGGTGTACTGCATTATATCAAGAAGTGGCTTTGGGTTTTTCAAATCTTGTTTATAAAACTAATACATACCTTTCCCTTGCCCACAATGAAGTAAATCATAATGAAAAAATATACTTAAAGATAACAATAGCATAGTGTTTTGTCTCATTAAAATGTATTCCTATTTAAATGTTACGGCCATATTATGTATGGTTGATTTATAGTGTTCAGTAGTTATAGAAATTATATTTTATGTAGCCAGCCCATGTCATGTCCGCGCACCACCAATAGCATTGCTTTAGTTTTTCAAATATTTCACAAATTTTGTAATAATTTTGCACAACTACAAATTGTTTTTTGTCCACCTTGCACAGTTTTTAAACCACAATTTTTATCTAGTACTTAGTATTTTTAGATCAAAGTTTTAAAATTAAACTCATGTTAGGCCACGCGGAGTCTGACCGTATAGATCTATCTTTTTTTAAAAATCAAACACGTTTCGATATCTTTATAGAAAGGTACTCGCAAATATCTTTAACCTTGTTAAAAAGTAGTTATTATTTCAGTTTTATTGTCAACAAAATTGTAGTAATATTTTTATTGGATCAGAAATAATAAAAAAAATTGAATGCGCAATGTCCTATAACAAGTTTTATGATTCCATAAAAATGTTAGTCGTTTTATATTAAAATGAAAGTGTGTACTTGTTTTCTGTTATTCAGAATATTTGGTAGATTTATTTTATAGTTGGCTTCAAGCTTCATTTTGACTGAGTCTGTGGCAAGATACCTATACTCCATATCACTTTCCGTAGTTTACAAACAGACCAATTGAATAGGTGCGACAAATTAAAAAATCGAATTCAAGATGATAAAGTAAAAGAGAATGACCAAAAGTCGTACCAAAAAGTCCCATGCATCAAGATCAAAATAATGTAGTAATTATGTTCATAATTTTTACGACATTACTCGTCGGGGATTTAAATTTTGAACAGGGAATTTATAGTAAAAAAGTGTCGATATTGTTTTATTCCCTTTACATAACGTTCCGTTTCAAATGATATGATTATGACCTTGAATTTTGAAAGTGCTGTGATGTCTTTCAAAAAACATGTAAAAAAATATAGGTAGGTAGGTACTTTGTCGATTCTACATTAATTAAAAAAAATATAATAGGATATTTTTAGAGCAATAATGGCCGTTCGTGTCAAACAAAATAAAGTACCTAGATTTTAAATTATTTAGACTTTTTTGAAAATCTCCGAAACCCGGGTTTTGTTTACTGTTGGAATATTACAAAAATCCCAGTGTTGTCAGATTAAAATAATTACTCGATTCCATCACTCGATTAGATCATTCACTCTTTCGATCATTCGTTGATGTCGGTTATTCAAATGTTTTCTGTTCAATATAAATCGGACCGTTGAACAGTGCACACGTCTTTTCTTTCCTCCTGCGACCTATTTCCCACAGGTTATGGGCCCAGGCTACGTAGTAATACAGTGTTAAGATTATATTAGTGTTCAAAAATAATCAGCTTTTAATTCGATAAAAATAATTTTAAAATGGAGTCGCGAAGTAAAAGAAACATTCAACAATTTAACGGTGAACGTTACAGCACGTGGAAATTTCGCGTTAGATCACTTTTAGGAGAATTGCAAGTGTTGAGTGTGATTGATGAACCACCGCCATCACACCCAGATGAGGAATGGAAAAAGAAAAATATGCTGGCAAAAGGTACGATAGTGGAATATTTAGGCGATGCATTTTTGAATTTTGCAAAAGGTTCAGCTACGGCAAAATCCGTGATGGATGATTTGGATAAAATTTACGAAAGGAGGAGTTTAGCTACACAGTTGGCACTGCGAAAACAATTACTAAGTTTAAAATTGCAACCGGATGTGACATTATTCCAGCACTTCAATAATTTCGACAATATAATTACGGAACTAATTTCAGCTGGTGCAAAATTAGATGAGATGGACAAAGTATCACATTTATTGTTAACCTTACCTACTTCCTACGACGGCGTTATAACTGCATTAGAAACATTAGGAGAAGAACAGTTAAATCTAGCGTTTGTTAAGACACGTCTTTTAGATCACGAAGTGAAATTAAAAGCTGATACTACAACCGAACTGAAAGTATTACATGCATCTACAAAGAAGTTTGCATCAAGATCTGGATTTGACAAGAAAAAGTTCCACGATAATAAGAAGAAGCCACGTCCTGGAAACTCAATGCATAAGATTTCGAAGTTATATTGTGATCATTGCGGCCGAAGAAATCATGTCAAGAAGGATTGCCATTTCTACAAGAAAATTCAACAAGATAGCGGCAGAAGTCACCAGGCTCCAACTGCAAATACAACGCAGATTTCCGGCAATGACGAGGACAGTTTCGCTTTTATGTTTACAACTTGTAAGTCATTTCATTTGCAGTCTAATTCTACTAATGATACAATTTCTTTTATTTTAGATTCGGGCGCAACTGACCACATTGTGCATACAAAGGAATTTTTCTCTTCATACTCAGAGTTACCCACTCCGCTAAAAATTGGGGTAGCTAAAAACAGCACTAACATTCCCGCTTTTGGTAAAGGACAAATAAACGTTACTAGTAATCTAGGTTTTCAAGGATCAATCGATAACGTTCTATATTCACCAGATGTGCCATATAATTTATTATCGGTAAATCGTATTCAAGGAGCAGGTATGTCGGTTATTTTTAACAATAATAAAGTTCATATTTACAAAAACAACAAATGCTTAGTGTCCGGTGTAAGTAATAATAACCTGTTTAAGTTACATTTTAAAGTACTGCGATCTCATTGTAATTTAAATTTATCTGAGACTTCTATACCTTATGATTTATGGCACAAACGTCTCGGTCATTTGAATAGACAAAAATTTAATATTTTAAAATGCCTAATTCAGGATAATCATATTATTAATGATGTAATTCCTAGTGATGAGTTGTGTGAGTCTTGTATACTTGGCAAACAATCACGACTACCCTTTGCTAAGTCAAAAGAGAGATCCAATAACAACAGACCACTTTTTATTGTTCACTCTGATGTTTGCGGTCCTATAACACCACCCACATTTGATGATAAAAATTATTTTACTATTTTCATTGATGATTTTACTCATTATACAGTCACATATTTAATGCATTCTAAGTCAGAGGTATTCAAATGTTTTAAGGATTTTGTGGCTAAGAGTGAGAACTTATTTAATTCTAAAGTTGTTAATCTATACTGCGATAATGGCCGAGAATATCTTTCTAACGAGTTCAAAGAATTTTGTGTTGAAAAGGGGATAATGTATCATTTAACGGTACCTTACACTCCACAGCAAAATGGTGTATCAGAGAGGATGAATCGTACGTTAACCGAAATGGCTCGAACATTGGTTACAAGTGCGAAATTAGAAAAAATATTTTGGGGTGAAGCTGTTTTAACAGCTACTTATTTGACTAATATCTTACCCACTAAAGCTCTGATAAATAAAACACCATACGAAATGTGGCATGGTAAAAAACCGAAAATAAATCACTTAAAAATGTTTGGCTCTACTGCATACGTTCATAATAAAACTAGAAAAACTAAATTTGATCAAAAATCTATTAAATCAATATTAGTTGGCTACGATGCAAATGGTTATAGATTATTTAATGTAGAAAATAATGAAGTGTTCATAGCTCGTGATGTCATATTCGATGAGTTAAATTTTACAAAATCGCGTCCAACACGTAGCAGTAGTGACCACATTGTAATTCCCTCAAAAATTAGTAAGCCTGACAATGATTCGGCAAAACTAATAGAAAGTCAACCTCAAGATTCTTTGAACGAAAATTCGTCATTAGGAAGTCAACCTAATAATTTAAGGCGAAGTGAAAGAATTCTCAATTTACCCAAGAAAAATTATCAAGAAATGCATGATCCTGATTTATTTTTGTCGTTAATTACTGTGCAATCATTGCCATCGTCATTTAAGAATATATTTGATAGACATGATTCTGACAAATGGTTAAAAGCTGTACAGAGTGAAATTGAGTCCCTTCGAAGCAACCAAACGTGGACTTTAGTAGAAAAACCTAAAGATGTCAACATAATAAGTTGCAAATGGGTATTTACTATTAAAAACAATGAATTAGGTGATCCCGTACGTTATAAGGCTCGCTTGGTTGCTCGAGGTTTTACTCAAGAGTACTTGCAGGATTATAACGAAACGTTTGCACCAGTAGCTCGGATAACTACATTTAGATTCATTTTAGCTTTAGCTAATCAATTTGATTTACATGTACACCATATGGACGTTAAAACGGCATTCCTTAATGGAATACTAAAAGAAAATATTTATATGGAGGTACCAGAAGGCATTGTAGCTAAAGATAATCAGGTGTGTAAACTAAACAAAACATTGTATGGCCTAAAGCAGTCATCCAGATGTTGGTTCGAACGTTTGGATCTCGTTCTTAAAGATATGGGTTTTAAAAATTCGGAAGTAGATCCTTGTCTCTATGTGTTAGATAAAAATGGTATAGATAAAAATGTGTATATAGTATTGTACGTCGATGATTTAATAATTTCCACTAAAAGTATTGACACATTACAAGTTTATAAGAACAGTCTTATGCAAAAATTTGAAATGACTGATTTAAAAGAAATAAAGTTATTCCTTGGGATCAGAATCGAAAGATCAAATAATACTATCACTTTAGATCAATCTACATACCTACAAAATGTCTTAAATAGATTTTCTATGAGTGATTGCAACCCTTCTAAATCACCTTTACCTTGTAAATTAAATTATTTGACTTTAAATTCTGACACATACTATGAAGCACCCTGTAGAAATGCAATTGGGTGTCTTATGTATGCAATGCTTTGTACACGGCCAGATATTTGTGCTCCTATAAGTATATTGAGTAGATACCAATCTAAAAATAATGAAGAATTGTGGAAATGCTTAAAACATCTTTTGCGATACATAAAAGGTACAGTCGGTATAAAATTGACTTATCACAAAAGTGATTATAAGCAATTAATAACTGGCTATGCAGATTCTGATTGGGGAGGCGATGAAAACGACAGAAAAAGTACAACAGGCTATTTATTCAAAGCTTTTGATAATTGTACGATTTCGTGGAACACACGAAAACAAAATACTGTCGCCGTCTCTTCAACGGAAGCTGAGTATATGGCTTTATTTGAGGCTGTAAGAGAAGCAGTCTGGATTAAATCATTACTAAATAGCATTTCAGTCCAAATAAAAGAGCCTATTATAATATACGAAGACAACAATAGTTGCATTTGTATCGCAAATAATCCAACAAATCATAAAAAATCTAAACACATAGATATAAAATACCATTTCATTAGGGAACAAATCGCTAGTAAAATAATAAAGCTAGAGTCTATTTCCACAGGAAATCAACTGGCTGATATCTTTACGAAGGCGGTTCCTACCAAAAGGTTTCTAGATTTAAGACACAATTTAAATTTGTATTAAACTTTAATTAGTAAGATTTATCTCATCTGATTAAGAAGTGACTATTAAAATAAGATTAATCGTTAACATAAATCAACATTTTGATTGTTATAATTATAAAAATGTATATTAATTATTCTAAATAATTTTAATTTTTTCTTTATTGAGTGATGGAAATTAATTTTATTTTTCTGTATACTTGCATTTTTGAGGGGGACTGTTGGAATATTACAAAAATCCCAGTGTTGTCAGATTAAAATAATTACTCGATTCCATCACTCGATTAGATCATTCACTCTTTCGATCATTCGTTGATGTCGGTTATTCAAATGTTTTCTGTTCAATATAAATCGGACCGTTGAACAGTGCACACGTCTTTTCTTTCCTCCTGCGACCTATTTCCCACATTTACAAAAATAACTTTTGTAGGAGTTACCTAGATAAGTGTAATCCATAAAAAACAAAGTTTGACTTTGATGCAGCATGGTACGGGATTCCATACTGTATCCATGAGCATTGTCCTTTAGAGCATGTCATTTAGGAAAGGGATGCACGTAAGTGCGCATAGGCACAGAAAATATATACCATAGAGAAGGCGAGCGTTTTGGCAATGGCTGCGCAATGGAAACGTGCGCCCTTGCTTTCGTAGGACAGTCAAAATTAGGTAAATACCGCTAGTTCAACGCGTTGCCAACTTTCTACATGTTGTGAACTCTGCGATGAATGAAATGCTTGTCAGGCGCGCGCTAAAATTGATAGGTAGGTACTTTAATTTTCTTAAATGTTTTGAAAAAAAAAATGCTTACTGGAATGGCGATAATTCGTGTCTACTTGAAGGGAATAACTTAGTACCTACGCACTTTAAAAGACCATAAATTACACGATTTTTTTCAAGAATTTCTTTTTGGGAAATGACAGTTTATGATGATCATGTAAGTTACTGCACCTCCTATTTCGATTTGTCGCATGTTTTCAATTTCAACCTGTAATAATATAACCTTTTTTAAAAAAAAAAAATAATTATGCCCTCCATTATTAATGTCGTTAATAAAAATTAATAGAAATGGATTTTTTAACGCCGTTTTGATTCTTGCCAAGACTTTTGTATCCTTACAACGAAAAAAGATTACCTAAGTATTTATTTATTAAACACTTTATGGTACACCACACAATACCAATAAGAACAAACACAATGGGTGGTTTTAGTATTCAACCTTACATAATAATGTACCTCCTGTCATACTAAAAACATTATAAATTACTAGCTTCCGCCCGCGGCTTCGCCCGCGATGTATGTCGATAAAAACTATCCTATGTCCTTCTCCGGAATGCAATCGATCACTCCGCCAAATTTTATCGAAATCCGTTCAGTGGTTTAGGCGTGAAAAGGTAACATACAGACAGACAGAGTTACTTTGGAATTTATAATATTAGCATGGATCTTTCAGCTTACACAAACTCGATATCGCAGATCAGATCAAAAGGAGATTACAGAGTCGTCCACCTACCACAAGAGACTGTTAGAGAATATAGTAATGAACAGTACTCCGGAGATAGTAACAACTTAGACAGTGTACATAACTTTATACCAAGAGGCACAACACTTAGTAACAGAAACTCGGATAGCAGCTCTAACTCCATCAAAGATTCTCATCAAGTAAAATCAAAAAACAAAAAAGAGAGAATTGTTAGTAATATAGAGACTTATAACGAACGATTTCAAGATGATGAAACTGAGAAGTATGAGATTAGCAATGAATCTGGGAAACAGTTAACAAACTACAACACAGACGAAATCTCGTCAGGACAGTCATTCGATAGCAGCTCAAACTCCATCAAAAACTCTCAGGAGCGGCATGTCGAGTACAACACACAGCGATACATGACTCTTTACACAGAAGAAATATCTTACAAAGCAAAGACTACGAAGAAAACAGATATCATTCCCATAACTGCGAATGTGATAACAAGAAGGCTCAAAGTTAAGAAGCGATCGACGACCACGCCCACACTCAGGGAGAGAGATATAGCGTCGGATAGAACAGAAAAGATTGAAATGTTAAGAGATAATCATGACTCGGATGATACAAAGCTGGGCAATTCTAACTCAAGCCACGACACAGAGAGTCGCCTGACGCTAGAATCGAAGCACAAACCGAGGGCAAAACAAAACTATGACAAGCCACGGAACCATGGCAAGGCAGATAAATCAAGATCTAACAAAAAACATAAGAACGCGCAAATCATAAGCCAGTACGACGCAGTCATTGATGTTCAGTTAGCTAATACCGAGTTGTTTAAATCTTTGGGAATGTTTGACACTGTTGAATTGGATACGAAGTAAGCTTTTGATTGATTCTTTTAAAATTCAGAACGAAAACATGTGTAATTTTAATCCGGTTCATCCATGACACGTAAAGGTCTTTGTGCAATGCAGTCGTTTCGAAACTTTAAAACGACCAGATTACTTTGAATCTTAGGACCAGTTTTTGTAGGTTTAGAAACTACTTGATTGTGTTTTAAATATACCACGTAACAGCAATTCTACCCTCAACGGCCTTATCGTCAAAGACTATTAGTAGTCCTATATGAAATAAGTAATTAGAATATAGTTAATATCATCATCTTCCTTTCTTTATCTATATTTTTAATAAATTTTGGGTCGTCTCAGTAAGCCCATTCCTTTAATCGGTCGGGCTTTGGTCGGTTGGTCGGTTTTTCCGTCACCTTATCTAGCTATATTGTTTTTAACACAAACTATCCATCATCGTCCACCACAGCCATCTACATTCATATTCAGATCATCACTCTTGACATGTTCCTCATTTCTTAGAATAGAATGAATGTGTAGACATGAAACATTGTTTTATTAGTTCCAGATATGACACCACTTTGTATCCGAGGTCTGCAATAAAAACCGAACCAGTATCCACAACAAATACAATACAACCTCGAGTTATGCGAGCACAAGCAGAGATTAGACCTCAGAAACCGACAGCTCCCACAAAACCTTCAAGATACTTGAAAAGTTACGAATCTTTCTATAGAAAACAATTCGAGGAGTCAAAGAGAAGTAAAATGCCAAACGAAGGCCACTCGGTTAAACCATATAAGAAGGACAAAAAGCAAAAACAGAATTCTATAGCAAGACGATCCAATAATGACACTATTGGAGTAAAAGATTTCAATAATTATGTCATTAAAAGAATAAAAGCTATAGAAAAGGAAATAAACGCATTAAAGCAAATGGATGATTTCAGTCTCAGAAGTAGAAACGATAATAACACTGATGAGGTTAAAGTTAGTAATGTTACTGATAAGTATGAGGTAAAAGATAAAGTCGGAAGTAAAAGAAACGATTTGAAAGGAAACGTTATTAAACTGTTGAATGAAAACCACGACTTAAATAATAAAGAAAATAATAATAGACACACCACAAGGAGCCATACAATGAATACAGAATCTACTACAAATAACACCATACCTTCTAAATCAATAGTTATAAAGAAGGATGCAGTCAATGCAACAGTTATTGATAACAAAAGCACATCTCAAGTCACAAACAACAATGTGAATGTCACTAATAATACAAAGAAATTAAACAAAGAAGTAATTACCAATAACGCGACATCTACTGCTACTTCAGTTACGAACACAATTGAACATGAAAACGTTGTGACTATTCACACGGATGGTATCACTACGAGTAGTACAATGGCTTATTCAGAACAGACATATTTCTATAACCCTTTCCCATCTGCTGGCAAGGGCAAAAACCAGCAACTTGATCCATTTAGTCTTGAGAGGGATGGCTTTTATTTTAAAAATTATAATTAAAAAGGATTAATCAACATTATTGCGGTGCTTATACTGAATAAAATGGCTGAGTTATTGAGCATTTTTAATTAATTCGGTAAAATAATTCACCGTCATCGCTGAAATAATAAAAATAAGAAGGGTAAATTGTAAAGAGAGAGGTAATGTAAAAATAAAAATGAAATGAAACGAAATGTATACGCGCATAACTTCCGAACGATTGCACCAAATTGGATATTTTTAGGGTTCCGTACCCAAAGGGTAAAAACGGAACCCTATTACTAAGACTTCGCTGTCCGTCCGTCCGTCCGTCTGTCTGTCACCAGGCTGTATCTCAAGAACCGCGGTAGCTAGACAGTTGAAATTTTCACAGATAATGTATTTCTGTTGCCGCTATAACAACAAATACTAAAAACAAAATAAAATAAATATTTAAGGGGGGCTCCCATACAACAAACGTGTTTTTTTCGGCGTTTTTGCCGTCTGTCTGTCACCAGGCTGTATCTCAAGAACCGCGGTAGCTAGACAGTTGAAATTTTCACAGATGATGTATTTCTGTTGCCGCTATAACAACAAATACTAAAAACAAAATAAAATAAATATTTAAGGGGGGCTCCCATACAACAAACGTGTTTTTTTTTTTCGGCGTTTTTGCCGTGTGGTATGGAACCCTTCGTGTGCGAGTCCGACTCGCACTTGGCCAGTTTTTTTTTGTTGTATTCGGTATTGCCGGCACAAGGTTTAGTATGAAAGAAAATTTCAGATATTCGAAAAAAAAACTTGCACCTGTGCGAAGCTGTGGCCGGCGCTAGTACGTACCAGTGCCGTAATTAGCCTTTTATGCGCCCGGTGCGAGCTGCTATATCCGCGCCCTTTTTTTTTCTGATGGGAACTCATCAAATGACCCGCTTTGGGTGGAGCGGAAGGGAGTGTCAGACTCTTACTGACTAAAAACCACCCGTGTTCCTTCCTTAGCCCTTTATGTTCCGGGCCAGCGGTAACCCTTTGGGACAATCCCGCTGACCCGGCAGGCTTCGGCCCTAAGGGGCCCATTCCTCGATGCTGACATCTCTTTGAGGCGCGTGTGGAACACGTACGCGCCGTCCTGCACGGGCTTGCGGTGCTATTCTGTAAAAATCTCACCGTGAAAACTTAGGTGAAGTGAGCGTGGAGTGAGTTCCACCGGCTGTCGAGGACGAGACCCAGGTATTTCATCGTCGTCTCGACGGCGATATGAACCCCTCCTATCGTTAGTTGAGATCCCGATGGTGGCGCGTTCCGGGGCCCATGAAACGACATGGCCTCGGACTTATGCAATGCCACCTCGAGACCCAACTGCCGGATCCTCTCCACGACTATCGCAACCCCGCGTGTCATCGCGTCGGCCGCGACTGATGCGATCTCCCCTGCGCCAGGACCAGCGCGTCGTCAGCGTAGCAAACCACGCTGACGCCATCACGGATGTCGGCCCGCAGCACCCAGTCGTAGCCGATGTCCCACAGGAACGACCCCAGAACCGATCCCTGCGGGACACCGCACGACATCTCTCGCCGGTTCCACTCCCCGTCGCGACAGGGGTAGATGACGGCTCTGTCCGTCAAATATGCCTCGACTATTCGACGGAGGTAGGTCGGCACCAGGTGATACCGGAGTGGCTCCACAATGCAGCTCCAGGGCAGGGTGTTAAACGCGATGGCGATGTCGAGTGACACCGCCACGACGACCCCACCCCGGGAGACCGCGTCCCCCGTCGTGAGGGCTCTCACGCGCATGATGGCGTCCACCGTTGAGCGCCCCTTGCGGAAGCCAAACTGGCTGTCCAGATCCGGCCCCGTCCTCACCAGGTGCCCGACGATGCGGCCCGCAATCAATCTCTCAAAGAGCTTGCCGACCTCTTCACGCGAGTAAAGACGCTTTTTACGCTTTTCAGGAAAATCGTCTTCGATATCACATTCTTCACAAACTTTTACGATTATTATTTATTTGTAAGAAGAATATACGCGGATGACGCGAATCCACACGTATAAATAAATAATAGGTATTGTTAGTGGCCCAGGTCTGGTCATTTCTGCGCCCCTCCAGGGTCTGCGCCCTGTACCTGGGCACCGCTGGCACCGCCCTATTTACGGCACTGGTACGTACCTAATAAAATTGAATGTTTAGAAGTAATAAAATACTCTCTCTCTTAACTTTGTTGTTTTTTCTAATATTTTACACATTTTTTTTAAATTATTATCTTTGCCCCGGACTCTGTCAAAAGGAGTCCTTGAAAACAACACAGAACAACAACCAAATGTCCTAAACAGCAGGAGACAAGCACACACTTATAAAAAATCTAAAAAAATTTGGAATCATAAACACTTGCATAAGTATATTGCATTTTTTTTTTGTTTCCAACTCCATAAAAATATTAAGTAACTACAGCAATTTTATTAATAATAAAACTGAAATAGTAACTTCTTTTAAACTAACTTCAGTGTTTGACCACGCCAGTATTTTAAATGTGAAATGTTTAATTTAAAAATACTGCTAGGAATAAGTTGGACTAATCCCGTAATTTTAAAGTGACCAAAAACTATGCTACTATTATTAATAAGTTTATTTACACATTATGACTTGCTTAGTTGCGTTAACTATGAGAAAGGTATGTATTTTTCTTATTACCATTTTAGTGCCCTCTGCTGCAGCTTCTTTCTGTCTTTACATTGAACACTCCACCAAATATTCAAGAGCACGTACGGTTTAAAAATCCATCCTTTATTTCAAATGTAAACCAATCGTATAGATAAAGTTTGTAAGGAACAAATTCCCTTCGACAAAAGAGAAAAAACATTAAGAGTAGGGATAAAGTCGGAACGTCTAATTCACCAGCTACTCTTTTAATTCCAGCAAAATTCGATGAATCCTTACTAATGAAACACCATCATCAAAACTTTCTCCAAATAAAAGACTTTATCAAAAAGGCACAGCACAAGTTCCACGAAGACAGATCTGTGTTAAGATTAGGCGACTACGACCAGGAATCGACAAAAGATGATGAGTTTCTAGACCACAGCATCACGAATTGGTGGTGGGACAATACTTCATCGATAGAGCAGCTCGGTCGGGATACCCCGCAGACTTTCCTTCTCCCTTTGATCAGATCTCGACCCTCATTCCCATTCTTCATCACCCCACCCCCCCACACCACTTACACCACTGAGTTAAATAACCGACATTTGAAATGGGACGAGATCTTTCGCGATCAAAATATTTTTACTAGATCATCTGGATCTGGACTTCGTACTGGTCTTAAAGTATCATCCACACCAAAAAATCCGTCACTTCCTCAACCACATTTAAAAACGCTAATGTCAAGACCAAAGGACCAAGAATCTTCTAGTCCTACGATCAAACCTTCGAAATTACACATATGTACCAAACCGTTGCATCCCAAAACAACTCTTTTTCCTCATAACTCTATAAGGGGCCATTCAAGCCAGCCTTTTGGACCTACTACCACTTCAATAACTCTAAACGAAGAATTAAAGAAGTTATGGCTTCGGGAGATAACTACATATACGCCTGTTGAGAGATGGTTCAAAACCTTAGCTACGCAGACCAGATTGACGCCGAGCAACGCTTATACAAGTACGAATTAAATGTATGTTTATGGCCGATACTCATTTTATCCCTGTGTTGTCAGTACTGCTACCAGTTTTAATGGTTTCTTCACTCTTAAAAGCTTCCATACAAAGTCATATCCAGTTCTAAACCAGTATATAATACCTATAGCATGAGCAGTTTCTTAAGTGCTGACCAATAATTTTCTACCACCAGCAAATCCTGCTTTTCAATATGGACGCACTCTCTCGAATGCCCAAGCCTTGGTCCCGACCAAACAGTTGAAGAACGACTCCAAGGACCAACCACCAGTTATCCTCCGCCAGGGGATCCCACGGTCAGAAACTCCGACTGAGGATAGATACAGACATCCAGAGTATAGCATATATCGAAAGCAACAGGGAGAAGTAGAATACCAAATGTTGAGAAGAACAATACACGGGCAAAGAAGATTCAGCATAAACACACCAAAGAAACGATTCACAAGGACGAAGAATGTGATTCGACCAAAAGAAAAGTATGTCTTCTACTTTTTCTTATACTATTAGACTTTGATACTCTACTATACCTAATATCTTATGTGGCGACGTCTGGTGCAAGCCTTTATCCAGCAGTGGACGTATTTCTGCTGATATTATGATAATACGAGTATCTTATTTAACGACCGGTAATCTTGGTATGCGCATGAGATGAAGAGAGATAAAAAGCAGGTGACTAAGAGAATGATTTCTATAAATGTAGGTAGCTTGGGAGGAAGAGGGAGACCAGAGACAAGATGGATGTTTTGAGTGAGAAATGATATGACTGAAACAGGGAGTGAATGTACACTTGACCAAAGAGAAAATGGAAGTGGGAAACATATCCAGAAGAAGAATATCTGGATTTTAAAGAGACTATGCCCTCTGACTAGTTTGTTTGGGGACTTCTCCTCAGAGATCATCAGCTATCAAATGCCATAGCTATCTGACTGACTGAAAGAGTCTTAAAGAACTACTAACATAAATAAATATCATTTCATTTCAGGAAGAAACACAGAGAGCCAACCGACCCTCCGAATGCAATGTTACAATATTACGAGCAGGACGACATAGAAGATGAAAAATTTATCAAGTTTATTGAAAGAACGGATGAATCAGTTAGAAAAACAGCTCAGAAAGATAAAACATTCTACCACCACGTGAAAGAGAGTTTAAAACAAGCTGAGTCAAAGAAGAGAGCAAAAAGATTGAAAATAAAAGCTGACCTGCTTCGAAAGATTGTCGAAGGTTCAAGCTACAGTGATGAGGAGGCATCGCTGACAAAGAACTTGATGCAAGCTCTACAATATGTGAATAGGACCTTCGAACGTGATGTGGCACGGAACAACAGAGACACGATGAAACGGATTATAAGATGACATTCTCTCCTGAATATAAGTAAATCTGAGTTCTCTATTGAATTGCCCATGTTTCTTAACTGTGATTAATTTTGCTATAATACTTAGTGCTTAGCGTTAATATATAATACTTAGTGCTTAGCGAGATTTTGTAAATTATAATGTTAGATATTTTTATTGTTTGAATTGAAATAAGAAATGAATATACCTAATAAAAAATACCTAACTATGAAAAAAATCATACAATAAAATAACACAGTTCTTTAGATAAACTACTATTACTGGTTCATATTATGTACTTCTTACTTGCTAAAGTATTACGTAATAACAGTTATAGTATTATGTCAAACCAAATCACAGTAGAGATTAGTCATTACTTAAAGATATACTTTATGCATAAGTTAACGGAAAAGTGTGCAATCCGTGAATTCTATACAATTCCTAAAATAGATAGGAATTCTATGATATATTTTTTAATATGCACTTTTCCTGTACATTTCCTAAATAGCAATCGGAAATCTTAAAAATTCAATATGTTGTGCTACTAGACGACGCCGACGTGGATGCAAGAGCGAGCGAAGGGCACCCCGAGGTTCGGTTTGGTGAGGTCCCTGTAAACCCTGCAGACAGAAATAAGAGCCCCGCTCAGCGGGGCTTCGTCGACCTGACGTCGACGTCGATGACGACGTCGTTAGAAATAAAACATGCAGCATGCTAAATTTATGCTTAATTTTATATATTTCCTAGTATCATCTTGGAATTGCATACAATTCCTAGACATACATTTCACAGGAAATGTGTATAATAAAGAATCTTTGAAAGATTATTTTACACGTTTCTTATGTAGGCTCCGAATTGCATATATATTTTCCTAGGAATTGTGAAATTCCTAGGTTTCATACATTTCCGGTAACACATGACACAAAATAAATAGAATGTCATATTAAATAATTATGTTCGAGACGGATGGTGTGTATATTAATTAACAGTAATAAGTTAAATTATAATAAACCAAAAGAAGCATTTAAAAACAAACGAAAATAGGTTCGTTTGTCATTCTAAAGAGTTCAGCCGGTCGATTCTGTAAAAATCTCACCGTGAAAACTTGGGTGATGTGATTTTGTTTTTGCTAGGAATTGACACTATTGACAGCTCACTCCACGCTCACTTCACCTAAGTTTTCACGGTGAGATTTTTACTGAATCGATCGGCAGTTCAGCTGATCCCGCCATCTCCGTCTGGGCCTGTCGCATTGTTTGTTTGACATTCGGCAGTGATGTCCAGCCTAATCTCACATCTAGAATTTATTTTAGTGAGGGAACGGATTGTTCTGTTTTTAGTCCAAAACTTCAAAACTTAAATACTTAATGAACATAGAACGCAACAAGGCGTATTTTGTTTACAAGACGATTCAAAAAGTAACCGCTTCGGATTGTTCGGCTGTCCTCGGAATGTACTCAGTTTTAATGTAAATCCGATATGTCAGTGAGTGATGGCAAAGTATTTTGTTTGTTTTGTTTTCGCTTCTGTCGGCACTCCCGGAGTGCCACTGTTTTTTTTTTGTCATGAGTCGTTCTTTACATCGATAATGGAAACGTTAGAAAAAATATTTATGACAAACTTATAACAACACAATATCACTCAAGAACGTGGATTTTTATAATTTTTTGTATCCGGGTTTTTAACGACATAATAAAATACACGTGTTTCAGTATTTTTCATTTATTAAAATAGTTTAAAAGTTATGGGCACGAGCAACAAACAAGAATTAAAAAAAAATAAACAAAACAAGACAATATTTTCGTAAAGATAACTTTATATATTAAAATTCAGACACTTACCTATCCATGTTTCCAAAATAACACCAAAACACGTCCAAAAACGAATTATTTACTATTTTTCAAATCGAAGCACGCACGCACGCACTTGTTCAAATTACCCACAACTGACAAATGAAGTTTGATTTGCGAAACATAACGCCATCTAGTAAATTTTATTAGGACTACTTCTATACTTCGGTTTGTAGACCACAGACTACAGTGCAATATGACGACAAAAAATGAACCATTTTAATTTTATGAGAGATCAAACGGTATGTTGCTTACAGTCTACAACATGATACAGAGGGTTAAAACTGGGATACATATTAATTTTATGTAGATAAAAAGGGTTTGGAAGTCATAAGAACACAAGTTTTTTAAATGTTATTGTTTACTTTTCGGTGTTAAACAGCCCTCAGTGTAAGGGTGTTGAATAATGCTTTTCCTAAATTACATATGAAGGTCCATACCATCATTAATGTGATCGAAAAAAGTGTCAAATTGGCTGTTCCGATCAGTTGGATTTTTTTGATCGAAATCATAATATGACGGTTCGGAATAAGCCATTGTTCTCCTAGTGATGCCAATCTTGGAAGTTGTCACAACGCTTTCAAGTTTCGTTGTGTTCGTAACTTTAACTAAACTAATATTAGTTGATGTCACATTATTGTTATTCACTTCTTTGCTTAACTCCTTAGTGACATTTACATTGATTTTGCTAATGTTGTTCGTACGTACTTGTGTTGTATTTTTGTTGTCAATAACTGTTGCGTTAATTGGATCCTTGTTTTTATCGTTTAGTTTACGAGATTTGGTGTCAGTTGTAGAAGATTCTGTATTCATTGTGAATTCATGTCTATTATTAACTTCTTTGTTATTTAAATCATGGTCTTCATTTAACAATTTCTCAATGACTTCTCCTTTCATATCTTTTCTTTGACTATCAATTTTATCTAATGCTTCAATCTTATCAGTAACATTTCTAGCTTCAACTACATCAGTATTATTATCGTCCATTCTACTATGGAAACTGACATTATTCATTTGTTTTAATTCTTTTAACTCATTTTCCATATCGTTTATTTTTTTAATGATATATGTGTTGAAATCTTCTGCTCCAATAGTATCATTATCGGAACGTTTTAGATATGTTTGATTTTGATTTTTTCCTTCGTCAGGCAAGGGAGGCATTATACTTTTCCTGAAGTCACTTAATTGTTTTGGTATCGGAGCTTTAATCTCTGCTCGCATAGATCCAGGACGTATTGTAGATTTTATCGGTACTGTTTTGGTTTGTATGGCAGCCTTCCGATACAGAGTAGCGTCATATCTGGAAATAATGAAGCATTGTTTCATGTTATGCATTAGGGTGATAGGGGCATGGACGCGCCAACTGTAACCATGAGTTCAGCAAACGATTCTAGACCCCTTAGCGTAGCTTAGAATCATCATCATCTGCCTGCCTTTTCCCAACTATGTTGGGGTCGGCTTCCAGTATAACCGGATGCAGCTGAATGCCAGTATTTTACAAGGAGCGACTGCCTATCTGACCTCCACAACCCAGTTACTGGGTAATACGATACCCCTTGGTAAGACTGGTTGTCAGACTTTCGGGCTTCTGACTACACGTAACTACTGTCAAAGATACTCAAAAGACCACCTCAGACATCGATCTACATGGTCTTCATATAACCTGACCAAGATTATGTCTGGACTTTAAAAGAGACTGTGACCTCTGAGTTTGTTTCGGCCTTTCTTCTCAGAGTAGTCAGATAGGAAACGCCGACTTCATCTAGTTTTAAAAAAACATGATTGACGTGTAAAAGTGTTTGTACAAACCTACTTACAAAAATAAAAATCATTTCATTTCAAATCATTTCATTTCAAATCACGAATGACAGCCGGGACCAACGGCGTAACGTGCTTTCCGAGGCACGGAGGGGTATGTAAAGATGGTCGACCATCCACAGACCAACCGCGGCAAGCGTACCTTAACCTGATCGATCGACCTGTGCGGCTTATTATGCTGAATTCATGGTAACTATTTGTGCGTCCATGTCTCAACTATCCTGTATATATATTTTTTTAAGAAACAAGTTATTGTGATTGGAAAAGATAAATGAGAATTAATTTGGGGGCTTTAAGAAACGATGGATGGATTGTGTGAAGGATTGTTAATTTGGTCCTTCGATTCGTAATACATTCGTGGACATTTTTAAGTTTCTAAGAGACAAATGCGCTATTTCTCAGTAACAGCGCGAAGCCTGGATCTGTGGCCCTGCTCGACACCTATTACATGGGACTAAACGTAACTGGTGGAATGTGGGTGTACTAGATACACCCCTGCCCAACTCTTAGGGAAAGCAAGGCGTGATAGAATATGTATGTATTGCCTTTAAGTAGCAATCGTACCAAAGATCAAAATACATATAATTACGTGCTAAATTCCGAATGATTCAATCAAAATCTTACTTTGTATCCATCCCGAGTGGTTCAAACATTCTAAGAGATTTCAGTAACTCGGTATTAGCTAACTGAACATCAATGACTGCGTCGTACTGACTAACTATTTCCACGTTCTTATGTTTGCTCTTAGACTTTGATTCATCTGTCTTGCTCTGCTTTCGTGACTTGTCATAGTTTCCTCTTGCTATCGGTTCGTGCTTCGATTGTAGCGCCAGGCCACTCTCTATGTCGTGGCTTGAGTAAGAATGGTCCAGCTTTGTATCATCCGAGTCATGATTAGCTCTTAACATTTCAATCTTCTCTGTTCTGTCCGACGATACATCACTCTCCCTCGGTGTGGTCGGTCGCTTCTTAACTTTGGGCCTTTTAGTTGTCTCATTCGCAGATATGGAAATGATTTTTTCTGTTTTCTTCGTAGTCATTGGTTTGTAAGATATTTCTTCTGTGTAAAGAGTCATGTATCGCTGTGTGTTGTACTCGACATGCCGCTCCTGAGAGTTTTTGATGGAGTTTGAGCTGCTATCGAATGATTGTCCTGACGAGATTTCGTCTGTGTTGTAGTTTGTTATTTTTTTCCCAGATTCATTGCTAGTCTCATACTTCTCAGTTTCATCATCATGAAATTGTTCATTATAAGTCTCTATACTAACAATTCTCTCTCTTTTATTTTTTGGTTTTACTTGTGGATCATTTTGAGAATAAGGTTCGGGATTGTTAACTTCGTTCATTATATTTTCGGACAGCTTGAAGCTATTACTGACTGACTTAATGACTGGATCCGTGTAAGGCATATCATTCATTTCAGCGCTTGGTGCAGGATTATTTTTAAATTGTTTCCAAAATGTGTCTATTTTTTCTTTCAATTCTCTTCTAGTATGAGTGTCAAGTTCACTGTAAGGATTAAACAAAACAGATCGGACTCCGCTTCTAATGACCTGTACTAAATTATTATGAGTTCTCACAGTTTTTATATTCCTATAATACCTCAATTCATTTAAAACACTATGGAAATTCAGTTCAGTATTTGTGTACAAAGAATTGATATAATCCAGCAAATCTTTAACATTTTTGTCGTATCTTTCATCTCTCAACGTGTTCGCCACTTTATTGATGTTTGCTTTTGTAAAAGAAACTGGCTTCCCCCTGATCAACTTCAGTGACCTGGCCACTAAACTCCTAGTATCATAATTTTGTGTCAATTCGGAAAATTTGCAGCCTCTGTAATGATATTTTCTGATTTCGTTGTCTAGAACGTGGAAGAAATCTTCGAATGCGGTATCTTCATAAGTGTTGAGTATGTGAACGGCTTCCTGAATGAAATCCGTGAGGGTTTCAACTCCTGACACTCTGAAGATATGTTTCGTGGTTTTGTCTTGAACTGTAGTGCCTCTTGTTACAAAGTTATATACATTGTCTAAGTTGTTACTATCTCCGGAGTACTCTTCATTACTATATTCTCTAACAGTCTCTTGTGGTAGGTGGACTCTGCGATCTTTTTTAGGTCGGATCCGTGATATCGAGTTTGTGTAAGCTGAAAATAATGTATAAAGTTTTTACTATGTAAAAACATTACGTGGGGCCCGTGGCTAAATAATAACAGCTGCACAGGTCGATCGATCAGGTTAAGCTACGGTTGCCGTGGTTGGTCTGTGGATGGGTAACCATCTTTACATACCGTGACCCCTCCGTGTCTCGGAAAGCACGTTAAGCCGTTGGTCCCGGCTGTCATTCGTGGATCTTTGACAGTCGTTACGGGTAGTCAGAAGCCCGAAAGTCTGACAACCAGTCTTACCAAGAGGAATCGTATTACCCAGTAACTGCGTTGTGGAGGTCAGATAGGCAGATGCTCCATGTAAATTACTGGTATTCAGCTGCATCCGGTTAGACTGGAAGCCGACCCCAACATAGTTGGGAAAAGGCTGGGCACATGATGAGGCAGATGAATATTTTACTATGTTTGTATTTTTAAAATGAATTGTTCTACAATGTGGTGGGTATTTTTGCCGCAATCTCAGTCAAAAGGAGGCTTGAAATAAACGATAAAATAAAACTACCAAATATCCCGAACAGGAGAAAACAAGTGCACACATTCATTGTATTAAAAAAATACTAACATATTTATGTAACCATAATAAAACTTCAAGATGCAATATTATTTTTATTTCTAACTAGCTTATGCCCGTGGCTTCGCCTGTGTGGATGTCGGAATTTATCCCACGGGAACGGCTACCGGGATAAATAGTATCCTATCCATTGAGCTAAATAACTAGAGAAGCAAACCTCATTAAAATGTGTCAAAAAAATGTAACCACTATTTAAACGCGACGACGTAGCTTTGAAACCACTACATATTTTAAAAGTAAACATGTATCTGTCACACTTACACAAGTCGCAAGAATAATACCGTCGCTTAGATTAGACAAAGACCGCAATATAAACATGCAATGGCAGGAGGGTGTTGCCTAGCCATGCGAAATTTTACCCATAAAAAACGCAAAAAAAAAACATTAAACGTTATGAACGTTATTTTTCATTATGTATTTAAATATTTAAAAACAATTATTTTTATGTTACAATGTTATTTTTTTGTTACACATTGTCACACATTTAGTTTTATAAAATATTTTAAATCACATACTCTATAAATTAAAAACTCCCACATAATGTGGGAAACTAAAACTAAGTTTTTAGTGGCAACATTGAACCTAATTTACAAAATTCTACATTTTATTTATTTTTATTGCGTTTTTACGTTTATATAAACACAGAAACAATAAACTTACGCGTGGAAAGTAATTCCGGTTAATTTATTGTGTTTTTGTGACCTCGAATCGCACTCTTTCACTGCGCATTTTCCCATTTTGGGGGTAATTTTCACTCGGGTAACTTCGCTTGGCGTCACACAGAGCACTGAACTGACATTAGCTACGATTGAGGCTGTGGCCTCGATCCCAGTGGCAACGCCTTGGCGCGGTAATTGCTAATCTAGTGTATGTATATCAATGATCCTATCGTACAAATCCATTCATCCGTTAAAACGTGTAAAGGTAACAAACGGACAGATAATATAATATGCAAATATTTTTTTTTTAAACAGGTTATATGACTCTAAACGTCTTACTTTAAAATAATTATAATTATTCATTTTAATAAATTATCATCATTAATTTGAAATACTCTAGCGCCGCCATTGACCACGTAACATATATGTTAGCTAAGTTATTTTACAACTTCAAATTGTAATAACTTTTAAGCGGGTGAACCGGTTGGAAATGAAAGAAATACTAAATAAAAACTTTTTTACAAAAAAAACCCACCGTCTTCTAAAAAGGACACTACAAAGTGAAATATAACTTTAATTTCGGAAATCCGTGTCGTTGGGTTCGCATTTTCGCTGTCTGCCACCGACTTCCGAAACAAGGCCCCCGCAAGGTATTTCGATAAAAATTGTCCTACGTCCTTTGATGCAATCTATCTCTCTGCCAAATTTGATCGAAATCCGTTCAGCACTTTACGCGTGAAAAAGTAACATACAGACAGAGTTTCTTTCGAATTTATAATATAAGTATGGTTATGGATTCGATAAAAATATAACTACAATTTTATTGATAATGAAACTGAAATAGTAACGACATTTAAATAAGCTTAAAGATTTTTGTGGTTTAAAAATATAATTTAAAAAAAACTATGGTCAGACCTTGTGTGACCAAACACGAGTTTATTTTCCAAATATTTGGTCTAAAACTACTTCTACAATTTATATACAATTGTAGGTTCTATGTATTTTATTGGGCGAACATAATATAAAATCAACCTTGTAGTTTTAAGTACTTGAACAATTCAATAATTCTTTTGGTGCTGTGTCTACATGTGCTTGTTACAAAAAAAATTGTTTCCGTAACCGTAAAACAACAAAAAATCAACAACTCTATACGATTATGTAGACGATAAGTAACTAAAATTGTGAACATTTTTAAAACATTACACTCCGTTTGGGGCATTCGCGTCAAAATATGGCAGTACCTAAACTTTTAAATAGGAATAAAATTTAAAGGGACAAAAAACTATGTTATTATTAATTTCAGGTTTATTTTTTCATTTCGATATAATTAATTGTGATGAAATTGAGAAAGGTGTGTATTTTGTTTCTTCATTGTCATAATTTCAGTGTACTTAGTCGTTTTTGTCAATAAAAAATAAGAAAAAAAAAAGTTTCTTTATTAACTTAAGTTGTACAAAAACACTTATCTAAACACTATGCAACGTTACAACTAAGGGATAGAGTGATTTCGGTGAACTCTGGCACCCAAAGTAAGATTTAACTTAAGAGAACAAACAGTACCTATCTATTAATGGCAACCTCATTTCTAGCTAACTTCAACGAACCCCTGAGAATCGGACACGAAGCAGCAAGAAACCACAACTTCATGGACAGCATCACGGATATCCTGTGGAACAGTACTCCAGGCATAGACCAGACGACCCGGATCACTCCTCGTTACTCCTTCCTCCCTACTCCAATCAGTCATGAAACAAACTTACAAAATCCTACAGGACAAGCGCTCAGAGAACCATCTTTTAGTAAGTCGTATTTATATAACAAAACACGCCTGGGGCCACAGTCTGTTATTTTTCTATATTCGTCATTCCAACACGATCCCATTGTCATTTTGCTAAAAGTTCGTAATCTGCTAAATTCATAATGGTCGATCATTGGTCGATCAATGGCTTTAATTCGTTACGAGTATCGTATACGATACTCGTAACGAATTAAAAGCAATGACTGCACAATGACGTTCTAATGGTAGGTCACTGATCAAAGGAACTGTCAAAATTTTAGCAGATTAGGTACCGCCTAAGTCAGTCATTCATTCGTCACTAAGTACGAGATTACCATTCTATGCCATTTCTATCAATGGAGTGTCAGTGGTTGACCCATTGGAAAGTCATAATGACGCCATTAAATTAGTAGATTACCAAACTTGTGAAAATCAACAATTATGAAACCAATGATAGACCGTTCTGACACTATTGTAATAGCAGAGTTGAGGCCCTGTACTCACCGAATGGTAAGACTGAGGTGTATTTAGCACATCCACACTTCACCAGATATGACGTTTAAGTCCCATGTAATAGGGGCGAGCCTATTGCCATTGAAGACATGTGACATCCACCAAACCGCACTGGGCCCGTGTGGTGGATTACGGCCCAGTCCCTCTCACCGAGAGGAGGCCTGTGTCCCAGCAGTGGTAACGTTATAGGCTGATTAGGCTATTGCCATCAATCAACTCAGCCTATCGCAGTCCACTGCTGGACATACGCCTCTCCAGACTGCGCCACAGCACCCTAAGCTGTCCTCCGTCTTCCGCATCCAGTCTCCCCCAGCCACCTTCTTTAGGTCGTCCGTCCATCTAGCTGGGGGGCGTCCCACACTACGCTTGCTGATACGCGGTCTCTACTCCAGGACTCGTCTACTCCACCGGTCATCGGTCCTTCGACAGACATGGCCAGCCCACTGCCACTTCAGTTTGCTTACTCTGCAAGCTATGTCGGTAACTCTATTGCCATCAACCGGGCACAAATCTTGACTCCGTGCTACTAACTACTGAGACATTCCAGATCGAAAAATCCAATAACATCTTAGTCCTAACCCGACTTGGTAATTGAACCCGGGACCTCAGCAGTCGTGAGAGTGAAGCAAAGTTTGCTGAATACATTTATATTACTAACTAGCTGCGCCCCGCGGTTTCACCCGCGTAAATGTCGATCCCGTGGTAATATCAGAATAAAAAGTAGCCTATATGTTAATTCAGGTTGTCAGCTACCTCCATACAAAATTTTATCAAAATTAGTCCAGCCGTTTGAGCGTGATGAAGTAACAAATATTTAAACACACACACACACACTCACAAACTTTCTCCTGTATAATATTAGTGTGATTAAACCTTACATTGAATACATTCAAAGTCGCTTTCAGTCAGTCAAACTATCACGATATATACATATCGTGATACTCGTGATAGTCTCCTAGATCTCCAGAAGCTGATCAAGTCTCCTGGTCTGTTGAGAACATCTGTGTACGATCTGGGTGTCCCAAGGGTTTCTGAACTTATCTGGGTGACGCCTGTGCACTCAAAGAGCACATGCGCAATGGTTTCATCAGCCTCCATGCAAGCCCTGAGTCTATCAAAAAGTACTCTGTGCCCTGCACAGGGGACTGTCTGTTATGCCTAATGTGTAAAAGTGTTTATTAAGCGAGCAGTGTCCCGTGATGGTTCCCGTCACCAGGCGCAGGCCTTTCCTGTCCAGTCGTGGGGCGACATTGCTAGGGTTGTGCCGAACCGTAACTAGTCACGTAACTCACGTAACCTGGCCGGCACACGACGAACGACGAACCCTAGAAGTGCGGGGAGTTGATAGGGGTCGCGCTATAACCATCTAATAATAAAAAATCCGCAACAACTAATCAAAAACCTTTCATCTTCAGCTGAAAGGTTTCCACAAGCAAACAGACGAAATCGGAAGATAACTCAACGAAAGATCAACAACAGACCGTTGAAGAACAATGCTTTTATAGACCAGCCACGACACCAACTACACCAGGGGACCACAGTGCTTGAGATACCTCAGAGGAGAAACCAAGAATCTGAAGCAAAACCTTCATCATACGACTTTGTAAGGCAGTCTAGAGAACCTGCGTGGCATAGGATCAAAAGATCACCGACGCATTCAACTGGAACAAGGAAAAGATTGTTCCCTAATCTTCTTCTTAGTGATGGGATAACAACAAAAGGTGATGATACTAACACTGATGATGATGACGAATTCGAGAAGACGATTTCACAAACGAATGGAGAAGAAAGGATCATGAGGATGCGTCAAACTTCGAAGAAGTTGTGGTTGATGGATCAAACGGAAACTCCGACAGCTAGTACAGCCAACACAGCACAGTTTCTTAGACGTATGTACCATTACATTACGTTATTAAGTACCTTTAAGTTATTTTATTACTTAAAGATCTTCATCATTTTTACAAACAACTCCTGTCCTGTCCAAATTATAATCCCATAGACAGAAAGGACATCCGTTTTTCCCGAATCAATAAATTTTCCGGTAAACTACTCCAATTTTTCTTTCCATGAAAACCTAATTGGGACTAACATTTTACAACAAAACATACCGTTCTCAAGCTGATATTCCCTTACCAACGTATAGCATTTCGGTTTCATTTTTATTCATACAGAATCTATATAATAAAAATGAAATGCTGTTCGTTCTTTATAGTATTATTCTAAATAGATTAATGTAGGTTTAAAAATCGATTGTTATAGTTGTGAGGAAATGTCTAATCCGATAGTAAATTGTAGGCAATTAATAATAAAAAGTTAATTATTCATTTAACACCATCATTGGCAGCAAAGATGCTACCCACTGCTGAGTGTAATAGGGCTGCTTCCTTTTATGCCAAGAGGAAACAATAGCTGTAATTTTTTTCCAGAAAGTACTGTTGCACATCCTTACTACGAAATGATAGAATCACTACAAGAAGGATACATGATGGTGTTTCTGATAGAGCTGACTCGACTCATAGCTACGAAGGAGAGGACAGCAGTTCGTGATGTGGTCAAGCATACAGACCAGATTATATACGGGTATCTGTCATTATTAATAAGTAAGCCATCATCTGCCTAGCCGTTTCCCAACTATTGTTAACTTCCTGTGTAACTGGATGCAGCTGAATCCGCGCGGCGGGTTCACGGATGAGTGCTAACGCGTGCCTGTGTTCCCGCGTAAGCGGCAGAGGAGGACACCGTGAAGTTTTAGTGGGTTAGAGTCCCACATAACTGCACTATCTCCCCGTGGTAGTGCAGAATGCATGAGCATTTCTCCACGATAAAAAAAAAGGGTATGTGTGCCGGTGTGGTTACAGGCACATGAGATAGTTCAGCTTTGTCTCTGTAATAGCAACGCGTTCGTCTACGATGCTTCTGCTATTACAGATATAGGTATTATGCATTGATAACTTACCATGAGGTGGGCCGGCTGCAAATAAATAATAAGGCAGAAGGCAGAAACAACACCGAAACAGTATTTTGCTAGCACATGAAAGGCAAGGCTGTGTAACAGCAAGATATTACAAGACCCAAAAGTCACTCTAGCTAGAGATGTGCGCCAATCTTTAAAAATCGCTCGTCGTTGTTTTGAAAAAATACGAGGCGACTAGTGGATAGGAGGGCCTACAGGCGTGGATTGCTTAGGGCATCACTGGCCGGCTGCTTGATCGCCAGTAACATAGGGAACTATTGACGATGGCTTCATGAACTATCTTGTTACAGCTTATACCGAAGTAAACAATTACTCTGGCTTGGCAAACCGCTCATAAATGTCACGACGAAGGTCGCTAAACTACTAAAGGAATCGGAGATAGATGTAATTCAAAGTGAGTTTGTTCATTTATAATGTAATAATCGGCTCACTATGGGGTCTGTGGTTTTTAATTTCTTAGTAGCAAACCAGAGTCTGGATTTCTGGCCTGCCCAAGGCAATGGCTCGCCCCTATAACGTGGGACGGACGCCCCGTTGGTCGCGTGGTTGCAAGTGCGACTGCTGAGCGTAGGGTCCTGGGTTCGATTCCCGGGTCTGACAAAGTGTTATTGGATTTTCCATTAGGAATTTCTTAGTAATAGTCCGAAGTTTGGAAGTTGGCGGTTTAATACCCCCGTGCCTCGGAAAGCACGTAAAGCCGTTGGTCCTGCGCCTGAACTCTCCCCGGTCGTGTCGGATTGCCGTCCCATCGGACTATGAGAGTAAAGGAACAGAGAGTGCACCTGTGTTTGCGCACATACTTGTGCACTATAATATCTCCTGCGTACTGGCTATTGAGATTGAGCTCCATTGAGATAGGCCACCGTGACCGAAAACGGTTGGGGAGGCTATTATTACGTGGGACTAAATCTTATATAGCTTGCGAAGTGCGCCTACCACTTTCAGGAGGCGTGATGCGATGTTGTCATAAATAGTTACTTGCCGCTACTGACAGCTAGTTTTTTCACATTTGCGTGCTCTTTTCCACCAGATCACGCAGCTAATTTGCATCACACGCTCAGTCAGCGACATGAGGAGCTGTCAGTAGAAGTGAACACAATCCTGGAGTATGCTGACATGTTGTATGACGACGACGAAGGAAGAGTCCTGTTTGATGCTTTGAACGAGTTCGAGGCGTTTCCGAACAGTACGTATCTCATCGTCTAGAGTTTTCCCAACTATTAATAGGTCACACTTCAGCCGGATGCAGCTGAACACAAGTATTTTACATGGAGCGACTGCTTATCTGACCTCTACAGCCCAGTTTATGAGTAACACGATACCACTTGGTACAGATAGCGCCATCCATGAAGACGCGCCCCACTCTTCTTCCTAATCGTGTGCAATATTCCGCTGATGTTTTACTTTTGTCGATACACAGTAATTACTTAGGTAGGTATTAGTGGGTTATTAGTAAGTAATGAAATGAAATGCAGAAATGATTTTCATTTCATTTCATTTCATTACTTAGGTATTAGTGGGTTATTAGTAAGTAATGAAATGATTTTCATTTCATTTCATTACTTTGGTATTAGTGGGTTATTAGTGTGTATCAAAAAACTAAAACACTAGCGCACTTAAGGTCGTACATAAAAATATGGTTTTTCTATTTCGTGTAACTTGTTATGTATGGTGGAGTACTTAGGGATTTAACAAAAGTATATGTTTTGTCTCTTTGGTCTAATATCATTGTAAAAGGAATACACGATTAAATTATTTTTTCTCGATACTTACCTACTTAAAAAAAAATTGCAAAATGATATCTATATATACTTTTTTCAACATCACGGTGTAACGCAAGAGTTAGGTACCTATTCAGTGGAATTACTTTAAAACATAAAGAATTATCATATCAAAGATTACTCAAAGTAGTTTTAAATTTAATTTATTTATTTTGTAAAAAAAAGGAGTAGGTAGGTAAATTCGTTTTGGCACATACGTCGTTTTATTCCGAGCGCACGCACATTATTATAGCCATATTCTCTCTTCTTTTGCGTTTCAAAAGTAATTTCATCACTTTTGCTCGCTTAGTAGATAGTCGCTACGATTTATTTTCGAGGTAGCGCCTTAACTAGCGATTAGTAAGAAGAGTGGGGCGCATCTTCGTGGATGGCACTTCGTACTCCAGTGCTATTCTCTTTATAATATAATTTCATGGCTGTAAGCTCCGACGAGTTCGTCGACGAGACAGCCTTGAGATCGACCGAGCGTGTAGCGCTGATTTAAACCGCATTCACTAGCGTAGTTGTGGTCATCGACAAGCCCAAGGCTGTAACCTCCGGTCTCCCGTCGGTTTAAAATATATATTAAAGGTTTATCTTTAAGTATTTTAAGGAATACAGTTAAACTATAACCAATATGATAATTAAAAGAATTTATTTCTTATTACATTTTAAGGCTGATTCCTTTGCTCTTTTCGAGCAACGCGACGCGGACGCGGCGATGAAAAAGTCACAACACCACAACTGACAGTGACAGTGTGACACTGACAAGTTGACAACACGCAACAATCACAAATTCACGACCGACGCGACGTCAAAACCACTTGAATTTGTAGTTTTTAAACTTTTAAGTTTGATTTTTATTTAATTATTTGTATCAGCGAGTGTTTTGAACGGTAGTTCTGTGAATAAGAGGATAAATATAGCTACCTACTGAAATGTGAGTATTAAGATAATTTCGCTGTTAATACATGGATAGTACTATTGTGTCTCAATAATATTGTATGATCCACGATATAGTAAAATACTTATTTAGCTATTGTTTTACAATATTATGTACCTTTAGCTTTATTGTTGTAACGTAACATTGTGTATTTTAAGCATGCCAAGTGCTTTTCCATCCCGTGCGCAAGTAGAGATGTTATTAAAGCATTTGGAAGAGCGGCGTTGGCTTACCGCAAGGCACTCTCGAACATTACATGCCCGAGATCGCACAAGAGCGGCATGGCAAGAAGTAGCTGCCAAGCTAAACAGTGATCGAAGTGGCTGCATTAAAAGTTGGAAGCAATGGTCAAAGGTTTGTTAACAATATGTACCTAGGTATTGCATTACTGGTGTGCTCCGTCAGTGCTGGATTTACACATTTGCCGCCCCAAAGCTATAAAATTTTTGCCGCCCCTACCAACCTCTAAAATTAGATAGGTACACTGTTCACAATAACATTAGTTCCTTTCTTATAGGGAATAATCTAGTTTCTAGATTATTTTTAAAATTTTTTGAGTATATTTTTAAGCTAAGAAAAGCAAAACTTTGTTTTTACTGCACTATTCATAAGGTGTGGTGGGCTAAGGAAGATAGGTAGTTTTTTTTGTACTTTACAGTTAAGTAGCATAGCGTAGCATAGTATGTACACACAGCGTCAGTATGTGCTAACCCCTCAAGTATCTATTAAAATGTTACACTGCTACAACATTGAATTCCTTGCGAATAATCTAAAGAATACTTCAAATAAAATTCATTGTTTCGACCCGTCATACTCATAAGTTTGACGACTAGCCAGCAAGCCCATATGAATTGCAGACGAAGCAGCTTCGTCATCTTGCATACATACTTTGACTGTTTCTTGATTCGTGTCTTGGAAAGCATGTTAAACCGTTGGTCCCGACAGTCATTCATGGATCTTTGACAGTTGTTACGGGTAGTCAGAAGCCCGAAAATCTGACAACCAGACTTACCAAGGGGTTTCGTATTACCCAGTAACTGGGTTATGGAGGTCAGATAGGCTCCATGTAAAGTACTGGTATTCAGCTGCATCTGGTAAGACTGGAAGCCAACCCCAACATAGTGGGGAAAAGGCTAGGCAGATGATGATGACTTTGACTGTTTCTTAAGAACAAAGTTAAATATCCAGTACCTATGTACAGTCAACAAAGGAGTTAAGTATACACGAGCGTCGGATATAGCTGAAGTTTACTAAGAAACCGATGGATGTTCTGGACTGAAATTTAATTTAATAAATGAGCTGTTTGTTTTCTATTCATAAACTAAAATTTTATTCGAGAATATCCATCGGTTTCTTAGTAAACTTCAACAATATCCGACGCTCCTGTATACTTAACTCCTTTGTTGACTGTACATTGGCTCTAATTATAACATAGGACATTATTATTGTATTATGATTATGCGAAATCTAGATATTTAGACATACCTACAATATTTTTTTTTAGTATTGGATGGATAAGAAGTCAGCGGTAAAGAAAAAAGCTACTCAAACAAGGATGGCTAGGCAACAAACAGGTGGTGGTGAACCAGAGGAAGGGTTTCTGTCTGCATTAGAAGAAAAAATATTAGCAATAATGGATGGCAAAAACTTTGTGACTGGTGATAAGAAGCTCGAAAATGGCCTTCATGTAAGTATGGTTTTTTAGTTATGCTTGTTTTAATTTTATTTATGAAAACTTGTAAAGGCACCGTACACCAAATACATAAGCTGCGACAGGTTATACAGAAGACCGAAGAGTATAATCTGCCTCTCTGCTTAGCGTTTGTGGACTATGAGAAAGTCTTTCATTCAATTGAGACATGGGCTGTACTGCAGTCTCTCCAACGATGCCAGATCGACTATCTGTACATTTGTGACGAGTGCATAAAATATATTTCCTGAAAAATCAATATAATTTGTTTTTTAGGTTGCTAATGAACCCGGGCCAAGTGTTGATTTGACTGCTGATGTGCCAAATGCTGATGAGTCAGACGATGTGTTCTTGGTATGTTTATTGAAATATTATCCAACACATAAGTACCTATTTTACTTCCCAAAGCATTGTTAAGTCAAAATTTGTTTGCAGATTATACAAGATGTTAAAGAGGAGGCAAATGCAACACCAGGGTCAGAGAGCATACATGAGGTATTACTAGATTTAAATTACTTTCATTACTAAGGCTCAATTTACACCGCTGTGGAACGGAATGGAAGCGAACTTTTTTTGTACAAAGCATTATGAAGTCAATAGTATAACGTACAAATTAGATACACCCGTAACTAGAATTATCGCGCATTCTCGGGAATTCCCGCAGTAACGAGCTCGTATCTAGTTTGTATGTTAGACAATAATGAAAACTGTATACTGGGAATTTATAATTTTCAAATTTAATTTTGTAGATTCATTTGCAATTACTGCCTGTAGAACAAACTAGTACAGGCATGCCTCAGACTGAACAGTCCAAACCTTCAATACCAGTAAGTTAATTGTAATAAAATATAATATTGTGATGTTAATTTCTAGACTGATGAAGCTGATTACGTTATACTTATATTTGCAGGAGTTACAACCAGGCCCATCTTGGCAATATACCAATATGCCAATGGAAAACCAGCCTAACACGGAACAAATGGTGAGGTTTTATATAATTATTTATTGTCTTACAATATATAGATAATTTTTTATTTAGATAACTTTTTTTTTTGTATTACAGTTTGAGCCTAGATCACCGCCTGCAGTGCCTCATAAGAGTAATGCCCCAATTACCTCTTCATGTAAGGTTAACTTAATTATAATTTGGTTAATTATTGGTTTAGTATAAAAAGCACTACGTAGTAGTGATCTCACTTTCGATGCCCAGGTGGGCCAATGTGTTGGGTTTTTCTATAGGTTGTTTCAACAGGCAGCACCTTATTCAATCAACATATACCATCAAACAGGGTGAAAAGGGATGCAGGAGTGAATCGGGAAGAAACTTTAAAAGCGATTTTAACATTTAAATAATATAGTTTGTTGCCAAAAAGATGTCTAATGTGTTTATTGTAAGTATTATAATTAACGATTAAGTGTCCTCTGCAACAAACTGCAGTGCGAGTCTGTAACCATCTCACCGTGAAAACTTAGGTGAAGTGAGCGTGGAGTGAGCTGTCAATAGTGTCAATTCCTAGCAAAAACAAACTCACTTCACCTAAGTCTTCACGGTGAGATTTTTACAGAATCGACCGGCTGTATTATTTCAACGCTTAAATCCATTTCACCCCGTTTGGTGGTATTTATATACTACATCTAATTACGTATACTACATTGTAATAATATCTATTCCTTCAGAGAGTGATGTGGTGCTGTTTTACTTACATAATACCCTTTATATTTGTTTTACCACTGTTAAATACCGAACACCAAGAATGGTACTCAGTACTTAAATGTTGACCTTATGTGTATACTAGTAGGGTTGACTATATAATATAAATAAAACAACCAAACTGTATACTGCGGTGCTATTCTGTAAAAATCTCACTGTGAAAATTTAGGTGAAGTGAGCGTGGAGTGAGCTGTCAATAGTGTCAATTCCTAGCAAAAACAAACTCACTTCCCCTAAGTTTTCACCAAAGACTACAATATGATGCTGTATAAGTTTTCACGGTGAGGTTTTTACAGAATAGCACCGCTGTTCTATAGCTGGTAATTATATTTGATAAAATTCACAACAGGCCCCACGAAATCGTTGTAACACAACGCTTGCGAGTTCTAATTCGACGCCAACGCCATCTAGTTACGTCTTGTACAACTCTTGTAAAATATATAGTATTTTGTTGAACTGATGAGCGGCTTTTGACAATGCATGATCATTAACAACCACTGTTTAGTAATTTGTTGCATGTTTTATGTCCATAGCACCTTGTAGGCGTCGAACGGCACGCCGCCGTCTGATACAGACCTCACCAACTTCTCAAAGGGGATCACAAATGGCGAGCCTGACGGAACGTTTTGTGGCCATTGAAGAGAGGCGTTTGGCAAATGAGAGACTCCTTATTGAGAACCAGCAGAGGATGTTAGAGACTTTTAAGGAAATAAGTGAGTCATGGTCAAGGCAGACCCAGGCACTGCAGGATTTATGTGCATCCATCAGACGAGGGAGTTGAGTCCCTGAAACATAGATTTACTGTAGAATTTTAATGTAATATGTATAGATATTATCAAAGGACAGACAAACGTGGAGTAAAATGGGCGAAGCCTCCACCCGTTGAGGGGTCCATATTGAAATATATAAATGAAATTGTAAATCGTTTTTAAAAAAATTAAATTTATTTAATATTTTTAGAAATCTTTAAAAAAGAAAAGTAATTATTTTATTAATTTAGAAACTATTTGCTAAGCGTGTAACTTTATGAATTGTATTAATTTTGTTATTTTATGCATGCACATTTATGTAATAGTAATCTTATGATATATTTGTTTTTTAAGTCATTCATTATGGAAATAAAGAGGCTATAATAATAATGTATAGATATTAAGTCTGTACAGCCGGTCGATTCTGTAAAACCATCACCGTGATTACTTAGGTGAAGTGAGCTTAAAGTGAGCTGTCATTCCACATGATGCTAGGGATTCACACTATTGACAGCTCACTCTACGCTCACTTCACCTAAGTTTTCACGGTGAGATTTTTACAGAATAGCACTGCAGGTCACTTAACTAGTAATAAATAATACACTAAGTTGTATAATCACGCCTTATTCTTACGGCGGTCGGGTAGGAAGTGCGGCAAGCAATGCACCTGCCACGCTCCCCACTCCGGTCGCCCCACCAGTATGCATTCTCTATTTACTATACGCTACAAAGTCTAAAAATGATGTTAAGTACAATGGAAATTTAGTGTAAGAACTGTTTTTTGTAGTAAATGTTAAAGTTTGTTAGCGAGCACGCCCTTTATGCCTGCAGGCTTTTATTTAGGTACTTATTTAATTTTGTTTACATTTTTTTTTTTTTTGAGTATTTTCATAGGCATTGGTTTGGTTAGTATATTGACGTCTGAGCTGACAATTTTATTATAGTAAATAATTTAAAGTTCTGTTTCTCGTAATACTTTGACGGCACGGTTGGAACAAATATTTGTATGACCTACAAGTAGTTTTTTTTTTTTTTTTTTTCTTCTTTGGCTTCGCACGGTTTGTGCATTTAGCCAATGTCACGTTTCGTTTTATAATACGAGGGAAATAAAGGTAGGGAAACAAAAAATAAAATTATTATTCGAATTAATTATATCGGGATAAATGGATAATAACTATAGGATCAGTATTTATAACGGATAAAATAATGAGCTAAATACAATGGCGAAACAATTATAACTTAATATTATTTAAATACAAGTAGTTGTTCCGGGTCTGGCTATTTGTGTATGTGAATTTAAATGTTTGTAAACGAACCCACAATACAGGAGAAATTCCTAGTGTGGGGCAACGTTTAAAAAAAAAAATACTAATTACCTTACATACATAGTATTGTATACAATCAAGTATTTTCTAACTGAACAGACAGCTGTGCTGCTGGGGAGTTTGTTGCGCCACTTCTCTCCAGCGAAAGCACTAGGAAGTGGTGAAGGGCGGGCATTTTGGGGGAGTGTTATGCAATTTTAACTAAATGACTTATTTGAATAAATCATTTTTGATTTGATAAATTGTTTTTAATGGTGAATAAAACATTATGCTGATATCTATTTAATTTATTATACCCCATACTGTATACACATTTAATAAAAAAATAGAGAAAGGTATAAAATACGCACATAAAGGCTTATAATTTTTGATATTATACTAATCATACACTTTAACCACACCATAAATATTATGGCATAATTGTAATTCTATAACTAAAGCTAATACTGGGTAATCTATGCACTGATATCTACATTAACATTCACAAAACAAACTATACTTTCATTTAAAATTTAAATACATATTTAGTGTATCTAATCAATTATGGTGAGTATATTCTATCTAAACATGTTTTCCACATCTGGAAAGAAGGGAAAGCATAAATTTTAGATATGACGTGCTCACCATAATTGATTAACTAAATCTCGCCTACTTATCAGTTTATCAGCCCTCTCTCTAAGTCGTCATGTCTTGGATCCTGACGTGTCAACATTCCAAGTAACCTAGTTTCTTCATCTAAGTCACGTTGGTCTAACATAGGCGCTGGTAGCCCGGCTCTATTACACATGTTGTGTAAAATACAGCAAGCTATCACAATTTTCCCCACTGTTATAGGATCATAGTGCAATACCCTATGACCTAATAAACATCTGAACCGCCCTTTCAGTATTTCAATTGTCCTCTCCACACTGTTCCATGCACTGCTGTGCAAATTGTTGTAATGGCTCTCTGGAGTCCCAGTTTCTGGATTACTAAAGGGAGTCATTAGGTAAGGTCTTTGAGGGTACCCTGAGTCACCTGAAATCAATTAATGAAACTGGAATTAAGCGCAATCTTGACTTGTGTTAAGTTATCATTGTATTATAAATAATAACTTACCAAGTAAGTACACTATTTCTTCATTACTTAAATTTTCCAAATGCTCCTTTACTGTAGTGTTTGAAAAAACAAAACTATCATGTGTTGCACCCCCAAAAGTAACATCCACATGCAAGATGTTCAGATCAGCATCATTAATCTGAAATAAGTATAATAATTACATACCGGATTTTTTGTAATTCTACTCACAATGGGCCTTATAAAAAGGCTATAAGTCACCCAAAGGGCAATGGAGAGGGCTATGCTTGGAGTTTCCCTGCGTGATCGAATTCTACTTAATTTTAATTAAGAAAGACCAACAGTTTACCTACAATTAAAACGTTCCTGGCATGATAGCCGTTTTGGCAATAATATCTCTCCTCATGTTCCTTAGGACGTTTCATGGAGATCAGGGTGCCTTTAAGGCAACCTAGCACCCCTGGAATTTTGTATTTCTCATAAAACCTGCAATAAGCATTCGAATTTCAAATAATTTCAAAAAACTTGTATAAACAAGACAAAAAGAAAATGTAAGTAGGCACAATACGACCAACGCAACTTGGCAGGCCTGAACATAGGCACTAAGAACTTTCGCGCATGTTCTCTCACTCGCACTCGCCTCATGTCACCATTTGGTTCCTAAAAATCTTACTGTGCAGCCTTCTGCGCAAAGTTCGGGCTCGCCAAGATACATCGGTCGTATTGTACTTTTGATACTTGCCTTGACTTGAGCACTTGTCGATCATTGTGGTTTTGCGGAAATCTAATATACTTACTAATGATGTTCTTATTATTTAGAGCATCAACAACTTCGCGAATTGCCCTAGAGGCGGAAGCCTGAGATATGTATGTGTCTACATTCTTCCCTATGATTTTTTGGTAACTTCCATTAGCCAAAAATGATAGTGTGCATAGTATCTGAAACATCAGGAATTCAATAGGCTTTTGTTGGTGTGGTGAGGTCCCATGAAACCTAGCTTTAAACAAACCTTTAGCCTCTTTTTTAAACCATTGGAACGAACTCGCGGACGCATATATGGAGTTAAGTCATCTTCCAATAAATTAATTAAATCCTCAGAAAGCCTGTAACTACGAATGAAGTCTGTATCACGGGATATTGTTTTAAACTTTCTTAATTGCTTCGCCTGTCGAGCTTTCTTCAAATCATCAATTTTCTTAGCTTCTTCTAATAAAAGTAGTTTTATAATTAACCGAGCTGCCATTTTTTCAAATAAGAATCGAGTAAAGCGGAGTAAAGTTTATTATTTTTGTCAAGAGTCCAAAGAGTAAAGTAACTATATATGAACAAGAGTCTAAGCACGAAACACGAATATTTACAGAGCTTTTGGATTTGATTGACTTTCAAAATACATGCTCTGTGGTACTCTGTCTTATCAAAGTACTCTGTGGGTACTCTGTGGATTTGACACTGACAGTTAGAAAAGAGAAGTTTAGAACCACAGACTACAATATAGTGCAGGGACTTAGAAGCGAGGCTGTAAGCGACTTCGACGCTAATTTTTCAAAATGTATGAAGAACTGTCATAAAAAGTCGTGAATTCGTGATGTCATGTCAAGTTTCCGTAAAAAAGTACTCTGTGACTGTCAATTTGCCCTCCGAGCTCGGTCCGGCCCGGCCGTTGGGTAGTTTATCTCACGGCCGTCGCAGCCTTGAGCGCTAGTGTAGCTGTACGCCACAGAGCATGTAATTCTGTACGCAGTAGTGAATTACTTTCTTCTGTGTGAATACCAAACTAAGTTTTGTGCTAAGTTTCACCGCTGCCGCTGCGACGACAGCGCTGCACGCAAGGCTGTATCCCACTGTATCCTTAGAGAATAGCATGGCTTACAACAGTACCTATTATTTTATTCTTACTTCAGTGTTCCCTCACTGAACATAATATGGTGCTATACAGCGTGTATCTGTCATACATCATTTTCCCACACTGAAGTACTACTGCTACAAGTTGTAACAGGCCCCTGGATAACATGCTTAAAATGATTGCTTGTTTTTTCTGATTTCAGTTAGCTTAACCGGCTATTGGCTCTGCAATAGTCTCATACATAACTTTCTGAGACCATACCGACGTCTCAAAGACACGCAACAACGTCAAGAACTAATGGACTCGGTGAACTTGGAATTACAATATTCTAACAAGACTCCACTGCGTAGCGAATCACCGCTACGCAGTGGGGTCAGACATGAGGATGGTAAGTGGTCACCGCCATCTTTAGACATAAATAATACCAGAGACATAACGATTGATTGCGATACGTTGTCATCACAGAGACGAAGCTAAAAAGTCTCATGTACCAGTTTTTACACCGGCACACACATCCTTCAGACCGGAACACAACGACGCTTGGCGGCAGAAATATGTTTGATGGTAGTCTTCCCCGGACGAGCTGCTTCACAAAGAGCTACTACGAAGTCTACAAAAACACGGTTTAAATTGACTTTTATTTATTCCTACAGAAAATCAACCTTCACCTCAGACAGAGCCCGTGACTCAAACAGAACCTCATAGCGACACCACACGAAAGGGACATCTTCGATCACACAAGAGGAAAACAAAGATGAGACGACATCGGATACACAGATACAGTCCAGAGTACAGTCAAATATACTACCAGGAACACATTTTGGGAAGTGTGACAGCAAGAACGAGTGTCCAGTCGAGGTACAGAGTAAAAATGCAAGAAACTTAAGAACATTTGAATTTTGTGGGCTATTTTAGCGCAAACAAAATATCATTTAAAGAAATTAGTCTATGGGTACCTAAGTGATAGCGTGTTACGAACGACCACTATGTTCTGGAAGTACTTCCCCTGGCGAGCTCTTCTGCTTCAAAGACAACTCTACTACTAGTTACTGCTGCGCACTGTGTTGTTACAATCATAGAGTAAGTAAACATGTAAACATATATAAGAGACGGAACTCCCATAGAAAAAGTTGAAAAACGTCGCTTGTATGAAACGTGCACTAAATTTGTCATATTTTATCTATGATTAGTGCACGTTTCATAGTTTATTTTTTTATTAGACAGTTGCGTCACACCGGTTACAATATAAAGAGAAAAGAAAACAACGGATGCATTTTATTTGTTTATTGTAACCCAAACTGATATGGAACTTGTTTACTGTAAATTATTAGGTAGATTTTACAACTAGTGCATAAAATGACTCGCAGAGTGGGGTATCCCACTCTGCTTTTAACTTCGATTGCGAGAAAATTAAACAGATGTTGGAAAGAGAATAGCTAATTCCCGCCATGAAACTTTTTAAAAGTTTTTTTTTAGTTTTCATCGTGTCATATTCGACTTGGGTAGGTACTTCATAATGCCAAATCATAAAAACGTTTCTTTGCGTTTTTAAACAACAATTTTAATTGGTTTTATTTACGATAGAAAACAGGGAAGTGATATTATAAATTAAAGCAAATGAGTTATAATATCGACTATAACCTGCTGCAACGTTTTAGTAGGCTATTGGACCTGATTGTCTTAGTCTAAAAACATAGTTTACACGAAGCCAACACTGACTGCCAATAAGACTGGCCGCCAGCGCTGGCTTGATATTTGCCTTGTGTAAACAGTTTTTCAAGCCAAGCCAGCGCTGGCTGCCAACGCTGGCGAGAATAGAGCGCCCGTCTATTTTTTTCTAGCCAGTGACCTCCGGATGACTGGCGCTAGCATTACTGGCTTCGTATAAACTCTGCTTTACAAAAAAATATACTTTTCAACACACTTGCTCGTAAAGTGGCTCTTATTGAACCGCTTTTAGGTCCATAATGGAGTGTATTACGAACGCGTGCTTTTTCTTTACTTTAATCCACATGTTCTGTAATACCACAGATAACTATTTACTAGTCGGAGACGCGCGCTTTTTTAATCTCATCAAACCCTGCGTTCCGAATTGGGAAATAATCGATGTGTTCCGAATTGGGAAATAACCGAATTAGCGTGAGCGCGATAATGATAACGATGTCCCGTGAATCGTCATAGATGACGTCATGACATTCGCCATCTTGCGATAATGCCGACCATGCCCTAGAATAATATCACCGTGAGCGCTGTCAAAAATGACAGTGTGTATGAGGTTGTGTCAGTGTGTGTTTTGTTTTGAGTTGCATCATCTTTAAATTAAACTAACGTGGTATTTTTGAAATTGTGCTTCTGGCTGACAGTCGCCACCTAACCAAAGAAGAAGAACTGAAGAAGAAATGTGGTGTTTATACAAAGAAATACTGTAATAATATCTTTTTTACATTGTGTAAGCACTGTCATGTGAGCGCGTTCACGAGTGTTCCGAATTGTTGACAGCTCTCAGCAGTCATAATAGTAATATCTAAATCGGAACGCATGTGAGATGATGCATGGACGTAATATTACGTCCATGGAGATGATGTGAGCGATTATAGCTAATTCGGAAAGCGCCCAAAGAGACTTCATGCCAAAAGAAAAAATCCGCGGGCTATATTTCAATTTTTTTTTAAATAGTCTGTATTGTCCTTGGTCGCAAAATGAACTCGCAGGGGACCACAGACAATTTAAGGTGAATGCGCAGTGGTAGACCGCGAAATTCTTAGGTTTTTTGCAATTTTCAGGTTTGTGTTTATTATATTTTTTCTATAGGCTGTTTAGCGGTTTTGTCTGTGCCATAGATTAATATATTTAAAATGAGTCAATGTTGCGCGCGCATCGCTAGTGCTGGCTAGCACGGCGCGCGGGAAAACAAAACCAGCGCGCCATTTTCCATACAAGTTAATATTTAACAATACAAGTCTGTTTTTTTCCTCGCAAGTGTGTTGAAAAACGTCGTATGAAACGCGTGTGCATTAATCAATATACACTCGGCTTTCTTATCGCTCTCGCCTGCGGCTCGCGCGATAATATCGTCTCGTGCATAATGATCAACTTAGCACACATGTATCATAATGTACTATTATGCACTAGAGCATAAAAAGAGACTTTATGTCGCCTACGCACAACATAGAGACGAACTTTTAGAGCACGAGAAGGGAAAAGTAATTTTTATGGTATTCTGGACCCCTGTAAAAGTAGTTATTAAATTGTCTGTAGCTTGTGATAAATTGACACAATAATAAAACAAGTTTCATGAACATTGTGTTCATTTGTTTTATAGTAGTTTATAATGTCGTTAGGCTAATATAATATTGAAATAAGCATGAAAAAAAGTAATTTAAAAAAATTAAACCTAGGTACCTACTTCAAAAAGAAATTAACTCAAAATTATGAAATAACTTTAATTTCGGAAGTCGGTGTCTTGGGATCTGTATTTTTTACCGACTTCAAAAAATAGGAGGTTATCAATTCGACACGTAAGTATGTATGTAATATTATTGGAATTGCATTATATTCACATATGACAATCTACTAAGGCTTCCAAACAAATATACAAAATTTCATAGACGTACCTATGTATGTTTGTCCACGCATTTCTCAGCAACTATTGATCGGATCGTGACCATTTGTGATAATCGTGATCGTGGTGGCAAAAAACTAAAACTGAAATACAGATACCAAGACACCGACTTCCGAAAATAAAGTTATTTCATAATATTGAGTTAATTTCTTTTTGAAGTCGGTTTAATTTTTTTAAATTACTTTTTATAGTTTTAGTTTTTTGTCACCGACTTCCGAAATTAAAGCTATTTCATAATTTTGAGTTAATTTCTTTTTGAAGTAGGTAGGTTTAATTTTTAAATTACTTTTTATTTCGTAATTTTTAGTTTTTGCACTAGAGTTTGACCAAGGTTTTGAGATGTTTTCCCTTTGACACTACACCCGTAGCTCTTATCAATAAGCCAGGCCGTCACACGTATTAGTCCATATCTTGAAAATTACTGAATCGATTTTCATGAAACTTGCACTGTTCCCTAAGTTGAAGGAAATGTAAGCCAGTAAAAAAAAATGGTCACGATCCGATTAATAGTTGCTGAGAAATGCGTGGCAAACATACATACATACATACGTCTATGAAATTTTGTATATTTGTTTGGAAGCCTTAGTAGATTGTCATATGTGTATTGTCTCTGCATCACCCTAAGGTAGACTGGTAGAAAATGCCCAAGGCATTAAGTCCGCCTTTGTACAGTTTTTACTTGTGCATAAAGTTTAATAAATAAATAAATAAATATGTGAATATAACGCAATTCCAATAATATTACATACATACGTGTCGAATTGATAACCACCTTTTTTTTAAGTCGGTAAAAATATCTTTCGCGGTGTATTATTTTATTATTCCTTTCCTTCATACGTCAAACTTGTTGTGCACACAGCACATTGATGTGCTTAGCCGACACGCAGTAAGGGACAGAAATATTCTTACTCTCTCTCTTTTCTTTGCTAGTGACGTTAATATATTTCTCTTTTTCTTGTGCGAATGAAAAAGAAGATATGCAGCAGTCTATAGTTTACTCTGTCTCCGACTTGCAAGCGCTCCGCATCGTTACGACAAAAATAAATGAAACACTAATTACAACACACATTTGTATGTACAGAAAGCGTCACTATGTCCTAACCCCTCAAGTTTTAAAATGTTACACTGCTACAACATTGAATTCCTTACGAATAATCTAAAGAATACTTCAAAAAGAGCCCATTGTGTTGACTCGGATTCGAACCATCGCATCACCGAACGTCGTCATACTCATACCGGCAGTTTGACGAACTAGCCAGCGAGCCCATATGAATTGCGATGAAATTGTTATCTACTATCGGCTGAGTCATTATATCTTTAGGTCCCTGTCTAATCGAAAGATGTTATAATTTGAGGGTATCCATTAATTTTACTTACTTACGTTGTCTTTATAAAATTAATCCATACCTTCAAGTTAGAACTTTGTATACGTTCACTTAAAACGGCGAAGAGTAAACGACTACTAATTTTATCAATTATTTTTTTAAATGATTTCTGATTTTATGAGAACTAAAATAGTTGTTCTGTTTGTTGTAAAATAAGATCATAGTTTTGTTAAATAATAGCAATAATAAATATTATTAAATGATTAATAAAGTATTTTATTTTTCTTGATTTTTTAATTCTTTATAAATAATTACTACTTAAAACAAAATAGAAATATATATCAAAATAATATAATGACCAAAAAGCACATTTCGTGCCTATATAGGATTTGAACTTCCAATCTTATGCACGGTAAGCGGTCTTGAAACCTCCAGTCTATTTAGACGATGAATAAGTTGTCGTAAATGTTAACCCTATTATTGTTGCTTGTCGTCGCAAAAGTATTGTTTTATTGAAAAAAACAATAATAAAAACAGAATTTAAAAAAAAATACTTACTTAAACTTCTTTATTCACTAAAACAATACATTATTTAAAATAAAATGTTTTTGCAAAATACAAAAACCAACTTGGGCCTATCACGGATTTGAACGCACATGTCTTTTGGTGGGGTAACTACTTAAAGGAGCTGTGTGTACATAATTATCATAACAATTACTAGAAAATGAATCACTGTCGGTCGTCGTTACGGGTTGTCAGACTTTTGGTAGTTACTGCGTTGTGGAGTTCAGATAGGCAGTCGCTCCATGAAAAAAACTGGTACCTATTCAGCTGCATGCGGGTAAAGCCACCGGCCTTAGAGTATGAAAGCTATCTTTGTCTAAGCCACCGGCACATTACTGTGTCGTGTTGTGTCGTGACTCGGGATACACCAATCATACTAATCTGTTCTGGACTACGTCAAATCACAACGCGTTTTGATTGGCTAACACAACACTGCGTCAGAAGGCGGCACGACACGACACAACACACCTAATGTGAATCCGGCAGCCGACCCCGACCCCCACCACAGTTGGGCACAGGCAGGCAGATGATGCAGGACGTTGGCTATCTTGTTTCTTCAACAAAGTCAACAGTCCTATTCACATATTTAAGTGCTTCATTCAAGTTCCTGGTCAATGACACCTCGTCATCACTGTAGCTTGAACTTTCAGTAATCTTTGTCTGCAGATCTGCTTTTAATTTCAGTCTTTTATCTTTATTCTTTGCCTCAGAATCTTTTAACCAATCTTTTACTCGTTGGTAGAAAAGTTTTTTATCATTCCAAGCTCTTCTGGACCGACCTGGTGAATGGAATCCGCTGGGTGCGAGATGCTTGGGACTAGTCGATGTAGTGGTGCCTGGGGGAGGCTTTTGATGAACTGTTTGCTGAGTAATTTTATAGTTTTTCCTGTCAAAGGCATCAAGTTTCTCTTGGAACGGTGTCGTCTTTTGGTAGCTTGGCTTCCTATTTCTGGTTGATCGAGTTACTAGATTGTTGTATGCAGTTGTCGGTTTTCTTTGTCGCGTTCTGTAGACTTTTGAAATGCCGACTCTGAACCTCGGACTCTGTTCACTTGATACTGGTGGCATAGTTCCCAAAATGGATTCCCAGTCTACATCTTGGCTGTACTGCATTCCATATATATTTTTATTAGTATACTCTGTTATACGATGTATCTTTTTCTCTTGGTTCTTTTTGTGAGAATGTTGTTGTTTTTTCTTTCGTTTTCTTGGTTGGGAACCATTCTTAAGGCTTGCTGTGAAAATAAAACATAAACATACATTTAAATTGTCCGTATTTTCGTCGAGCGTTTACGCCGAACGGCATTTCATACAAACTTTCAAGCCCTTTTTTTTCTAAGTGAATGGACCGATTTTAATGAAACTTCATACGCTTAAGCAGGATACAAAGGTCTAAAAAGTTAGTAGAGAACATTTTCGAAAAACAGTGTTACAGCCAAATTAGACCGATTTTAAATTTTCCATAGATACAGAGATTTCCAGTTATCTTTTCTTAAATGAGACATTTCGAAAATTTTCTCTACTAACTTTTTAGACTTTTGTATTCTGCGTATGCGTATGAAATTTCATTAAAATCGGTTCATGCATTTCGAGAAATAATTAAGGGCTTGAAAGTTTGTATGAAATGCCGTACGGCGTAAACGCTCTTAACAGTTGTAGGAAATGGTTATAACACGGCAAATTGTCGTAGTGACTAGTGTCAATTTGATCAATAATACATTTTCGTGGTTGTCATATTGTTGGTTTGTTCTAAGAGAATCCTATAATCTCCATGTTTGGTCACTAAAGAAGAAAGAAAAAACCGGGCACGAGCGAGTCGGACTCGCGCACCGAGGGTTCCGTACCATATTATTATGTTTTTAAATTTTCATCGGCGAGGCCTATATTCGTTAGAGAATTTTAACACTGCGCACTGCGGTGTAGAATATTGCAGTTTTAGGTCAGCGCCATCTCTTGACCCATAGTGGAACTAATGTAACTTTTGTCGATGATTTCTGAAAAAGTGTGCTCTTTAGAGACATCGTTTTATTTTTTCTGTAATCTTTACATAAACTTCTATCACATAGAATTATTTCAACAGGCAGCAGCCGGTCGATTCTGTAAAAATCTCACCGTGAAAACTTAGGTGACGTGAGTTTGTTTTTGAAGCCCGGTTTCCACCGCGAGCGGAACGGACTCATTAATGACTTCGTCAAACTCGCAAACGCAAACTGCATACCTACTTGTATGTCCTCCAACGGTGGAAATACAAGCATGCAGTTAACTATTAACAGTCAACTGCGACTGTTAACTGTGCGTTTGCGAGTTTAACGATGGGTCCGTTCCGCTCGCGGTGGAAACCGGGCTTGACAGCTCACTCCACTACACTCACTTCACCTAAATTTTCACGGTGAGATGGTTACAGAATCGCACGACTGAGCGCGAAAGTGGCGGCTTACGATTTTTGTACGTAAGCAGGTGCGATTTTTGGTAGTTGCTCTTGCGTTATATAAGTAGTATCTATATCTGTAATGATAGCACGGACGGCAGACGTACCTTGACGAGCAAGAGTTCCATTATTGTGTTCTTTCAAGTGAGGGAAGCGTTGCTTCAAGGCTTTGTTAATTGAGTCGATCAGTCGTCGTCGGCGACGCGTGCCGGCCAGACGTCGGAACGGCACTAGGAAGCTTTCTATGAGGGTGTCGCAGAGCCAATAACTGTTTTTGGTTCCTGAAATCAGATATGACATGCCAACTAAATTAACTGGACATATAGATAATATTGGCATAATTTATAAGATAACATTCTTCATCATATAATAATCTACCTACACCAAAATTTTTTTTTTTTTTTTTTATTTTTTTTTTATGCCACCGACTTCCGAAATTAAAGTTATTTCATAATTTTGAGTTAATTTCTTTTTGAAGTCGGTTTAATTTTTTTAAATTACTTTTTATTTCGTAATTTTTAGTTTTTGCACTAGTATTTGACCAAGGTTTTGAGATGTTTTCCCTTTGACACTACACCCGTAGATCTTATCAATAAGCCAGGCCGTCACACTTACACGTATTAGTCCATATCTCAAAAGCTACTGAATCGATCTTGATGAAACTTGCACTGTTCCCTAAATTGAAGAAAATGTAAGCCAATAAAAAAAATGGTCACGATCCGATTAATAGTTCCGGAGATATGCGTGGACAAACATACATACATACATACGTCTATGAAATTTTGTATATTTGTTTGGATATAATGCAATTCCAATAATATTACATACATACGTATCGAATTGATAACCTCCTTTTTTTGAAGTCGGTAAAAACATTATTTGCAGCCGCCATTCCATTCTACGCATTAAGTATTAGTACCCGATTCAATGACAAAATATGTGAATTGCAGTGCGATTTACAATAAGGTTCTATGCGCCTCCCAGTTATGAAATATTAAAACCGAGTACTTCCCGAGGACAGCCGAACACATCCGAAGCGGGTATTTTTTACCGACTTCAAAAAAAGGAGGTTATCAATTCGATACGTATGTATGTAATATTATTGGAATTGCATTATATTCACATACTAGCTTCTGCCCGCGACTTCGTACGCGGATCCTGTTGCTTATGCCAGCGACAACGGGGTCGTCAAAATCGGAGATCTGAAACGTCTGATGTCGAATTCTAAGAGCCCAGGGACTGAAAAACAACGGGATGCGCGAGACGATTCGAGACGCCATTTTCAGGCAATAATGAACCAATAAGGTGGTAAACTTGGCCTTGCACTTTGAATGTTGGCATAAATGGGCCTTCTGAAATCTGTTCTGCACCAAAAGATGTCATTTGAAAGGCATTATTGTACGAACGTATGTTATCCAAGAAATGTTTTGACTGTGGATGGTCACCGATTAGCAGTGATCTTAATATTTCTGGAGGATTTTGTAATATTTTAATATGTACTTTCCCACCTGAGCAACACATACCGTTTGTTTCTTTTTGCCATTTAACAGCTCCACAAAAAGTACAATTTTGAACGATACCTCCGATGGCGGAATATGTGGCGTAGTCAATCATAGGAGTATACGTAAATGCACTCCGTTCCTTATCAACCCAAGGAAGGTCGCCATGCCCTACGGCTATATCTTGAGACACATACGATTCTTCAGATGATATCGACATTCTGTTCAGAGAATGTCGAAGTCGATCAGAATTCAAACGTTCGTTGCGCTCTTCTTAATCTGTCTCTTCATGCCGTACTCCAGCAATTCTTTCTTTCTCACTTTCTAACTGATTATGAGTATTTTGTTGTGTGCGTGTTCGGGACAATGTATGATAATCTCAAGTTCATCACTTGTTTCAAAAGACCTGTTAGTAGATGTGCGAATACGCTGAGAACTCAAGCGTGATTCTGTATCGGTAAACGTTTCCGATTCGCGAGACAATGCATGTCGCTCACGATCAGCGGACAGTCGCGCATCACGTTCCGCACTTGTCTCTAGAGACCTAGAAGCAGATGCGTAGATATGCTGAGAACTCAAGCGCAATTCTCTATCCGTGAACGTCTCCGACTCGCGAGACAATGCATGACGTTCACGATCAGCGGTCAGTCGCGCATCATATTCTTCACTGGTCTCTAGAGACCTGGATGTAGATGCGTAAATACGCTGAGAATGCAGGCGCGCTTCGCGATCCGAAGAGGTTTCCACGGAGCGAGTTGCAGCCTGATGTTCTCGAACAGCATCAAGTCTCTCCTGACGCTCTTCGGTAGATTCTTGGGATCTTATGATCCGCAATCTTTTAGCTCCTTTGGAACATTGGAAAAGATTTGACCTTTTTCTAGGCATGGTTATAGTTTTATTGATTAAATGATGATGATGATAACTGTACTATCTCCCCGTGGTAGTGCAGAACGCATGAGCATTTATTCACGTTAAAAAAAAAGGGAGTTTTGGCCAGTAGAGTCAAATTTTCAATGATATACCATCGTCATCGAAAATCAGTCCTAAACTGTTACCGCCTTCACCGCGTGGAGGTGAAATTAGTGATAGTTTTGATTTAGACATCAGATGTTTCTGATCTTCGATTTTTAGGGTTCCGTACCCAAAGGGTAAAAACGGAACCCTATTACTAAGACTTCGCTGTCCGTCCGTCCGTCTGTCTGTCACCAGGCTGTATCTCAAGGACCGCGGTAGCTAGACAGTTGAAATTTTCACAGATGATGTATTTCTGTTGCCGCTATAACAACAAATACTAAAAACAAAATAAAATAAATATTTAAGGGGGCTCCCATACAAAAAAAACGTGTTTTTTTCGGCGTTTTTGCCGTCGTGTCTGTCGCCAGGCTGTATCTCAAGAACCGCGGTAGCTAGACAGTTGAAATTTTCACAGATGGTGTATTTCTGTTGCCGCTGTAACAACAATTACTAAAAACAAAATAAAATAAATATTTAAGGGGGGCTCCCGTACAAAAAAACGTGTTTTTTTCGGCGTTTTTGCTCCCATACAAAAAAACGTGTTTTTTTCGGCGTTTTTGCCGTCTGTCTGTTGCCAGGATGTATCTCAAGAACCGTGGTAGCTAGACAGTTGAAATTTTCACAGATGATGTATTTCTGTTGCCGCTATAGCAACAAATACTAAAAACAAAATAAAATAAATATTTAAGGGGGGCTCCCGTACAAAAAAACGTGTTTTTTTCGGCGTTTTTGCCGTCTGTCTGTCGCCAGGCTGTATCTCAAGAACCGCGGTAGCTAGACAGTTGAAATTTTCACAGATGATGTATTTCTGTTGCCGCTATAACAACAAATACTAAAAACAAAATAAAATAAATAATTAAGGGGGGCTTCCATACAACAAACGTGTTTTTTCGGCGTTTTTGCCGTCTGTCTGTCACCAGGCTGTATCTCAAGAACCGCGGTAGCTAGACAGTTGAAATTTTCACAGATGGTGTATTTCTGTTGCCGCTATAACAACAATTACTAAAAACAAAATAAAATAAATATTTAAGGGGGGCTCCCGTACAAAAAAACGTGTTTTTTTCGGCGTTTTTGCCGTCTTTCTGTCGCCAGGCTGTATCTCAAGAACCGCGGTAGCTACACAGTTGAAATTTTCACAGGTGATGTATTTCTGTTGCCGCTATAACAACAAATACTAAAAACAAAATAAAATAAATATTTAAGGGGGGCTCCCGTACAAAAAAACTTGTTTTTTTCGGTGTATTTTCCGTCTGTCGCCAGGCTGTATCTCAAGAACCGCGGTAGCTAGACAGTTTAAATTTGCACAGATGGTGTATTTCTGTTGCCGCTATAACAACAAATACTAAAAACAAAATAAAATAAATATTTAAGGGGGGCTCCCGTACAAAAAAACGTGTTTTTTTCGGCGTTTTTGCCGTCTGTCACCAGGCTGTATCTCAAGAACCACGCTAGCTAGACAGTTGAAATTTGCACAGATGGTGTATTTCTGTTGCCGCTATAACAACAAATACTAAAAACAAAATAAAATAAATATTTAAGGGGGGCTCCCGTACAAAAAAACGTGTTTTTTTCGGCGTTTTTGCCGTCTGTCACCAGGCTGTATCTCAAGAACCGCGGTAGCTAGACAGTTGAAATTTTCACAGATGATGTATTTCTGTTGCCGCTATAACAACAAATACTAAAAACAAAATAAAATAAATATTTAAGGGGGGCTCCCATACAACAAACGTGTTTTTTTCGGCGTTTTTGCATTGTGGTACGGAACCCTTCGTGTTGGCCAGTTTTTTTATAAGTCAACAGGAAATGCCCATCAGACCGAACAACTTTTGCTAAGACGTCATTCCTATATATGTTATGGTGTAGCTGGGCTCTTGGAGTTCCACATCAGGTGTTCCAGATCTTCAAATTTATTCTCTCGGCAGAAAATGCTCATCACGTGGAACAATTTTTGCTATGGTACCATTTTTGTATCTCTTATAGTTTAGCTGGTCTGTTGCGGTTCTGCATCAGGTGTTCAAGTTTCCAAGATAAATTATAGCCTATATGTTGCCCAGACATAATACCTATACAACAAAACAAAAATCATTCAAATCCTTCCAGTAGTTCCGAAGATTAGCGTGTACAAACAAACAGACAAACAGACAAACAGACAGAATTTTTTTTTCGGATTCGTACCCTATTACTGTTTCTAAACCCCCCCCCATTTTTTTTTTTTTAATATTTTCAATGTACAGACATAGTTTTTCTACTGTTTTATTATATGTATAGATGACAATCTATTAGGGCTTCCAAACAAATATACAAAATTTTATAGACGTATGTATTGCAGTATTTGTGATTACTGCATATTATGATTTCAACATTCCATCCTTCTTTAAGATTTTAGACAACCTTTTTTTGGTCGTTTTTCTGATTAAATCAAAAAATCAAACTTTTGAATTTTGAACTGATGCTGTCAAATGAAATTTTTCTCTTGAAGTTTGGCAGAGGTTTTTTGGTGTTCATTGCTGAAGGTTGCAATTATTTTTTTTCTTTGCTGATAATCGTTAAGATATTATGAAAAATACGTCCTTAATCATCTAAATTGGATTTATGTGAAGTCTTCGACATATAGTTATATGTTGATCTTTTGATCTTATCAGGTATGTGTATTTCTATTCGTTACCTATTTTTTTGGTAAAAGTGGTTCAGCTTGTTACAGCATTCTTAATGTGCGTTATTTTGTCTAGGATACGCCTGAAAATATAAGACGTAACAAGCCGAGTTTTCGGTCTTACCCTACCCCTATGCACTAATCTGTTCCCGGATTTTGAACGAGTTGAGGAGTGGAGATCTATTCGAGGGAGCAGTTTCAAAACCATACCGACCAGATGTGAAATGGAATACAAGATATAATCCAGAGAGAAATAATCCAGGATTTAACAGATATTTTTTATTTATTGATTTTTTACTAATATTACTGTCGTTTATAAATAATTGTTTCGTGTAACTTTAATTGCAGAATACAACAGGTTTTTATATCGTTCGTTCACGATTGGTGCTACGCGATCGTAGCGAAAATTACAGTTGCAACTGCAGTTTAACTCGACGCGTAGGTAATCTAACTAAATTTTGAAACATTATTCAATGAACAAAAAAAAACCTCAAGTATTAAATTTTTTTCTTTAAGTTTTTGTAATTTTTTGTAAATTCGGTTATTAATATTAAATCAAATTATACGTTTTTAAGTGGCGATGAAGTGTTTCCTTAATATATCGCTACAGTATGTATGTATGTATGTATGTATGTATGTATGTATGTATGTTTGTCCACGCATATCTCCGTAACTATTAATCGGATCGTGACCATTCTTTTTTTATTGGCTTACATTTACTTCAACTTAGGGAACAGTGCAAGTTTCATCAAAATCGATTCAGTAATTTTCAAGATATGGACTAAAACGTGAAAGTGTGACGGCCTGGCTTATTGATACGAGCTACGGGTGTAGTTTCAAAGCGAAAACATCTCCAAACCTTGGTCAAATTCTAGTGCAACAACTAAAAATTACCAAATAAAAAGTAATTTAAAAAAAATTAAACCGACTTCAAAAAGAAATGAACTCAAAATTATGAAATAACTTTAATTTCGGAAGTCGGTGGCAAAAAACTAAAATACAGATCCCAAGACACCGACTTCCGAAATTAAAGTTATTTCATAATTTTGAGTTCATTTCTTTTTGAAGTCGGTTTAATTTTTTTAAATTACTTTTTTTAATCGTCTTATAAACAAAACACGCCCGGTGTCGCTTACGGTAATAGTGGCGCGAGTTCAATGGTTTTTCCCCATCTCAAAAAACGTCCAACGCGCCTAATGAAGTTTTCACTTCAATATTAGTCTGTTTCTCATATTGTCTCTTATCTACACACGGGCCCCGTGATCCTTATGTGCCCAGGCCTCAAGTAGACGGCCGTGCATACACTACCGTTGCCGGTGTGGAAATATATAAAGTCAAAGTGGCCAAGTTCTAGGCCTAGTTATAGTAGGTACTTAGTTTGTCATCGAAACGCTACGAAGAAGATCAAATAGATCCCCATATAATTATAAATTAGTTCACACACAAACTTTCGCCTTTAGGCTGAACCCAAGCAGCACACATAGCTGTATAGTCACTGGACAACAGAATTTTTGAAAACTCGAGGCTGTTTTGCTTGCTGTACAAGGGCTGTATATCCAGCTACACAGCTCTTATAATTCTAAATTTGGCCCCAAATTAACCAGCCCTGAGCATTATAGTAGCTTGTTAACAGCTGTCCAAGAGCATTGTAAGAGCTGTACATGGGCTGTACAATGGCTTAGACAGCTGTCAATAGGCCACTATCCAGCTCCTTTAATTCTCTTAGACAGCCAAAATATGGTTTATGGCTTAATAATGGCTAAGCCACACGGTGCGGTGTGGCGCCGCACCGCAAAGATTTCGACCAATCGGCACTGCACCGTGTGGCTTCAGCCTGTTATTATTAGTGTGATGTGATGACCATGGTCCACTCACTTTTAGGGTAATCCTCAAACTGCTTCAAGGAATATAAGAGCCGGTTTCCTTCGTCATGATTATAGAACATATCAGCCTTATCAATGATGGAGTTCACCTCTTCAGACAGTGTGTGCTTCCTGTGTAGCAGCATGTGGAACATCATAGACGCGTAGGCTGGGGGAGAGAAAAAAAAATACCAGTCAAATGCGAGTCGGACTCCGACAAGGGTTCCGTACTTTGTATGCAAATAGTTTTCACGGGTTTTTTTTTTAATATACCTACAAATTTACGGTTTTCGGTTTTTTTCCTTTACTTGTGCTACATGATCTTGCTTCTTGCCAAACATGATTCTAGGTCAAATGGAAGCACCATATAAATTTTGATTCCCTTGAGAGTGTCGAAATAAACGTTTTTTGCGGCATAAACGGCCGTATCTTTTTTTTACGTTAAATTAGGTGTTTGATTTTTTCAGTGCTTCAAGGGACTGTAGACTTGAGTATATGGTTTTAATTTGAACTCGATACTTCCACGCGTTCCCGAGATAAAGGGTCTTGACAGACGGACGGACAACAAAGTGATCCTATAAGGGTTCCGTTTTTTTCCTTTTGAGATACGGAACCCTAAAAATAATATAATCAATCATCATCATAAACCTAGCCTTTTCCAAACTGTTGTGATCGGCTTCCAGGCTAATACCCCTTAAAATAATTAATCATTCGTTTTAATTTACTAGCACATGTCAACAAAATTGACATTCATCATCATCATCATCATTTCAGCCGAAGGACGTCCACTGCTGGACATAGGCCTCCCCCAAGCACCTCCACTTCGACCGGTTCAGCGCTTCTGGCATCCAACGGGTTCCTGCGGCCTTCACAAGGTCGTCGGTCCACCTTGTGGGAGGCCTTCCAACGCTACTACGTCTTCCGGCACGCGGTCGCCACTCCAGAACCTTTCGGCCCCATCGGCCATCTGTTCTGCGAGCAATGTGCCCTGCCCACTGCCACTTAAGTTTGGCACATCTTCGGGCTATAATGTCGGTTACCTTGGTTCTCCTGCGAATTGTATGATTGATTGAAATGCTAAATTGACATAGTGAAGTCTGTAAGTGTCGTAGTGAGATTGCCTACGCGGACCGATGACCGGTAAAGGTCGTGGGAATCCGATGCGATGGATACGAGAAGTACGGAACCGGTCCATGTGTCGACGCTTGGAGGAAACCTATGTCCAACAGTGGACGTTAGTCGGGTAAAAGATGATGATGATGAACTCACTCCGAACGAGATCTATATCTCTTCCTGACATTATTATGGACAGCTTCCAAATGACAGTTTCAAGCGGGTCTCCAATCCATGCGAGGAGGCCATTGTCCCATAAACTGGAAGAAAAAACATCATATATATCCTTAATCAGGCTTCTAACAATGTTCCCACTGATGAGACTCAAACTTCCTCTGTGTGAGAGGGAGCGGGCTATAACTCACTACGCGGCTTCACTACTCATCTTGATTATCATTGACAGCCTTCCTTTACTCTTCTCACAGCTGAGTCCTCCCTTCAATTTCAACAAGATCTTCCCCGCGATCTCCTTTAGGAGATGAAATTAATATCATCTACCAATCTGGTTGTTGGTTTGCCAGAACATCTTCTTCCGTCACTCAGCAACCATGAAGTTAGGGCTCTGCTTCAATTGCTATCACCACGTCTAGCCAAGTGTCCTATCCACTGTCATTTCAGAGCCATTCAACTCAAGTCAAAGCATTTATTTCAATTAAACCAGTAACAGGCACTTTTGAATTGTCAAGAAGTCGGTCTGTCAGAAAATATGAAGCTAGTTGCCCATTCCAACATTCCATTATGAACGAATAAAATAAAGAAATCGGGCACCTATTGTAGATCATCTCAGTATGGTGTAGAACGTCTTGGACCTCCTGCCTGTTCTTCACGCCGATTATCCTGCACAGCTCTATCACGAACACCATCATGTAGCCTTCATCGAGCTGCTTCATCAAGTCGAGGTAACGTTGCTTCCGCGACTGTGATGGTGGTGGTGATTGGTAATTTAAAACCTTTACCGTGATTTCTGCAAATAAATTTATAAATTTATTTATTAGTACACCTTAAATGTAGCTTTAGAACTTGTCCTAACGCGACCATTGACATATATATTACTAGCGTAAGGACCGGGCTAACGGCGCGACTAAATGGCACCAACGTGCTGGCCCTTTTAGGGCCAACGCGACTCAGTTGACAGTGGTGCGCGCGAACTTCGAACGAAGAACTTCTATGTAAAATGTTCAGACGGGCGTATCCTTACTTTTGAAATCATTGAACGCGACAGTTAAATACACACACTCACTGCTGGCGAAGGAAAAGATCAGCATATCCCAGAACCAAACAAAAAAAATTCAATTCACCGTGAGCGCCAAACCTGCAGGGAAATTGCGTAACACTCTATCAGTAGCAATGGGTTTCATTTTGACATTTGAACAAGATTCATTGCGTTTTAAGCGTTGATGAGCAGACAAATATTTCGAACATATGGAGCAATGGATTAGAAATATGCTTCAAAATGATTCAAATTGAGAGTAATAGGATAGGTAATAGTATGTTACGCAATTAGGGTGCCGCATTGGACAGACGTGGTGGATAACAATCCGCTCCCTTGAACAGAGAGAGGAGGTGTGTCCCAACCGTTTCCACTGATAATGTTTCCACATTATAGGCTGATAATGTCTACACGTGTGAAGACAAAAAGAGCTGTGTAAGATGCTGTGAATGAGATGGCGGGTAATAGAAATGTATGGAAAAAGAAGACTTCATTAAGTCTTCTTTTTAACAACATTATAAATTGCGATAGGGGTAGGACTCGTAGGAGGATCATGTTGTTATCAATAAATAACAGTTATAGATACAAACTTCCATATAGCACATCTCCAGCTATAGTCGATGTACAGTTCTTACCAGGATCCTTCGCTTGAGGTATTCCAGCCTTCTCTGGAAGAGTCACGTAAAGGAGTCCATGCTCATCCTCTTTGAAGAGCTGTCCCGTATTGGCAGTTCCAGTAGAGAACAGATAGTCATTCATCTTGGACATTCTGTTAGTAACAGGCACTGTGGTCTCTACGCTGTGGTGGTGTTGTGACGGATATTTTGAAGGGTTCTTAGGTTTCTTATTACTAGGTGTAGGTGTTGAGGTCCGTTTATTTGAAGAAGGAATGGTAACTGGTGTAGGGGTCTTCGAACTTACTGCTGGATCAGAACTATGTGGAGAAATAGTAGGGCGAAGAGGAAATATTAGTTGGGGATTTTTTTGGAGATAAAGGTTTACTTCATAAAGAAACGGTACTCTTTTAGGTCTTGTAGGATCTGGTGCATACGAAAGACTTGGAAAATAAGGACCAGGTGGTCTCAGATAAATATTTTGGTATCTATATTCTGGAAGAAACCTAGGAGGCAGTCCAGGATACATCGAATGCATTGGTCTGAATAGAAATCCAGGAAAGGGTGGCCCTGGTCTTTGTTCTGGATTTTTTAATGGAAATACTGGCATAAGATACGGGGATGGCGGCCGAGGTATAACTAATGGGGGAAATGGTAATTTAAAACCTGGTAAGACAGGTGGCAACCAGTGAAATAGACCTTGATCACGAAAGTCAGAAGGTTCGTATTGTGGAGTTGGATGAAAATCAGCTGGAAGATCTTCTAGTTCATTAAGAAAGGCGTTTACTTGGAGAAGGTTATGACGGTGCTTATTTATTAGTAAGGATTCGTTGAATTTTGCTGGAAATAAAAGGTAAAACACATGTTCAATTTGAGAAGGAACAAAACTGTCAGCAGTTGGTCCTTCCATCCAAGGAAATCTTGTCCTTCTTGTATTCGATAAATCATCATCTGCCTAGCCTTTTCCCAACTATGTTGGGGTCGGCTTCCAGTCTAACCGGATGCAGCTGAATACCAGTATTTTATCATGGAGTGACTGCCTATCTGACATCCACAACCCAGTTACTGAGAAATACGATACCCCTTGGTAAGAATGGTTGTCAGACTTTCGGGCTTCTGACTACCCGTAAAGACTGTCAAATATCCACGAATGACAGCCGGGACCAACGGCTTAACGTGCTTTCGAGGCACGGAGGGGTCACGGTATGTAAAGATGGTCACCCATCCACAGACCAACCGCGGCAAGCGTAGCTTAACCTGATCGATCGACCTGTGCGGCTGTTATTATTTAGCCACGGGCCCCTCTTGTATTCGCTAAATGATGAAAATAATAAAAAATAAACGTACCACTGACAGTTTCGTCGCAATTATTTAAATCGTAATGTAAATAGAAACTTAATATAAATAGTAGCATAGTGTTTTGTTACTTTGATTTTAATCACAATTCAAGTTTATTTATACTTTATCGCTACTAAAGAATAAAATTTTATAAATGGTCTACTGCCATGTCTTGCCTCCACATATTTAGTGTTTTTCTTCACAAACTTCGTTCACGCAATTATTTTACATTTTTGTAGATTAAAAATTTAAATACTGGCAACCACCGCATATTTATATTTTTCTACACACTCTTTTCTATATTTAGGTATTTTTTTAAAAGTTAATAACGTAAGTGAATAGATTTTATCAAACGTTATCCACAACTTTAGAAGTCACTGTACGAGGAATATGAAACCATGAGTTGCTCTACTGACTAATCCTCAATAATTAATATCTTGCAGTATTTCTATGAACTCTGTATTTCAAAGATCTCTAAAGGGTTTGTTTAAATTTCAGAAAACGTCAAATTATAACTTTATTTAAAAGTATACTTACAATTTCATTTTTATTGTCAATAAAATTGTAGTAGTAGGTATTCTTATTGCATTAGAAATTTAAAAAAATTGTTGCAGTGTATAATGTTTAGGTTGCAAGTTTTATGATTGCATTAAAAATGTTGGTAGGTATTTTTATAATAAAATGAATTTGTGGACTTGTTTTCTGCTGTTCAGGATATTTGGTAATTATTTTGTGTTTATTTGAAGAATGTATTTAACCACTCACATGTACGCTTCCCGCGCGAGGGGCATTGTTATGCCCATACATTTTTTATTTTGGGCCGCGCCACTTATACACGACTCGTACAGAAAAAAAATCTATGGACCGCTGTTAAACTAATGGCTGTTTCTTCAAGTGGATAGACCAGGGTAGATTACAAAACTTGTTTAAAAAATTTAAAATTAAATAAATTAAATAAAAAAAAAAAAACAAATTTAAAATTACAAACAGTAAATCCGTGCTGAGATTTTGTTATTCTTTCTGAAAAAGTGTGCTATTTAGAGACTTAGTTTTATTTTTCCTGTAATCTTTACATAAACTTCTATCACTTAGAATTATTTCAGATTTTTCTCTTTTCAAACTTCGGAGATAAGTGGGGGGGAACGGTGTTTTTTTTTTACATTTTTCATCAAAAGTCGAAAACTGTGCGGTCTAAAAAAAAAGAAAAAATGCTTGAGAATGTGCAAACTGCGCTCTGTCATATGATACCCCACATGCCCTAGTAGCCCACTTCGAATTTTTCAGACCCTTTCAATCCCTGTTGCAAAAAATCATATATTTTTATTTATTTGTTATTTGCAAAATAGTTGGACAAACGTCATCTAAAACTATTTAAAATTTCAATTTGATAGCATTAGTAGTTCTTGAGATATCCAGCTGTGACAGACAGACAGACAGACTTAGTCTCACCATAAGGGTTCCGTTTTTACCATTTTGGTACGGAACCCTAAAAAGAACTAGGTACTTTAGTTAATAAATCAATATAACAACCTTGCACAATGCTACTCAAGAATTCATTAGCAGTAAGAGTGGTACTTATTAGACGCTCAACTTTTCTGGTAGTTACTAGCTTCTGCTTGCGACTACCGTCCGCGTGGAGGTCAACTAAACAGTAGATAATTATCTAATTCAGAATGACACTAACTAGGCAATAGAAAACCTATCAGAGAAAGATGTTTTGTAATTAGATCCAGTACTTCCAGAGATTACCTCTTACAAACAAACAATTGTTATTATATTACATAGAAAGAGTTAAAATTAATTTAACCCCTTTCTATGTAATACTTACTTGTTGGAAATACGTCATTCGCTTGACTGATCGGGACGTCAGCGCCATCTGGTGGCGCTGGACAGAGTCTAGCCTGAGTCCGTGGCGGGTCGAGGATAGCGAGCAGCGAGGTAGAGCGGCGCACTTGACCATTGGACATCGTACGGACAACATGTGCACAGAAACTGTCCGAGTTCCGTATCGTTGAGTTGGGTACCTACTGTGTGTGATTCGCTAGTGTGATTCAAGTTTTCGTAAAATTATAATCTGATTTGAACTGTAAACGGGTTTTCTATTGCGCAATAACCAACACTACCCATAGTACGCCTACAGTAATTAAAATATGGCTGATAATAACGAGACACAAAATGTACCTTCTCCGTCGTCATACTTATTAGTATACAAGTTTAGATCACCGCCTGTTTTAATGTGACATTCTAAAATTATCTTTCAGCTTACACAAACACTAGCCCTCTTAACACACCAAACGAAGAGAGAGGCACCGATCTAGCACTGAAACTTGTTCTAGAATTAAATGTAAAATACAACTCAAAAAATGTCTTAGTAGCACCAAATGAAACAGTTTTTGATGAGAACAAGATCCCTCGACCTGACTTCAGAGCACCGAGAGTGGAAACCTTCACAGGATTCATTCAAGAAGTCTTCAACATACTCAACACTTATGAAGATACCGCATTCGCAGATTTCTTTGAAATTCTAGACGAAGAAATCAGAAAATATCACTACACAGGCTGCAAATTTTTCGAATTGACGGAAAATTATGAATTAAGGAGTCTAACGGCCGAGAAATTAGATTTATTAAAGAGGAAACCAGTTATTGTTTTGAAAGCAGATATCAATGAAGTGGCGGACATAATAAGACATGAAACATACGACAAAAACGTTAAAGAATTTCTGGATTATATCAATTCTTTGTACAGAGAGGATGCCGGAGAGAAGTTTGGAAAAGTTTTAGCGGATCTTAAGGCTTATAGCCACTCAAAATCAGAAAGGTCTAAAAGTTATTTGGTCAAGATAATTAGAGATGGCGTCCGGGCTATTGTTTTTAATCATTACACAGATCTTAACATTAATGTCAGACGAGAATTGAAAAAAGAAATTGCAACATTCTTGAAAAATATCAGAGAGGCTCCATCATCAAGCTGTAAAACAAATCTTAATCCTTACAAACCTGCAGTCAGTGAATCAGAGAATACTGTCAAGACCGAAACTATCGTCATTGAAGATAAGCCCAAACCTTCTTTAAAAACAGACCCAACATCTATATCCGACCACAACAATATCCTTATGTTTAGGACAAGTGACGTAAAACATCAAGAAGAAGCAACACAACTTGAAACTTCTAAAAAAGAGAATAACAGTCAACAACTACAAATAACATATCTAAATACAGACAAATCATCAAATGTAACAATTGAAGGAAATTCTATAGAGCTGTCTCAGGATCGACAAAGAGAATTTAGCACAGAACCATATGCCACTATATACACTGAAGACACTGAACTGTCCATCGATGTATTTGACAGAGAAGAAATAAAAAGACAGATGTCTTTAACAAAGAATAACAGAATTGCTACAACAACAACTGTGCAACATGGGATAAAGGATTATATTAAAAGAATGAGGAATCTCCATAATAAAGTAAATCAATTAAAGAAAATTGATGATTATAATCAAAATAGTAGGATGAACGTCATAAGTAACGGATATAAAGTAAAGAACGTTGTTGATGAGTATGAGACAAGCAAAAGTAGAAATATAGTGAGAGAACCTAAAAGAGTCGTTAAGAAAACGAGTTCTGTGAATGAAGATGGACAAAATATAGAAAGTGATGAAGAAGTAGTAAAAAATAACGATAGGCTTGCATACAAATTGAACAACAAGAAAAAAGCCATAAGAAGTGAGACTACGAAAGCTACAAAATAATTAACAACAGTGCAATCAGTAAAGAATCCAGTCCATAAATCTTCTGAACCACTGTCAACTGTTAAGAATAATGCTGGTAATACAACAGCTATTGATAACCCTATGAAACTTGCTAAAACTACATTCAAAGTCACAAAAAAGGTTCGTAATGCAACTTTGAATGTTATTGAAGAGGTAAAACAAAAAAGAATCATCAAGTCGGCGACTGATGATTATGTAACCAAAGATAACCCTACTCGTAAATATAGAAGAGTCTTAGAATTTTCTTCTCCACCTCTTTACGACCAACCTTTTTTTGATTACCACACATTCCAAGAAGGATTACATCCTGCACATATTTCAAATTGATTATGAAAGAAAATGGCGTCAGTTCTGTCTGGTTCTGTCACTGACACGGCCGCGGATAGCGTGACAGCGTCACTATGTTTAGGATGAAAGCAATAAAAACATTTTAATATTAAGTCAATGGTTTTCAATTGAATTGATGGATTTTCTTATCTTAATTTAAGTATAATAAACTAGCTGCGCCCCGCAGTTTCACCCGCATAAGTTTCGATCCCGTGGGAATATCGGGATAAAAAGTAGCCTTTACGTTAATCCAGGGTGTCAGTTACCTCCATACCAAATTTTATCAAAATTGATCCAGCCGTTTGAGCGTGAAGAAGTAACAAACATATAAACACACACACTCACAAACTTTCGCCTTTATAATATTAGTGCGTTAAAAGTGTGATTATAACAGAAATTGGTCACTACCTAAATTACCTTAGACAAAGAAAATTATAGACGGCGGGTAGCGCCATTTCATTTCCACAAGAAAGGGATAAAGTATTTAGTTATTATATGTAACAGAAAAGGATAAAGCTATACTATTTCTGTCTCTCAGTGCGTGCCAGTTTTTTCAAGGCAGCTACATAAGTAGCCAATGTTATTCAAGTTAGTTTTTTGTCTCATGTGCGGCCACGCTACCCGATGCTCTATAGCTTTCTTACTCTAAGTAAATTACTAATAAATTATCGTCATAATTAGAATATCATTGCGTATTAATAGGTAAATGTAATTTTAAGTTGCATGATGAATGACGTCATCATCATTTCAGCCGAAAGACGTCCACTGCTGGACATAGGCCTCCCCCAAGCACCTCCACTTCGACCGGTTCTGTGCTTCTCGCATCCAACGGGTTCCTGCGGCCTTCACAAGGTCGTCGGACCAACTTGTGGGAGGCCTTCCAACGCTATGTCTTCCGGTACGCGGTCGCCACTCCAGAACCTTTCGGCCCCATCGGCACACCCATCGGCCATCTAAGCTGTTCTGCGTGCAATGTGTCCTGCCCACTGCCACATATGTGAATGAATGAATGACGAATGACGTAAGTGAAATAATATGTGGAATCATCTTATTTTTAAGACGTTACTGAACCATATTTTTTAATGCAAATAAAGTTGTTTATTTTCGTAATGAACCTCTAATGTTTCCACTACTGGGACACAGGCCTCTTCTCTGTAAGTAGGAGTGGGTCATAATCCACCACGCGGGCGCAACCCGCTTGTAAATACGGTTTCAATAACTATGCCTACGCTAATCACGTAGTTATTACCATAGATTATACAGTCTGGTTATTACCTCAGTGCGCCCCACCCGCAGAGAAAGATAATAATTATGTAGGTGCTGCGCGTCTCATTCATATAGTGTCCCATATTTGCAGTGCGCTGCCTGGGTGGTGCGGAACGTGAAAGCATCGGATTATCTCTTATAACTGCGTTGCCAAAAGCTTAACTGGCATTTAATACAATCAAAACAATTATCCAAACTTCCCTCTATATTATTATACTCTTTGATCAAAACTATCAAAGGCTCTGACTTTTGTATTGAGGTAACACTACTGCTTGAAATGAGAAAATAGTAGGTTTATATTTTCTTACGCTGGCAACCATCAGTTGATATTATTTGACACGCCTAGGTGGTATTCCTCAGCTAATTTTATGAAAATCGTGTGATTTCTTGTGTTTTTTTTATAAAAACTAAGTGAAATATTGTGTATTACGAACTGTTTCATCTTCTAGATACAGTGTTAAGTGAATTAAACTAAGGAATCGTTGCTAATCATCAGGTAAAAGTAGCTATACTATGTTGTCAACTTACAAACCTACCAAATTGAATAACCCTAATAAAATTGCTGCATCAATAAATCTAAAGCACTTTTAAAATCTGTCGTATAATACGTTGTATTTGTAATTAGGTTTTTTATTTATTTATAGCCCACAAACATAGTTATCGACCAAAATAATTAAAAATTTAACCAAAACCTTAATTTTTGATAATGTTTGCCTCGTAATTTCGTCTCGTAACCTTTTTGAAAGGTGAGAAAATCCATAGTTTTCCAATGACTCATTCATTGTTACTCTTGAAATCGTAAGTATACAAATATGTACTTTCAATACTGTTATCTTGATATTTCCGTTATTGAAGTACATTGTATACACATTCCGTGGTGCTTACGATCATATTTCTTATAACTTCACTTGTCTGTGACAAAAATTATGATTATGCTCGTTTGACTAATTCCTTTGCAAAATCTTGAGATTCTTGAGGTTTCTATGTTCTATGCTGTCACTTACAATAGGACACAAAATATGTTTGAGGTCACTATAACAACTTCTTTTATAACTTTCACAATGTTGAAACGATTTTATTTCTGTAAGTAGGTTTGTACAAACACTTTTACTCGAAAATAAATTACGTTTCAAAACTAGATGCTTTGGTGTTCCCTAGCCGACTACTCTAAGAAGACCAAAACAAACTTAGAGGAGGAGAAGGGAGTCTCTACTAAAGTCCAGACATAATCTCTGTCTTTGTGAGGACCATGCCGATTTGTGTCTGAAAATATAGATCTAAAGTTCTAGTAATCATCTAAAGTTCTAGTAATCATCATTCTCCTGCCCTTATCCCATTTTATCTAGGGTTGGCGCAACATGTCGTTTTCTTCCATACTTCTCTATTAGTCGTTATCTCGGTAGTCACCCCCTTTCTAACCATATCATCATTCACACATTCCATCTATCGTTTCTTTGGTCTTCCCCTACTCTTATAGCCATCGACATCCATACTCAAAACTCTCCTCACGATATTTTCCTCATTTCTCCGTAACACATGCCCATACCATGACAGCCGATTTCCACACAACTTTTCAGTTACCAGTGCTACTTTGAAACTTCCTTTTATGTACTCATTTCTTATTCTATCCATTCGTGTAACACCACACATCCCTCTTAGCATTCTCATCTCAGCTGCATGCAATTGCCTTTCATTCATCCCTTTTGTGGTCCAACATTCCGATCCAGCATCTAAAGTTCTAGTAATAAACATTATTTTTAGTTAAAAATAATAACAGCCGCACAGGTTTATCGATCATCAGGCTGAGATTGCTACCGTGACTGAAATCCGTCACGGTAGCAATCTCAACGGAGCTATTACTGTAGCTGTTACTTGGTTGTATTAACTGTGCACGAGTGTCCATGGAGTTTCTTGCCCATTCTTCTCCATAGAGATCTGCGTTTTGGAATGGGCAACTAGCTTCAACTTTCTGACTAACTGACAGTTTTATTTTAATTTTGACAATTCAAAAGTGCCTGTACAAGGTTTAATCGAAAATAAATGCTTTGAGTTTGAGTTTGCACCTGGAGTTGATAACGTCATTTCGAAGCTTTGTTTGCAGTGTGGCTAGCACGGGGAGAGCCGTGGTGGCCCAGTGGCAACGGCCACGACTTACGAGTTGTAGGTCGCGGGTTCAAACCCAGGCAGGCGCATTTCATCACCACTGCTCTCAAAACGGTGAAGGAAAACATTGTGCTAAATCATAAAAATATTTATAAAACTAGCTGCGCCCCGCGGTTTCACCCGCATAAGTGTCGATCCCGTGGGAATTTCGGGATAAAAAGTAGCCTATATGTTAATCCAGGGTGTCAGCTACCTCCATACAAAATTTTATCAAAATTGGTCAAGCCGCACACACTCACAAACTTGACAACAACTCGTCTGAGTAATCTTTTAATAACCTCAACAACCTTCTAATTCCAGCAACCATGGCTACCATGACGGACCAGTACGGCACCACTGGGACCCTGACCCTCAAGTGGGACCCGCGCAACCTGGAGATACGTACCATGTCGGTGGAGAGGACGCTGGAGCCGCTGGTGCTGCAGGTCACCACCCTCGTCAACAGCAAGGACCGGGACGCTAAGAAGAAAAGACGTGAGTAACTGGATCATCATCTGCCTAACCTTTACCCAACTATGTTGGGGTCGGCTTCCAGTCTAACCGGATGCAGCTGAATACCAGTATTTTACTTAGAGCGACTGCCTATCTGACATTCTCAACCCAGTTACTGGGTAACACGATACCTCTTATTAAGACTTTGTCAGACTTTTATAGGCTTCTGACTACCCGTAACAACTGTCAAAGATCCAGAAATGACAGCCGGGACCATTCACTTAACGTGCTTTCCGAGGCACGGAGCGGTCTCCTTACGTAATGGTTGGTCACCCATCCACGAATCGACCGTGGCAAGCATAGCTTAACCTTTGATCGATCGTGCGGCTGTTATCATTTAGCCACGAGCCCCTTTTTAGGGTTCCGTACCCAAAGGGTAAAAACGGAACCCTATTACTAAGACTTCGCTGTCCGTCCGTCTGTCTGTCACCAGGCTGTATCTCAAGAACCGCGGTAGCTAGACAGTTGAAATTTTCACAGATGATGTATTTCTGTTGCCGCTATAACAACAAATACTAAAAACAGAATAAAATAAATATTTAAGGTTAGCTCCCATACAACAAACGTGTTTTTTTCGGCGTTTTTGCCGTTTGTCTGTCACCAGGCTGTATCTCAAGAACCGCGGTAGCTAGACAGTTGAAATTTTCACAGATGATTTATTTCTGTTGCCGCTATAACAACAAATCGTCGTTGCGACTTTAAGACCTCCTATGTGTCACTTTTGGCAAAATTACTTTTTTACGCCAGCCGATTCTACATTTTGAAGCTCTATCGAATGCAAAAATTCTCATGTGTATACGACGTTTAAATCGTAATTTATTTACGAAATTCAAGATTTCCAACGTGCTTGCTAATTAAAAGTTAGTGTTTAAAAAATCTTACGTGTCAACTAAAATTATTTAAATTTTTTTTACAAGAAACTACTTTTCATTTCAACTAACAGTGGCAAAGTTAAAAGCACGAAAATCATGTGGCTGATACCTATATTTTTGTTGTAGTTGGTTTCACTATATTTTTTCAGTAGACGGTTTTTATCGATTTTCTCATAAAATTGATTTTTACACATAAGAGATCTTAAAGTCGCAACGACGAAATACTAAAAACAAAATAAAATAAATATTTAAGGGGGGCTCCCATACAACAAACGTGTTTTTTTCGGCATTTTTGCCTTGTGGTACGGAACCCTTCGTGTGCGAGTCCGACTCGCACTTGTTTTATTCTTCTAACAACTACTGACGTATATTTTGCCTTACTCACACTCGCTACAGGACAAATTCCTAGTTGGAGGCTATATTATGGCTATGGTGTACATAATAAAGCCTACCTATTCTATTTTTGAAGTGAAAACTTCTTTAGGAAAACCATTGAACTCGCGACACTGTTACCGTAACCGACACCTCTGTTTTAAGTTTTGGCCATTATAAAGACATCAGCGCGCGGTACATTTTCTTTGGGAAGAATGTCCTTCAAACATATTTATAAAATTACTGTGCTTTTTCAAGTTTTCAACTTCTGTCGGCACTCCTGGAATGCCACTGTTTTTTTTTTGTTGACATTTTGACTAAAATCGAATTAAATCTCTTACAGCGGGCAAGTCCAAGCGAGCCAGCGCCCTAGTGGCCACTGTAGAGCGTGCGACGGAGATATTCATAGAGCGTGGCCAGAGCATCGCCTATGAGAACCCTGAGATCACGCAGCAGATGCTGACGGCTGTGGAGGACGTGCGGAAGGCTGGTATGTATCAAAACCACCATCATCCACCTAGCCTTTTCCCAACTATGTTGAGGTAGACTTCCAGTCTAACCAGATGCAGCTGAATACCAGTATTTTACATGAAGCGACTGCCTATCTGACCTCCACAACCCAGTTACTGGGTAATACGATACCCCTTGGTAAGACTGGTTGTCAGACTTTCGGGGTTCTGACTACCCGTAATGACTGTCAAAGATCCACGAATGACAGCCGGGACCAACGGCTTAAGGTGCTTTCCGAGGCACGGAGGGGTCACCGTATGTAAAGACTAGCGGCCCGTCCCGGCTTCGCACGGGTGCGGGGTGGACATGATTTTTTTTAATTTTTATCTTTTTACATAATCAATATGTGGATCGTAACTGAATGCAATACTATGAGCTAAAATTCTATTACGCGTCCTAGTTGTTGTCTTTCTCTCTGTGCAATAAGTCGCTGCGAGCGTTCGGCGCTAGGTTTCCCGGGCACGCGATCGCGAGTTCCTAACTATTATCAGCGAGGCGCTGCGAGCGTTCGGTACTCGATTGTCGTTCGTATAGTTGGAATGATCTGGCAATTTGTTCTGCAAGGCAAAGCGAACATTCTGCTCTAGATTCGTTTGCCCGTGCTTGCGAGTTTCTAGCTCTATTTTCTGCAAGTCGCTGCGAGCGTTCAGCACTCGATTGCCGTTCATGTAGTTGTGATGATCGGGCATTTTGTGCTGAAAGACGAAGCGAACGTTCGGTGCTAGATTCCCTCACGCGTGCTTGTGACATTCTGTCACTATTTTGAGCAAGGCGTTGCGAACGTTCGGCGCTAGATTCCCTTGTACGTGCTCGTGACATTCTGTCACTATTTTGAGCAAGGCGTTGCGAACGTTCGGCGCTAGATTCCCTTGTACGTGCTCGTGACATTCTGTCACTATTTTGAGCAAGGCGTTGCGAACGTTCGGCGCTAGATTCCCTTGTACGTGCTCGTGACATTCTGTCACTATTTTGAGCAAGGCGTTGCGAACGTTCGGCGCTAGATTCCCTTGTACGTGCTCGTGACATTCTGTCACTATTTTGAACAATCGTATACTTATCTCCTTTGTTGACTGTACATTTGGTGTCTACTAGAGGCTCTGACGTAATTTTTATTTGAGAAAAACATACAAATCATTATTTCCAGTCCAAGATATTATTATTATTATTATCTATTTACTAGCTTCTGCCCGCGACTTCGTCCGCGTGAAATTTCTTGTACTCCCACCCCGTCGCAACAGTACGTATTCGCTTAGCGTTCATTCTGACTTTTTTTCTTTTTGCTCGGCTCCTAAGGGTCATAGCGTGATATTAAATAGCCTATAGCCTTCCTCAAGAATTGGGCTATAAAATGCAAAAAGATTTTTTCAAATCTGACCGGTAGTTCCAGAGATTATCGCGTTCAAACAAACAAACTCTTCAGCTTTATTATTAGTATATATAGATACTCTTCAAAGATCTTATACTTACAATCATCAACAAATATATTTCGAAAAAGATTATTACAGGATTTTATGTTGATAAAAAACTCTATGGCCCATAACTCCTTAATAGGTGCCAACTCTTAACATCTTACACACGTGATAACTTTTAAACGAAATATCCGATTGAGATGAAACAAAAAGTATTTTACTTCTTCATAAATACTCTTGATAACATAATGCTTAATTTCGATAAAGATTAATATTACGATACATATTTAACGTAGTTTTTTTTTTCTTCAGACGATTTAATAATTATTTTGAACACAAAATCGGTTATTGTGATTAAACCACGATAGCTAGATATATGTTCTCGCGGACTTTTTTGTAGGTCTTAATGGGCTCTACAAACCCGTAGTACATCATTTTGTTCTATTGTCAATAGTTTTTGCAGCGCACGCAAAAATAGGTTTTCGATTTTACACCTTGTGTTACAAAATAGCAATTTTATTACGGATCCCTAATTTTGAAAAAAAAAATATAGCCTATAGCCTTCCTCGATAAATGGACTACCCAACACTAAAAGAATCATTCAAATCTGACCAGTAGTTCCAGAGATTAGCGCGTTCAAACAAACAAACAAACAAACTCTGCAGCTTTATAATATTAGTATAGATTTCAGGCATCAAGGCCCATATAAAACACATACAATACAATATCAAAATAACTAGCACGGTAGACGGTACGGTTATTGCACGGTTAGATTAAATTAATGAAAGAATAATGTAATTAATAAAAACAGTTAAAACTTAATTAAGACTTGGTGTCATTTATATTCAACCTTCTTTCACAGGAGCAGCAATGAGCCTCGCAGCCCGGGAGTTCTCCGAGGAGCCATGCGCGTCGCAAGTGCGCTCCAGCATGGTACGGGCAGCCCGAGGGCTCCTGTCAGCCGTCACGCGTCTCCTCATCTTAGCGGACATGGTCGACGTGCATCTGTTGCTCAACAAGCTAAACACGGTAAGAAAGAAGGAAAGAAATTTATTCTGCACAAACAAGACGACATTACAATAAAATACACTCGCAATACGGCGGTATTTAGCGTGTTTAGAACAGGTATCTTCCTTGCAAAACACGAACGAGGTGACGTTAATGTCATATAATACCTGAGATATAGGTTTATTCCTAGTTCAGGTAGAATACATTTATTTCTTACCATCCATTAGTTTAAGGCAATTATTTCAATAAACACAATTACAATGATAAAATTACAATATAAATAATTTTATAAATCATGCAAATTAAATTTTATTACAATTCATTTCAATTCAAAATATCCATTCCATCATCCATGCCTGGTGACCTGTAATACAGGTTTTTTCTAAAACCCACTTCAGGCACCAGCTCTCACAATGTGAATTTATATAGTTCAAAACTGTAAAGTGCTACAAAATCATTGTGAGAGAAAATAAAATAAACTTATTATTACTTATACATAACACGGCACCCTAATCTAACTTATTACTAACATTGTTAAAAAAACAAATAGCTCTTGGGATATTCATTGATTTAAAAAAGGCATTTGACACTGTAAGTCACAAACTTCTTCTTAAGAAACTGGAAAGTTTCGGTGTTACGGGCTTAGCATTAAAAATATAAAAATTTTTACTTACAAAATAGGTACCAAGTAGTTGGTATTGGTGAACATCAAAGTAAACCCCAGCTCATTACTTGTGGAGTACCAAAAGGTTGTATACTAGGCTCTCTATTCTATGAGTGAGTAGCTCTGAGGATAGACGTGTGCTCCAGCATGGTGAGGCCTCCTCTCAGCCATACTAGCGGATATGCTGGACGTGCAATCGTGCATCTGTTCCTCAACAAGCTGATCACGGTATCAAACACATTTTCAAGCCGAAAGTCCAGGGTAGCCCGCTAAATTAAAATTGTGTTACGTTTTTAGCAAGTTGCAGGTCAGAATTTACATTGTATGTTGATCACAATATGATTTGCGACCGTAACAAATGTGTATTTACAGAATTAAAATTATCAATACAACTCTCAATTCTCTAAATTTTTACCTTATCTTAATTTTGTTAACATGCGGATAATGTAGTGGGCTGCAATATTGTTAATACTACTATAGAGGTATCAGGAACAGGGTGTAAAGTTCACTCCTCCGACCAGACGGGTGTTGTGTCTGGCGGGCAACTGCCCGATGATTCATGTCGGGCCGTTGTATCTATGCTAGTTGCGCGGTAAACTCTGCTTGCGAGATGCAGGATTTTGCGTGACGTCACAGTATGACGCGTTGTTCTCATGTGGCGTTGGTGTTTAATTGTTATTTGTAAACATTTTATATTGTAGCTGCTTATTGTCACATAATAAAAAAAAAATTTCAAATGACCTTATTTGAGGCCAATATCTCATTTCGCAGGTTGAAAACGACTTAGACAAGCTGAAGTCAGCCTCATCTCAGTCTGAACTGATGGAGTCAGCGCGTCAGTTCGGCCGGTCAGCTTCGGAGCTAGCTGCTCAGGCCGCCAAGAGACAGCGGGAGCTGAAGGAACCGCGCATGAAGGATGAGCTAGCAGCCGCTAGGGCGGTGCTGAAGAAACATTCCACTATGTTGCTGACGGCTTCCAAGGTGAGTTGTGTCACCACGTACAGTCACGAGCAAAAGAAAGATTGTACAAAAACAACTTAAAAGCTAGTAAGCTAGAATAGTCAAATAAGGAACAATAATAACAATCAATATAACTTAAGTACTAGTTGTGGGTACTTAGTAATGGGTATTGATATCTAAATATAATAAAACAAAAAAAAATTGATGTTTTTTTTTGCGGGGTCATCGACCGCAGTTATTGTATTGATGTATTATGTTTATATATACAGTGTGAGTCTTCATAATGTGCACATAACGAAATGAGGGAAACATAGCTTAATTTTATCAACGGAAAAAATATTTGAAGAAATAAAAAAAATATTTAAAAGAATCTTTACCTGCTAAAGTATGGTGATTGCAAGGCCTTTCTTTAACAGTTGATAGGAAATGTTGTGATTGAGTTATAAACATGGTGTTTTTACGTTTAGAAATCTGATACGATGGAGAATAATTTAAAGTAATAAAAAGGGTTGGTAATCGGGGCTTTTATTGAGTAATTATACAATTATTGTAAAAATTTATGAAAAATATCAGATTTTTGTTTAAAAAAAACCATAATTCTCAATTGAGGGCGATTGTTTACACAGCAGCGAACAAGACTTAAAAATGCTACAATTTTTTTTTTTTAGATTTTTTATAATATTTTTTCCGTCGATAAAATTAAGCTTAGTTTCCCTCATTTCGATATGTGCACATTATGAAGACTCACACTGTATAGATAGCTAATTATGGTGGTGGCAGCTCTTGTATAGGAAATATTAAGAGAAACTGTGAAAAACCCAGGTGTACGTGCGGCACCCGGAGCTGGCGGCGGCGAAGGCCAACCGCGACTACGTGCTGCGTGCCGTGTGCTGCGCTGTGGACAGCATCTCCTGCGTGGCCAAGGGGCAGCCCATACCTGTCGTCGGTAACATATCGTTTTTCAGTGAAAACTTCTTTCGGCGCGTTCAGCATTTTTTGAGATGGGAAAAAACCATTGAACTCGCAACACTGTTACCGTAAGCGACACCGCGCGTGTTTTGTTTATAAGACGATAAAAAAAAATACCCGCTTCGGATGTGTTCGGCTGTCCTCGGGACGTACTCGGTTTTAATGTATATCCGATAAATGTCAGTGAGTGAAAAAGTATTCTGTTTGTGTTTTGTTTTCACTTCTGTCGGCACTCCCGGAGTGCCACTGTTTTTTTTTTTTTTTGAAAACTATGTTTTGGAATGAGCGACTAGAATCAATTCTATTTTGTTGTACTTTTTGACGTTCAAAAGTGCCTTTAATGTGCCTATTTGAAATAAATGATTTGACTTTGACTTTGAATAATATGCAATTTTATTTCAGGTGGAAATCGTCCCGTAGAAGGTCCAGGAGAACTGGCGCAAGCACTCGATGATTTTGATGTGAGTACTCGTAAATACAGACGGCCATGTCGCTAATTTATTTTATTTAAGAGCCTATACTACCTCAAATGGCTTAGCATGATCCTCCGTTATGTCGAAAATTCCGCAGCATTAATTTTGAAATAAATATATGCTAAAGTTGAGGATTAATGTAAGGTCTTATGTTAGACGAAAACACGATTCCATAAAATTTTCTCGATAGAAAAAAATTCCAAAGTTACCTCCAAACCGAACAATAAACCGCTGGTATTAAAAAAATACTTCAAATTAGATCATGAAACTTTGCATACTAACTGAACTAACTATAAAGCAGGTCTTATGTTAGCTAGTTTTTTTGAATTACCTTTATTTTCACCGTAAAAAGCAAATACCTAAACTATTGGCGCTGCCTCCCGCCCAGCACCGCACTCTGTCTCGCTCTCACTTAGTCCGCGAGCAGTATCGTGCGAGCGAGATAAAGAGTGAATTTTAGCTGAGGTAGTATAGGCTCTTAATTACTAGCAGCGCCCCGCGGATTCACCCGCATAAATTTCGATCCCGTGGAAATATCGGGATAAAAAGTAGCCTATATGTTAATCCAGGGCGTCAGCTACCTCTATACGGCGGTAGACGGCTATAACCGTATCCGTTGTGGATGAAATCTGTTTACGTGTGGGTATGGCACACATTGAGAGCTCGTACACCACTTGTTTTTTACAGTAAATCAACGTGATCTCAGCCTTATTGCTATAAGCATAAAGTCTATACAATAAGCAAATAAATTTTACACTGCGGTAGCCGTGTTTGACGTAAAGACAGTACCAAATGAAACGGCTGTTGCCGTACTGTCATCCCGTGAACTTTTAAAATACGGTTACAGCCGTTACCGCGTCGGAAGGTGTTTTGTGATTATGCATAATTTTTTTTTCGGCCTGTGGCTACGACTGCGACGTATGAGAAATCTGAATTATTTTGAAGCAAATTGCTAATCCATTGCTTCATAAGTTCGAAAAATTTGTCTGCTCAACACGTAAATAACGCAATGAATGTTGTTGAACTGTCAAAATGAAACCGATTCCGATTGATAATGTGTTACTATGTATGTGTGCAATTGCCGTGCTGCATGTCCTTTAGCCAAAAATTCGAAGACATATTTTTTTTTATTTATTCAAAATTTCGTAAATAACATCATAACAGCTAAAACGCCAAAGCAATGTTACTACCACAAAGATACACATACACCTAACTTACATTGAGTAGGTAGTAGGTACCCCAAAAATACAATTAAAAATACAAACATAAATATAATTTAAAATACATTAAAAAAAATATAAATAAAAAATTCAAATAGAATACAATTAAAATACAAATCCAAATACCATTAAAATACAATTAAAAATACAAATACCATTAAAATATAATTAAAAATACAAAAACCATTAAAATACAATTAAAATCACATCCCAACATTTTCAATGCACATGTGACATCTACCAACCCGCACTGGGCCCGCGTGGTGGATTACGGCCCACTCCCTCTCACAGAGAGGAGGCCTGTGTCCCAGCAGTGGGAATATTATAGGCTGATTATGTATGTATGTTATTATGTCTATTTTTATTTAACCACCAGGAGCGCATGGTGATGGAACCTCTCGCTTACTCCGAGCTCCGCACGCGTCCCTCTCTGGAGGAGAGGCTGGAGAGCATCATCTCTGGAGCCGCGCTCATGGCTGATAGCTCTTGTACCAGGTGAGGGTTATTTCTTACTAACTGCGCCCCGCGGTTTCGCCCGCATAATTTTCCCGTGGTAGTATCGGGTTAAAAACTATCTTATGTCCTTTCCCGGGACTTGAAACTATCTCTATACCAAATTTCATCTAAATCGGTTCAGCGGTTTAAGCATGAAGAGGTAACAGACAGACACACTTTCGCATATTCGTTATTTTTAGTATATGCGAAGCCTGAATATAGTTTGTTCAGATTATGTAACTGAATCGATTCCAATAATTTTTACCCCATGTTATATTTTGTCCCAAAAATATTTAAAAAGGTTAAAAGTTGGACACCGAGGGACACCACGTAGGTTATCTAATCTCCGCTCCGAACGGTTAGGTACCTAGGTACTATTATCAATGAGCGCAAAACGGTGCGGCGCGAGTGAGCATGTTTTTGTACGGACAAACAGGTAACTTAACAAGCTTATAACTTTGTGACTTTTCATGATACACTTTTGAAATTTTGTACATAGATTCTATATATAAAAATACTGGACACGTGTTTCGGGTTTCGCATATACTAAAAATAATGTTGTATAAGTATAATAATATAATAATAATAATATTCCACAACTATCACACAACGCCGTCTAGTCTCAAGCTAAGCAGAGCTTGTGTTATGAGTACTAGACAACTGATAAACATACTTATATATTTCTAAATACATACATATATAGTATGGATTTTGATTTTTTTTTTTCTTATCGTATGCGGCACCGGTTGACGTCACCACGTGTTCTTTCTCTGCGTCATGTTTGCCGCAAATAAATATTTCTTTAAAACTCTCTTCTTTTTGCCTTCCTTGCCCATTTTTCTTTTTTTTTTTAATAATGCATCATTTGCTAGCCTTTTCCCAAATATGTTGGGGTCGGCTTCCAGTCCTAACTGGATGCGGCTGAATACCAGTATTTTACATGGAGCGACTGCCTATCTGACCGCCACAACCCAGTTACTGGGTAATACGATAGGGCTTGGTAAGACTGTTTGTCAGACTTTCGGGCTTCTGACTACCCATAACGACTGTCAAAGATCCACAAATGACAGCCGGGACCAACGGCTTAACGTGCCTTCCGAGGCACGGAGGGGTCACGGTATGTTAAGACGGTCACCCATCCACTGATCAACCGCGGCAAGCGTAGCTTAACCTGATCGATCGACCTGTGCGACAGTTATTATTTAGCCATGTTTCTTTTTAAAATAATTATGATTATTCATATAATGATCTTAACTCTACAGGGATGAACGGCGTGAGCGCATCGTCGCAGAATGCAACGCGGTGCGACAAGCATTGCAGGACCTGTTGCACGAGTACATGGCTAATGTAAGTGTTTTATTATTATACTAGCAGCGCCCCGCGGTTTCACCCGCATACGTCGCACGCTTAATCATAATTTCGGTCAAAGTTGAGTTAAGTATACCAAGAAGTTTAATTTAACGCCCTCTTTCGGCCTCTCTCGGAATTTTTTTGATGTCTTGTTTCTAGGCGGAATTATACATATGTCTGTCTCTTTCACACGCAAACGTTTCGGCTGGTTTGCTAAATCGTTTTTTGCGATTTCTCGAAAAACGTCTTTTTTGAGTTATGTCAGTATATGATTAATTGTCGATCCTGTTCCAAAGACACGTGGCGCTATTATCTATGTCGATTAGCTTTGGTCCTCCTGCGGATCTCTTCATTTCTGATTCGATTATGTAGGGAAACTCCGAGCATAGCCCTCTCCATTGCCTTTTTTTTTTTTTTTTTTTCGGATGGGTAATCATCAAATGATCCCTCCCGCTTTGGGTGGAGCGGAAGGGAGTGTCAGACTCTTACTGACTAAAACCCACCCGTGTTCCTTCCTTAGCCCTTTATGTTCCGGGCCAGCGGTAACCCTTTCGGACAATCCCGCTGACCCCTCCATTGCCCTTTGAGTGAAGCTGACCCCTCCATTGCCCATTCTATTTATGTTATAGAGGTATGAGGAACAGGGTGTAAAGTTCACTCAATCTCTATAGAAAAGGGAGGATCCTCCGACCAGACGGGTGTTGTGTCTGGCGGGCACCTGCCCAATGATTCATGTCGGGCCGTTGTATCTATGCTAGTTGCGCGGTAAACTCTGCTTGCGAGATGCAGGATTTTGCGTGACGTCAGTATGACGCGTTGTTCGCATGTGGCGTTGTAGATACCGCTACAATGTCAAAGATATTCTCTTTATAACAAACGCAACTCTAAGCTAACATAACTCTGAAGACGATGTTGGTCATTTTACATATATATATTTTTTTATTATTCTCTCTGTTCTGTTAGTTTTTTTTTTTCATGGTCTGGCAGTTTGAGTAATTTATGTGGCCTACCCAAATGTCCTTTCTTTGGTATTGTTCGTCGAATCGTTGAGCTCCTTAAGTCTTGAGTTGAGCTACACGATTTTTGACAAATGGTGCACTGACTGGACAGGTCCTCTCAATCTGTGTGGTTCTTTCCTCAAAAGACCACCTCAGACATCGATCTACATGGTCTTCATATAACCTGACCAAGATTATGTCTGGACTTTAAAAGAGACTGTGACCTCTGAGTTTGTTTCGGCCTTTCTTCTCAGAGTAGTCAGATAGGAAACGCCGACCTCATCTAGTTTTAAAAAAAAACATGATTGACGTGTAAAAGTGTTTGTACAAACCTACTTACAAAAAATAAAATCATTAAAATCATTTCGAACATAGACCTCTTCGCAGGCCGGCAAGCCGGAGCAGTCGGGCGGCCTGGAGCGAGCCATCGAGAACATGTGTCGCAAGACTCGCGACCTGCGGCGGCAGCTCAGGAAGGCTGTCGTGGACCATGTCTCTGACAGGTGAGGGTACTTTATCTATATAAATAAAAAAGAAAAGTCCTGACTGACTGGTCATCAACGCCCAGCCCAAACCCTTGGACCTAGAGAGCTGAAATTTTGCACAGAGGTTCTCTTTATAATGTAGACAAGGAATACGGAAAGATTTTTCGAAATTCAACCCCTAAGAGGGTGAATAGGGGGAGGGTAAAATTTTACGCAGACGAAGTCGCGGGCAGAAGCTAGTATTCAATTATAATAATCAGCCTATAATGTCCCCACTGCTGGGACACAGGCCTCCTCTCTGTGAGGGGGAGTGGGCTATAAACCTGTAATCCACTGCGTGGGCCCAGTGCGGTTTGGTAGATGTCACATGTCTTCGAATTTTTGGTTCTAGGACATGCCGGTTTCCTCAGTGGTAACGGCCGTGACTTACGAGTTGTAGGTCGTAGGTTCGAACCAAGACAGGCGCTTTTACTTTGTGTAAATTATTTCATCACCACTGCTCTCAAAACAGTGAAGGAAAACATCGTGAGGAAACCGACATGTCCTAGAACCAACAATTTGAAGACATATGACATCTACCAACCCACACTGGGCCCGCGTGGTGGATTACGGCCCACTCCCTCTCACCAAGAGGAGGCCTGTGTCCCAGCAGTGGGAACATTATAGGCTGATTATGTATGTATGTTATGTCATGTTAATAATATAATAATAATAATAATAAGTTTTATTAGCACAATACAGGTTTGACACTCAATAAAATACACATAGTAGTCACTAGGAGACAGAGAAATGAAATACAGGAATAGTGTACATACAAGAGACAGGTACAGTCAACACAGAATTAGAGCCCTGACTCCTAAACTAGGAAGATCCTGTATCTTAGGAGGCAGTGTCTTCGCATAATTAGTGGACGAGCAATTTATGAGCGCATGAGAGCATGTGCAACTTCCCCGTTAGTATTGAGGTCGCAAGCGCGAATGCTGAGTCCTGGGTTTAATTCCCGGGTCGGGCAAAGTGTAATTGGGTTTATCCATAAGGCGTTTGTCAGTAACAGCCTGGAGTTTGGAAGTTGTCGGTGTGATACGCTACTTTTATATTTTTAAATCTTTTTGTTTATAAGAATACTAGCTGCGCCCTGCGGTTTCACCCGCATAAGTTTCGATCCCGTGGGAATATCGGGATAAAAAGTAGCCCATATGTTAATCCAGAGTGTCAGCTACCTCCATACAAAATTTTATCAAAAATGGTCCAGCCGTTTGAGCGTGAAGATGTCATCATCATCATCATTTCAGCCAAAAGACGTCCACTGCTGGACATAGGCCTCCCCCAAGCACTTCCACTTCGACCGGTTCTGTGCTTCTCGCATCCAACGGGTTCCTGCGGCCTTCACAAGGTCGTCGGTCCACCTTGTGGGAGGCCTTCCAACTCTACGTCTTCCGGTGCGTGGTCGCCACTCCAGAACCTTTCGGCCCCATCGGCCATCTGTTCTGCGAGCAATGTGCCCTGCCCACTGCCACTTAAGTTTGGCAATTCTGCGGGCTATGTCGGTTACCTTGGTTCTCCTGCGGATCTCCTCATTCCTGATTCGATCACGCAGGGAAACTCCAAGCATAGCCCTCTCCATTGCCCTTTGGGTGACTTTTAGCCTTCTTATATGGCCCATTGTGAGCGACCACGTTTCAGTGCCATAAGTCATCACTGGCAACACGCACTGGTCAAAGACTTTCGTCTTGAGACACTGCGGTATGTGGGACGAGAAGATATTGCGTAGCTTCCCGAACGCTGCCCAGCCGAGTCGGATTCGACGATTGACCTCTTTCTCGAAGTTAGACCTACCTAACTGGACAGTTTGTCCTAGGTAAACATACTCGTCCACGACTTCGAGTGTAGCGTCTCCGATCTTTATGGGAGTGGGTGTTACATGGGCATTTGACATGACCTTCGTTTTGTCCATGTTCATTTTTGTTGAAGATGTAACAAACATAAACACACAAACTTTCGCCTTTATAATATTTGTGTGATTTAAGTGAGAAGTTTAAATGAGACATTAAACATCGAATGCTTTTCTTCTTTGTTACAGTTTCTTGGAGACAAACGTGCCGCTCCTGGTCCTCATGGAGGCAGCTCGCAATGGTAACGAGAAGGAAGTCGAGGAGTATGCGCTCGTGTTCACTGAACACGCCAACAAACTCGTAGAGGTAAGCACAAGACAGTGAAGAAGGTATAGAGGTATGAGGAACAGGGTGTAAAGTTCACTCATACTCTATAGAAAAGGGAGGATCCTCCGACCAGACGGGTGTTGTGTCTGGCGGGCAACTGCCCGATGATTCATGTCGGGCCGTTGTATCTATGCTAGTTGCGCGGTAAACTCTGCTTGCGAGATGCAGGATTTTGCGTCATGTCAGTATGACGCGTGGCGTTTGTCAAGTAGATACCGCTACAATGGAAATGTCAGTTTTTTGTGAAGCAGCTCGTCCCGGGAAGCAGTATCACCATACGTTATACAGGGTTATTGGTAAAACATTAACAACCTCTTAAGAGGTCATTGTACTCATCATTCATCATCTGCCTACATAATCAGCCTATAATGTTCCCACTGCTGGGACACAGGCCTCCTCTCTGTGAGAGGGAGTGGGCCGTAATCCACCACGCGGGCCCAGTGCGGGTTGGTAGATGTCACATGTCTTCGAATTTTTGGTTCTAGGACATGCCGGTTTCCTCACGATGTTTTCCTTCACCGTTTTGAGAGCAGTGGTGATGAAATAATAACATTTTCGAAAGGTCTTATTTAAAAAAGGATAACTGGAAATCTCTGTTTCTATGAAAAGTTTAAAATCGGTCTAATTTGGCTGTAACACTATTTTTCGAAAATGTTCTCTACTAACTTTTTAGACCTTTGTATCCTGCATGCGTATGAAGTTTCATTAAAATCGGTTCGTTCATTTCGGAAAACAAGGGCTTGAAAGTTTGTATGAAATGCCGTACGGCGTAAACGCTCATAACATAAGTTTGAATAATTATTAAGTCATATGTTTTGCCTCAGGTTGCCAACCTTGTCTGCTCAATGTCGAACAACGAAGACGGCGTGAAGATGGTGCGTCACGCCGCAGAACACATCGAGGCGCTGTGTCCACAAGTAAGTCTTAGCAATAGAGGGTTTGAAGGAGGGAGGGACCTGAAGTGACGTCATTGAGTTACGTTCTAATGTCAGATATGTGTGTTTTAACCTTAGACAAAGAAAAGTATAGAGACGGCGGGTAGCGCCATTTCATTTCCACAAGAAAGGGATAAAGTATTGAGTTATTATAAGTAACAGAAAAGGATTAAGCTATACTATTTCCGTCTCTCAGTGCGTGCCCGTTTTTTCAAGGCAGCTACATAAGTAGCCCATGTTAGTTAAGTTAGTTCTTTTGTCTCATGTGTGGCCACGCTGCCCGATGCTCTATAGCTTTCTTACTCTAAGCAATAGAGGGTTTATTTATAAACGACTAGCTTTTCCCCGCGACTTCGCCCGCGTGAGATTTCTTCTTCCCCCGACCCACACCGTCGCGACGCATCGCCTGCCCGCGCTATTACTTCGTTTTCGCTTAGCGTTATTTTTTTCATTTTGCTCGGCTCCTATGGGTCCTAGCGTGATGTTAAATAGCCTATAGCCTTCTGCCTTCCCCAATAATAGGCTATTTGACTGGTTTCTGATAAACATCTCAGATTATTTAATGGTGTCTAACGAGCCCACAAAAACCTATTACTTCAAATTGCATAATGTATTTCTTTTAAAAAATAGTAAATAAAAATGTACTGTTTAAATAAGCCGCCAAAACGCTATCTTTAACAATATGGCGTCGTGACGTCACGATTCACGTAAACAAACGTTGAAACGGTCGAGATACTAGACAAAAGTCATCTGTTCTGTCAACGATAGACAGAAATTTACTAAATCATGACGTCATCTTAAGTTCAGCCAATCCAGACCGTTTTCGATTACGTGGCGCCAGATTTAAAAAGATGAAGTTTTTTCGGGATTTTTTTTTATAAATAATACTATGTTTTGTAGTAAAATTAATGCAAATCGATTTTAAAAA
>OX637569.1:4174847-4347893 GCA_951800025.1 Oligia strigilis
TATGGAACGGAGTATTCTGGGTATCAAACTAACAGACCGAGTTAGGAATACGACCATCCGTTCCATCACAAAGATAACTGATGTCACTTGGAAAGCTGCCACGCTAAAATGGAACTGGGCTGGACACATCTGCCGCATGTCAGACGAACAATGGGCCAAACTTACGACCCAATGGGTCCCACTTAATGGCAAACGACATCGTGGCAGGCCCAGACGGAGATGGCGGGATGAGCTGGACTCCTTCAACAAGAACTGGTCCTTAACAGCTTTGAACAGAGAGAAGTGGAAAGAGAGTAGGGAGGCCTTTGCCCTGCAGTGGGACATCACAGGCTAATAATAATAAACCAGCCTTAGAGCTGAGAAAAAAGAACACTCCCGATAATAATAATACAAATAAAGTATAAATAAACTAGTATGTTTCTAACTTGTGTATATTGTCCATAGAGTATGTTCGGTGGTGACCCAAGAAATGGATAACTATGAGCCGTGCATCTACACCAAGAGAGTGCTGGAGGCCGTCACAGTGCTCCGAGATCAAGGTAAGTGCATAAGCAATCAAGTCTTAGGGAGGGCGCCCACGATCAACTTTTGTCTCAGCAATAAAAGAGAATGACCAAAAGTCGTACCAAAAAGTCTCATGCATCAAGATCAAAATATTGTAGTAATTATTTTCATAATTTTTTACGACATTACGCGTTGAGGATTTAATTTTTGAACAGGGAATTTAATTTAAAGTAAAAAAGTGTTGATATTGTTTTATTCCCTTTACATGACGTTCCGTTTCAAACGATATGATATGACCTTGAATTTATAAAGTGCTGTGATGTCTTACAAAAAACCATGTAAAAAATTATACTTTGCCGATTCTACATTAATTAAAAATAACTAGAATAGAATAGGCTGGTTTTAAGAGCAATAATGGCCGTTCGTGTCAAACAAAATAAAGTACCTAGTTTTTAGATTATTTAGATTTTTTGAAAATCTCCGAAACCAGGGTTTTGTTTACAAAAATAACTTTTGTAGGAGTTAATATGACAAGTGCGATCTATAAAAAACAAAGTCTGACTTTGATGCAGCATGGTACGGGATTCCATACATTCATGAGCATTGTCCTTTGTCTCTCTAGGCGCTAGGCAAGCCACCTGTTATTGCGTACGTAGCCATTTTTTTTTTAGCCCTTTATGTTCCGGGCCAGCGGTAACCCTTTCGGACAATCCCGCTGACCGCGTACGCAGCCTTAAGAGGAAATGCGGGTGGTCTTTTCTTCTTATAAACGCTCTCGCCTGTTTTCATTCTGGTTAATGACCATAAAGCAATGTTTTTTTTTACAGAATTATAAATATTAACTACTTGTATGTCCCCATGTTTTCCTTTTTGATGATACATTATTTTTATAAGCACTAGAACCCTCAAAGAATGCGGTTTTAAACGCTGTCAACAGAGGCCTAGTGTACAAATTTGACAACTATTCATGAAAAAATAAAAACATAGGGACACAGTATATGTCCTTCTTATTCAGTTTATGAAATATCTTTTAAATTGGTCCAATATTGGAGGAGGAAATAGGCGAGAGCCAATCCTCGAATTATGACTTTTTACTTAGGCTTTTCCAAAAGTCTCTCCGACTGCATTTCTGCTTAAGGCTTGTATTAATGCCAACGACCTTGTGCATTTGGGCGGAGCTAACTACCCCTCTCCGCGCCACTCCGCCACCCGCATGCACCCGCATGCCAACGCGTTGCCTAGCAACACGAGGCGCCCCGCACTAAATTCGTGGACGAGTGCAGGGATGATATAGACACGGACTTTAAACGATCGCATTTTTAATTTATTATATTAAAAAATATACATGTTTTTAAAAAGTAACATAACCAAATCATTTTCGTTTGTATTGCAAAGCACTAGATGTTTTTTTTATATTCTTTTGACAAAAAATTAAGAAGTAAAATGGTTTCATCTCAACGATTTGGAGGTGATTTGGTGGTTTTTTTTCTTAATAGGTGATATCGATAGAAAAATTATGGCTAAACCAAATTACGATTCATATCATGTAGATTACCAACTATTTTTCAGATGTAATTTCTCTGTAAGTTCCGGAGAAAAGCTGCTTCATCTGCACGCTGTTTTTAAGCTTTTTTCGAAAGAGTAGCCTTAATGATTTTATTGCAGTGTTTTTGCGGGTTGTTCATTTTTAGTTGTATTCTATGATTTTTGACGTTGATTGTCGCTGGGATGAGATGGCGACTAGATTTTGCACGTTTTTAATTACGGGAAATGGCGTTCAGTTACCAAAAAAAAAAACAAATATATATTATAAAGTATATTCTTATCACAGTAGTTTATTTTTATAAAAAATATACATGAACGAGTATTTGAATTTTCGTACAAATTAATTAAAGTTACGTTACTAAATACCCCTGACTCATTAACTTCGCTAGAACAACCGCCAAGCGAATAAGCTAGGGAGATATCTTATTTACGTGTAGCGACACATCTGCCGAAATTAGGTCGCCGAAACTAGGCGGCTCAGGGCAAGAATCACAGGCTGCGGGTTGACTTTGGGATCTAAATGTCGATAAACAAATGTGAAAAAAAAAAAAAAAAACAGTGGCACTCCGGGAGCGCCGACAGAAGTGACAACAAAACACAAACAGAATACTTTGCCATCCCTCACTGACATATCGGATATACATTAAAACCGAGTACATCCCCAGAACGGGTCTCCCTTGTTTTGCCGAAAAGATTTTGCCAAATTATCACTTCCCAAACAATTTTCCGCATAATTTCATTTGCCAAATTATTACTAAGCAAAAAATCTCTTCACAAATAATTGTAACCCAAACCTAATGTTTGGCAAGTGAACGTTTAAACAATAACTTGTTTACCAACTAGTACTTTTACCAATTTTTATTTAGTCAAATATTTCAGTTGGAATAACTCATTTTACGCAAAATTACATTTGCCAAATATTTAGTATCGTCAGTTTTCGCAGTTTTAAGGCAGCCATTTCAAGCATAAGATCTAACTTTGAAGACGTTTTATTACAAGGGTGTTTTTTCCACTTGGGACAAATTCTAAACAGGTAATAATAATATTAAGTATTCTGGTAGTATTTTTTGAAATAATTAATCTCGTCTAACTAGTTCAGTTTCGGGTAGACTTTTTTTCCATTTTTTTTTTCTATATAATCTAGTCGTTTCTGGCACTCGCCGGCCGCTGCCGCGGCACCGCTCGCTTCGCTCGCTCGGCTCGTGCGTAGGAGGTCACAGTTTTAACCTAACCTAACCTAAGCATTTTTTTTTAATAATTAACCTCGTCTAACTTATTCGGTTCTCGATAGCCTGCTAAAAATAATCTCTTTTTTCCATATTTTTTTTCTATATAATCTAGTCGTTTCTGGCACTCGCCGGCCGCTGCCGCGGCACCGCTCGCTTCGCTCGCTCGGCTCGTGCGTAGGAGGTCACAGTTTTAACCTAACCTAACCTAAGCATTTTTTAAAAATAATTAACCTCGTCTAACTAATTCGGTTCTCGATAGCCTGCTAAAAATACTCTCTTTTTTCCAAATTTTTTTTCTATATAATCTAGTCGTTTCTGGCACTCGCCGGCCGCTGCCGCGGCACCGCTCGCTTCGCTCGCTCGGCTCGTGCGTAGGAGGTCACAGTTTTAACCTAACCTAACCTAAGCATTTTTCAAAAATAATTAACCTCGTCTAACTAATTCGGTTCTCGATAGCCTGTTAAAAATAATCTCTTTTTTCCATATTTTTTTCTATATAATTTAGTCGTTTCTGGCACTCGCCGGCCGCTGCCGCGGCACCGCTCGCTTCGCTCGCTCGGCTCGTGCGTAGGAGGTCACAGTTTTAACCTAACCTAACCTAAGCATTTTTTTTTTATAATTAACCTCGTAACTAATTCGGTTCTCGATAATGTCCATTGCAAAAAATTAAAATAGTAAGTTACAAATATTTTGTATTAAATAAATGATTATTTTAAAATAAAATTGCATTTTTTAATTATTTAATTAACAAAAAAAAAAAATCTCAAAAAATCTTATTTATGCCTTTATATTTTTTGTTATAACAAATCGTTTGACCAAACGTTTATTGTCTAAAGATTGTTTGCCGTAATAAATCATTTGATTAAAGACCAAATGCCTAAATGACATTATTCTTAATAATATTCTGCCAAGTAAAAATTCGACCAAATGAAAATGTGCATACTAAAATTATTCCAAACATTGCATTGGTATAATAAAAGGTTGCGAAAATTTGTTTGGGTAGTGAAATTTTGGCAAAATCTTTTCGGCAAAACGGCAGGCTCCCCCCCAGAACAGCCGAACACATCCGAAGCGGGTATTTTTTGAAAACACTTGCGGTGTCGCGTAAGGTAACAGTGGCGCGAGTTCAATGATTTTTTTTCCATCTCAAAAAATTTCCAACGCGCCTAAAGAAGTTTTTACTTCAAAAATAGTGTTGTTGCCGAATATCCGCCAAACCGATGTGTTACACTCAGCACGCGTAGCATGACGAAGTTTTGTCGACAGAAGAATAGACAAAATGACACATTGCCATGCTTAGACGCGTAGAATGCGGATGTAGCGGTATCTACAACGCCACATGCGAACAACGCGTCATACTGACGTCACGCAAATCCTGCATCGCGCAAGCAGAGTTTACTGCGCAACTTAGATACAACGGCCCGACATGCATCATTGGGCAGTTGCCCGCCAGACACAACACCCGTCTGGTCGGAGGATCCTCCCTTTTCTATGGAGGTTGAGTGAACTTTACACCCTGTTCCTCATACCGGTTTCTACAGCGGCCATGCTACGCGTGCCAATACGCGACGTAATTCCAAAAGCTTGATTTGTTGCATTTTAGGCCAATTACCGTAGATGTGTCGCCAGACTAAGATATATTAATGTTTTTGTATTTAGTTTTCTTCCTTGGGAGGGTGGTCCTTGATGTACTGTAGCGCGCGCAGGATGGCCTCCGGGATCGGAGGGGGGGTGGGGAGGTGAGAACCCTGGAATTGAAAGAAGATTATTACAACCCGGTCACAATATCTGTGCACCTGACCTCGTGACGTATATCGGCGGTCTGGGGTACGGTGGGAAAAAAAGTTTTTTCGAGGAATGTGTGTGTATCGGCAGAAAGAGGTCAATCGTCGAATCCGACTCGGCTGGGCAGCGTTCGGGAAGCTACGCAATATCTTCTCGTCCCATACCGCAGTGTCTCAAGACGAAAGTCTTTGACCAGTGCGTGTTGCTAGTGATGACTTATGGCACTGAAACGTGGTCGCTCACAATGGGCCTTATAAGAAGGCTAAAAGTGAATGGAGAGGGCTATGCTTGGAGTTTCCCTGCGTGATCGAATCAGGAATGAGGAGATCCGCAGGAGAACCAAGGTAACCGACATAGCCCGCAGAATTGCCAAACTTAAGTGGCAGTGGGCAGGGCACATTGCTCGCAGAACAGATGGCCGATGGGGCCGAAAGGTTCTGGAGTGGCGACCACGTACCGGAAGACGTAGCGTTGGAAGGCCTCCCACAAGGTGGACCGACGACCTTGTGAAGGCCGCAGGAACCCGTTGGATGCGAGATGCACAGAACCGGTCGAAGTGGAAGTGCTTGGGGGAGGCCTATGTCCAGCAGTGGACGTCTTTTGGCTGAAATGATGGTGTGTATCGGCAACGAAGATGCTAACCGTACTGTCGCACCGGGGAGTGCGCGGAGAGGTGACAGAGGAAGCGGGAGACTCCCGCATTCCAGCGATCTCATGTTAATGCACCAACATTCCGCCAGTTGTCTTTAGGTGTCATATAATAAGGAGCGAGCCGGTTGCCACTTTGTGCTTTCTTAGGGTTCCGTACCCAAAAGGTAAAAACGGGACCCTATAACTCCACTGTCCGTCTGTCACCAGGCTGTATCTCATGAACCGTGATAGTTAGACAGTTGAAATTTTCACAGATGATGTATTTCTATTGCCGCTAAGTGCGAGTGGGATTCGCACACGAAGGGTTCCGTACCACAAGGCAAAAACGCCGAAAAAAAACGCGTTTCTTAAATATTTATTTTATTTTTAGTATTTCTTGTTAAACCGGCAACAGAAATACATAATTTGTGAAAATTTCAACTGTCTAGCTATCGCGGTTCTTGAGATACAGCCTGGTGACAGACAGACGGACGGACGGACAGATAGCGAAGTCTTAGTAATAGGGTCCCGTTTTTACCCTTTGGGTACGGAACCCTAAAAACACAGCTTTGTGGTAGACAGGCAGACGGCGTAGGTTACTGAACCTACGCCGTCTGCCTGTCTACCACAAAGCTGTGTTTTTGTGTTTTGTGTTTGGTGTCGACGGGACCACATTACTGAATGTGGTCCCGTCGACACCACTCGGGGACGGTACCCTAATAGAAACGTAATGTGTCCTCACCTGGGGCTGGTAACCGTTCTCGTCAGCTACGTACTGAAGCTGGACAGCTTCACCCTCGGGGGAAGTCCAGCTGGCCGCGCCCTGAACGACCTCCGCTGCGTTCTCCTGTACACAACATAGAAATTCAGTCAGATAATAGATAATAGCTTTATGTTACGGTCAGGGGCCCAAGTCTGCTATTTTTATTATAAATTCGTCATTCCAACACGATACCATTGTCATTTTGCTAAAAGTTCGTAATCTGCTAAATTCATAATGGTCGATCATTGGTCGGTCAATGGCACAGAACATATTATACGATACTCGTAACGAATGACTGCACAATGACGTTCTAATGGTAGGTCACTGATCAAAGGAACTGTCAAAATTTTAGCAGATTACCGCCTAGTCAGTCATTCATTTGTCATTATGTACGAGATTACCATTCTATGCCGTTTCTTTCAATGGAGTGTCAGTGGCCATTGGAATGTCATAATGACGCCATTATATTAGTAGATTACCAAACTTGACAAAATCAACAATTATGAAATCAATGATAGACCATTCTGACACTATTGTAATAGCAGACTTGAGGCCCTGGGAACTTGATTCGTGAACAGATTGACACTACGTCAATTTGTCGTGTTGTAGCCAAAAAGTTCCAAGTGTACAGATTTGATTTGAATTTACGAACAAATTTTTTTTGTTTACCATATGAAAATCAACAGCACAGTCGCTTTAGCAACGAAAATAAAGTTTAAAAAAAGGATTAGATTCCGGAATGTCGATGATGCGTCAGAATCGACATTTCGGAACGTCCAAAAACGCTTCGGGACGCATCAAAGACACTTCAGGACGTGCCATAATAAATGCTTCGACGATCCAGCCTGTCCCTTGCTGCCCTCCCCAGCCGTACCCCACAGGGGATGCCCTTAGCGTGTATATAGTCGCTTAGTTTATAAGTTTTATACCATGCCTGGAGGCCTTCATTTATTAAGGTATTCACGGGATGGCCCGATTAAGCAGCCGATAACCTCCCAGACCTGAACTGCCAGAGACCATTCCAAAAAAAAATATGCTTCAGAACATGTCATAGACACGGGACGCGTCACAGACACTTCGGGACGCGTCACAGTTTTAGGGACAAGCTATACGAACCATAAACAAATCAAGACGTTTCATAGACAACTCACCGAGCCGGCGTTCTTGAGTGAGCCGCTCTCGCTGGCTGCGATGCCGTTGTTCGTCTCATACGCCCACTGGTACTGCCCCTCCACACCCACATCTGGAAGAAAATAAAATACAGAATTAATGAACTATCCGTGGATGGCCAAAGGGGGCCCGTGGCTAAATAATAACAGCCGCACAGGTCGATCGATCGGGTTATGCTACGCTTGCCGCGGTTGGTCTGTGGATGGGTGACCATCTTTACATACCGAGGTCCTTCCGTGCAGCCGTTGGTCCCGGCTGTCATTCGTGGATCGGGTAGTCAGAAGCCCGAAAGTCTGACAACCAGTCTTACCAAGGGGTATCGTATTACCCAGTAACTGTGTTGTGGAGGCCAGATAAGCAGTCGTTCCATGTAAAATACTGGTATTCAGCTGCATCCGGTTAAACTGGAAGCCGACCCCAACATAGTTGGGAAAAGGCTAGGCAGATGATATATCATCATCTGTCTAGTCTTTAAAGACTAGGTAAGACTGGTTATCAGACTTCCGGGCTTCTGACTACACGTAACGACTGTCAAAGATCCACGAATGACAGCCGGGACCAACGGCTTAACGTGCTTTCCGAGGCACGGAGGGGTCACGGTATGTAAAGACGGTCACCCATCCACAGACCAACTGCGGCAAGCGTAGCTTAACCTGATCGATCGACCTGTGCGGCTGTTATCATTTAGCCAGGGGCCCCTCTCACAGAAGAAGGCTACTTCCGTTCAATTCTCTGACTGCCAGCATAGCTGTAGGTATGTATACAACGTTATTTTTAGTATTATATGCGAAACCTGAATATAGTTTGTTCAGAATAACTAACTGAATCGATTCCAATAATTTTTACCCCATGTTATATTTAGTCCCAAAAATATTTAAAAAAGGTTAAAAGTTGAACACCGAGCGACACTGAGTAGGTTATCCAATCTCCGCGCCCAACAGTTAGGTACCTAGGTACTATTGTCAATGAGCGCAAGACGGAGCGGCGCGAGTGAGCATGTTTTTGTACGGACAAACAGGTAACTTAACAAGCTTATAACTTTGTGACCTTTCATGATACAGTTTTGAAATTTTGTACATAGATTCTTTACATAAAAATACTAGACACGGGTTTCGGGTTTCGCATATACTAAAAATAACGTTGTATATGGCTGTTAATCTTACCTAGTTCCTGCTTCAGGATCTCTGCGTGCGATTCATCGTTCCCTTGCTTAGGTAGGATGTGGGACACGTCGGCAGCCACCATCGCCACACAAACTGACAGGATAAAGAATTTCTGTGAAAAAAAAAAACAGAAAAAAAAAATGTAGGTAAATCATACCCCAGTAACTGGGTAACACGATACCCCTTGGTAAGACCTGGGGGTCTACTCCGAAGCGGTTAACCACCGTATCGGCCGAATGTTCGGTCATTTTCTATTACCTTTCATTTCCTATATTGACTATAGGTCCCGACCAAACTGTGCCAATCCGAACCTTTTTAGAACCCTTACCCTTTTCTTACCTTTTTTTTTATTTAAATTCGTAGTAGGACAACAATATTCGAATCAGAAAATGACCGAACATTTGGCCGACACGACAATCAACCACTTCGGAGTAGACCCCCAGTAGGTACTACCTGTAACGACTGTTAAAAATCAACGAATTTAGCTGTTTCAAAAAGTTTCCTGCTTCAAACATTATAATGTGGATAAGACAGATTAAAACAGAAGACGACCTAGCAGGGGGATCAGGGGGTCTAAAAAGGCCACTTTGGAAAATCATAAAAGGATAACATTATGAATCGTAATATGGCGAAGACAGTCCGTTCTTTTTTTCGCTGCACTACGAGGCACTACGTAGGTATAATCAAAGAGATTGGGATTTGATTTGGATCGGATTGATTGGTATTTTAGCACTGACAAAAAAAATAACTGAAAAATGCTTCACCAATGGGATTTGATACGATTAACTTAACAGTTATCTGTACATTCTGTTATCCTTTTATGATTCTGCCAAAGTGGCCTTTTTAAGCCCCCAGACCGGAATAAATCATTTCGACCGCGTAGGAATTGCTCCTTCCTATGAAATTGCGTTTTTTTTAATAACCAGCTATAATTTTGTACGCTAGGGGTTCTAGAATCATGTTTATTCAACTAATATACAGGGTGATTGGAAGATGGGTGCAAAGCTTTAAGGCGAAGATAGTACAGACAATTTAGAACCATTTAAGACATGGTTGTCTTAGACGAAGTCTTACTACTTTTTTTTTACCAATTTCTTAAGATTTTTTTCAAAAAATCCTAAAGTTTTAACTAAACTATTTATTTATGGCCAAATTGAATGATAAACGAATTCATTTTCATTGTATTTAATTAAAGTAATGTGTAAGCAATCTAGCAAAACATGTTTTAGGCCTCTGTGTCGTTAGACATTTTTTTTACAGATATTTAAAGTTCATAACAAATTTTAAAATTCATAAATACTTTTTGTAAACCTTATTTTAAAAATAACGGAGCGTGCTTTTTTTGTTCAAACCTTTTTGAAAACATGCTTGATAATCGCTCTTTCTTTTGAGGTAACATTTACGCAGATATCTTACAAATTATTGAAATTAGGACCTAAAAACCAATTTAAGGGAGAAATTTTAAATTTTAGGCAGTCTAAATAAAACAACATTTGAATTAAATTTATTTATGTTTCATGGTCAAAACGTTGTCCGTGATTCCTAATACAAGCACGGCTCCGTCTTCTCACTTCTGTTGTTGTTATTTTCAACATCATCTCCAGCTTCATTGTTTCAAACTCTGAATTCATTCTTTCTGTCAGTTCTTCTCTCGTGTTTATTTCAACATTCGTATACACCAGCTCCTTGGCCCGGCCCCACACGAAAAAGTCCAGCAGGGTCAGATCTGGTGAGCGAGCGGGCCAAGGAGCTAGTGTATACGAATGTTGAAATAAACACGAGAGAAGAACTGATAGAGAGAATGAATTCAGAGTTTGAAACAATAAAGCTGGAGATGATGTTGAAAATAACAACAACAGAAGTGAGAAGACGGAGCCGTGCTTGTATTAGAAATCACGGACAACATTTTGAACATGAAACATAAATAAATTAAATTCAAATGTTGTTTTATTTAGTCTGCCAAAAATTTAAAATTTCTCCCTCAAATTGGTTTTTAGGTCCTAATTTCAATAATTTGTAAGATATCCGCGTAAATGTTACCTCAATAGAAAAAGCGATTAACAAGCATGTTTTCAAAAAGGTTTGAACAAAAAAAGCACGCTCCGTTTTTTTTAAAATAAGGTTTACAAAAAATATTTATGAATTTTAAAATGTTTTATGAACTTTAAATGTCTGTAAAAAAAAATTCTAACGACACAGAGGCCTCAAACATGTTTTGCTAGATTGCTTACACATTGCTTTAATTAAATACAATAAAAATGAATTCGTTTATCATTCAATTTGGCCATAAATAATAGTTTAGTTAAAACTTTGGGAATTTTCGAAAAAAATCTTAAGAAATTGGTAAAAAAAAAGTGGTAAGACTTCGTCTAAGACAACCATGGCTTAAATGGTTCTGAATTGCCTGTACTATCTTCGCCTTAAAGCTTTGCACCGATCTTCCAATCACCCTGTATAATCATAATCAGCCTATAATGTTCCCACTGCTGGGACACAGACCTCCTCTCTGTGAGAGGGAGCGGGCCGTAATCCACCACGCGGGCCCAGTGCGGGTTGGCAGATGCCACATGTCTTCGAATTTTTGGGTCTAGGACATGCCGGTTTCCTCACGATGTTTTCCTTCACCGTTTTGAGAGTAGTGGTAATGAAATAATTTACACAAAGTAAAGCGCCTGTCTGGGTTCGAACCTACTACCTACAACTCGGTAAGTCGGGGCCGTTACCACTGGGCCACCACTGCTCTCAACAAAGGGCAAATTTTTCAATAAAAAAAAATCTGCAGGAAAACGAATTAAAATAATCTTTTAGCTTAAAAAAACATGTTGGCATTGGCTCAATGTGCCAGTAGCCATTAAGTACCTAAAATATGTAAAAATGTGCGCTTTTGGTCCCGCTCTCACTTGTGAAAAACACAGAGCTCGCGAAATGCAAAAACATTTTGTATCACCAATTTTAATTCATAAAAGGTTTCAACACTATATAACGCAGTTTTAAATATAAATATTCATTATTGTATGTTTATGAATGAAATAAGCTTAAAAATGCTGCAATACGCATGTGCATAAATATACATTTGATTATTTTTTATGCAAATTACTAGTTGACCCGACAGACGTCTTGTCCAATTTTCAATAGTTTATACAAAAATCGCATAGAAGTTTTTCCCGAATTTAATTTTTTTTTCCGGAAAACCTGTCCTATTTATCTTTCCCTAAAAACTAATTCGGACAATTAGGCACTTTGCAAATGAAGCAACTATTGCAGCAACTGGCAACTATCTGTTTACATAGATAGATAAACCATTTATTTGGCGCACACAAAAGACAGCACAACACACAAAAGTACAATATTAGATGATAACCAAACTTGGGTAGTTTGGTTGATTATGATTGATTCATATTTGATTCATATCATGATTATAAATTATAAAAACAAAGTGCCGATAAAAAAAAGCAAAATGAAAAACACACATCGAAATAAAAGTGACACTATGACGAATAAAATTAGTAATATACGACTCGGGCTATTTAGTTGTAGCAACTGGCAACTTTAAAAGGAAAATTTAAAAAAAGTTGATAGTTTCCTCAACTAAAGTTGCTCCATCTGCAAAGCTCCTTAGAAACATTTTAAAACAAAACATTGCCATTTTAATTTTTATAATTAAAACAACATTTTATTTTTACAAATTAACGATGCCTGTGAATATAAAAAACGAGCTGCAAATAGCTGTTTTAAAAATAAATTTAGAATTTTCCCGAAATAAAAAAATACTTACATAAAAAGAAACAAAATGTTTTTTTTTTTGACCTAAACTTTACTAAAGTTTTAAGTGTATTCACAATAACTCACCATTTTTATTTTTTAAGCTGTTCACTGCACAAGATCTCACAACTGACTGCTTAAACTTATATCTTTGGCTGTATATAAATCATTATTACTTGCTCACGCGCAAGGTCGCGATGACACTTCGCGGCTGCTATTCAAAACGAGATGGGCAGGAGTGTTAGTAGTGGTAGACATAACATTAGAACATCAAGCTTGTAATACCTGAAGGGGGTAAGTACAGACACCTCTAGGGTAAGCTTTAGACCCTTCTAGGATATAAAAAGAAAGAAAATAGTAAGTACATTAAGTAATAATAGCCGCACGGGTCGATCGATCAGGTTAAGTTAGCTTGCCGCGGTTGGTCCGTGGATGGGTGACCATCTTTAAAGACCCTGCCCCGTTGGTCTCGTGGTTGCAAGTGCGACTGCTGAGCGTGGGGTCCTGGGTTCGATTCCCGGGTCGGACAAAGTGTTATTGGGTGTTCCATTAGGAATTTCTTAGTAACAGTCCGAAGTTTGGAAGTTGGCGGTTTAATACCCCCGTGCCTCGGAAAGCACGTAAAGCCGTTGGTCCTGCGCCTGAACTCTCCCCGGTCGTGTCGGATTGCCGTCCCATCGGACTATGAGAGTAAAGGAACAGAGAGTGCACCTGTTTTTGCGCACACACTTGTGCACTATAATATCTCCTGCGTACCTGGCTAATCTCCATTGAGACGGTCCACGGTGGTGTGGTCCACTGTGGCCACCGTGACCGAAAACGGTCGGGGAGGCTATTATTATTATCTTTAAAGACACAGTTTGTATATACACATCTATAATAATATATGTAAAATTCCAAGTCCTGACTGACTGATATATCAACGCACAGCCTAAACCACTGGTCCTAGAGACATGAAATTTGTAGGGTGTGTTCTTGGTGAATAGTTTCACAAAGAACACACTATTCACTAAGAAAGGGGTATTCCAGCCCTAAGAGGGTGAATGGTGGACGGGTGAAATTTCACGTGCACGAAGTCGTGGGCAGAAGCTTGTAAAAGATTAAATATAAAATCATGAAGTAAACTCAAACCATTTATTTCAATTAAACCATTAAGAGGCACTTTTGAACTGTCAAGAAGTCAGTCAGTCAGAAAATATGAAGCTAGTTGCCCATTCCAAAGCGTAGGTACCTCTGGAGAAGAACGGGCAAGAAACTCCATGGACACTCTTTTAAATTATTTTTTTACAAAAATATTAGTTACATCATTAATGTTGAATTTACAATTATACAATACAAAGGAAATTGAGTTTATACAATGCAAAGATAGTCTTACAATCTTCAGCAGTTCTAACAGTATTTTCAAGTGTTAATCAATTTGGTTAGTAAAAAGTTAACTACACTTTCATAAATCCCTCTCACAGTACTTCTGACATGCCAACAAAATCTTCGTCCATTCGTCCGCAAACAGATCGTTTGTTGGATTAGAGTCCAAGAGATCAGTAAGTGCGGCCAGAGTACGTGGTACTGGGGACTTAGCACGCGCAACTGTGCGACATGGAGGCACAGCAAACAGCCTGTGCTTTCTGCCGCCACAGTAGTTGTCTGGCACAAAGAAGCGAGCCAGCACAGCATGTAGATCAGGCGCGTCAATAGTGCCACGGAGCGTCTTACAGGCTATGGTGAGCTGGTCTTTCACAGTTTTGTTTCCTACTACTGGCATGTGAACTGCTGTACTTCTGAAGGATATATTCAACTAGCAGTGCCCCGCGGTTTCACCCGCATAAGTGTCGATCCCGTGGGAATATCGGGACTAAAAACTATCCTATGTCCTTTCCCGGGACTCAAACTAACTATAAGTACCTACTAAATTTCATCTAAATCGGTTTAGCGGTTTAAGCGTGAAGAGGTAACAGACAGACAATTTCGCATTTATAATATTAGTATGGTTTTTTTTTTCAACGAAGGTAAAAAAAGATGACCTAAATCACAAAATAAACATCTGGTCATTGGTCACCAATCAATATCCAAACCTTGGGCAAAGTTGCTTAACCAGAAATCTTACGTTGTCGAAACACTGGCGTGACATCATTTTTAACGCGCAGACGATATTATTAATCATTGAAGAGCTTTCTTTGTAGGGATGTCGTTTTAAAAGTAAACGTTTTAGTAAAAAATGTCTTGTCATAATATGACAATTGACGTATCATTGGAAGCGTATTGATCGCCGCTGGTTATAGGCTATGTGACGTCACATTAAATTAAATATGGCGCCCTCTAGCGGAAATAAAGTCATGACCTAAAAAGTACCTTGCCGTGGTCGCATGCCGCTGTACTAACATACAAAGCTATGTTAGCATGCGATCACGGTTATCTACTTTCTTGTTTCATCCTTTTCAGTAGTCTGGTTTTAGTTTTTTAACTTATTTTTACAAAGTAATCTTCACATTGCGAAGATTGATTGAAGGTGTACCTATAAACCCCTTTGGGGAATTCAGGCATAATGTTATGTCATGTTTCATTCTGTAGATGACCCATTTATTGTTAATCTGTAACTTTCTATTATAACTGAAACATTTCGTAGATTCGCATCGGATATTTCTTATCATTCATAAACCCTTTTACATGAGGACAAAGTTGATATGCCCGCTCCGTCTGAGTGGGCCGTAGTCCACCACGAGGGCCCCGTGCGGGTTGGTGTGTAGCGGTATCTACAAACGCCACATGCGAACAACGCGTCATACTCACGTCACGCAAAATCCTGCATTGCGGAAGCAGAGTTTAGGTACCGCGCAACTAGCATAGATACAACGGCCCGACATGAACCATTGGGCAGTTGCCCGCCAGACACAACACCCGTCTAGTCGGAGGATCCTCTCTTTTCTATAGAGTATGAGTGAACTTTACACCCTGTTCCTCATACCTCTATAGGTGCATGTCACATGTCTTTGAATTTTCGGTTCAAGAAGTTCACGATTTCCTTTCTTCACAAAGGAAAAAGTCCCGACAAAATAGGTGCTCATTTAAGAACATCTCACCAAAAATCTGAAGGATCAAGTTTTTTTTTTCTCAGAAATTATCTTTTTGCCCAACCCTACGTCATGTTCTTGTAAGTACAATACATTGAACTTTAGCACTCGTCTGCCGACCTACTTACGGTAACTCACGATAATACATCGTCATAAGGGCTTTCTCTTGCACTTTTGATGGCCACATGAATATTGTGCGGCGTAGAATACCCACTACTTGTACCCTGAAGCTCATGAATATTGTGCGGCGTAGAATACCCACTACTTGTGCCCTGAAGCTAGGAATAGGGAAGTTTTAGAGGAGTATAAACTAGAACGTTTACTTGTTTTTATCGAGCAAAGGCCCGAGCGTTACCTGTAGATCCTATATTTCAACAATGGTCGCAAGCCAAGGTAGAAAGAAATGTTACAGCACGCGTGGCATGAGCACCGGTTTGTCGACGGAAGAGTAGACAAAGATGACGTTCCGTGTAGACAGTACGACGGCAGCAAAGTAGAGTCAACTGCACTTTTTACGATATTCACTCTTTTACTAAATTCGACTCGGAATTCTTTGTTTTGTCGCGTATGTATGTATTGTTTACGCAATCACACAACATAACATCACGCCTGTATAGGGTATACAGGCGCGTTAAAAGGGTAGGCAGATGTGTTCAATAGCTTCCTGTCACTGATATTCACATAGCAAGTAGTGTTACTTATATGAATTTGTGTGGGGTAGGTAGGTACAACTCAAAAGCGAAATTATAGTTATTTTTCACTTTGTAGTGTTTTTTTTTTGTAAAAAAGTTTTGTTCGCCCAATGCTTCGCCACTTGCACGGCGTTATCGGTGGCAGCACCCAGTGGTATCGGCCTCGATTTACGAGTTGGAGGTCGTGAGTTCACACCCAGACAGGCACTTTGTGTTTTTAATTTCATGTCCACTACTCCAGTGCTGGATTAGCCCATAAGCAAATTAAGCAATTGCTTAATGCCAAATGTTGCACAGCCTAAATGGAGCCTCCCGGCGGGTTGGCCTCGGCATGAATTTGGACAAGACAAAAGTCATGTACAATTCCCACGTCTTGCCGAGTCCAATCCATATCGAAGGGTCGCTTCTCGAAGTTGTGAAGGATTATGTCTACCTAGGCCAAGTCATCCAGCTCGGTAGACACAACTTTGAGAAAGAGGCCGACAGGAGGATCCAGTTGGGTTGGGCAGCATTTGGAAAACTTCGTCAAGTCTTCTCGTCGCCTATCCCGCAGTGTTTGAAGACTAAGGTCTTCAACCAGTGCGTCCTGCCCGTCATGACATACGGTGCTGAAACGTGGACACTGACAGTCGGGCTGGTCCACAAATTCAAGGTCGCTCAGCGCGCTATGGAGCGAGCTATGCTCGGAGTCTCTCTGAAGGATAAAATCAGGAATGAAATTATCCGGAAAAGAACCGGAGTTACCGACATAGCTTGCAGAGTAAGCAAACTGAAGTGGCAGTGGGCTGGCCATGTCTGTCGAAGGACCGATGGCCGGTGGAGCAGACGAGTCCTGGAGTGGAGACCGCGTATCGGCAAGCGTAGTGTGGGACGCCCCCCAGCTAGATGGACGGACGACCTAAAGAAGGTGGCTGGGGTAGACTGGATGCGGAAGGCGGAGGACAGGGTGCTGTGGCGCAGTCTGGGAGAGGCCTATGTCCAGCAGTGGACTGCGATAGGCTGAGTTGATTGATTGATTAGGGCATCACGTCTCGGGGGGCACCATAAGGCAGAAACAGCACAGAAACAGTATTTGCTAGCACATGAAAGACAAGGCTGTTTATCAGCAAGATATTACAAGACCCAAATGTCACTCTAGAGATGTGCGCCAATCTTTACAAATCGCTCGTCGTTGTTTTGAAAAAATACGAGGTGACTAGTGGATAGGAGGGTCTACAGGCGTGGATTGCTTAGGGCATCAAGAAGTCTTAATCCCCGACTGCAACGGTGAAGGAAAACGTCGTGAGGAAACCGGCGTGCCTGAACCCGAAAAATTCGAAGACATGTGACATCCTCTAGGTCCGCCATACAAGTGTCCCAGCAGTGGGAACATTATACTGGCTGATTATGCAGATATCAATTCGGCTGCAAGTTCTAGGGCACAGAACGCAGGCATAGGTAATACGGGCTGGTTTCCGCAACTCCACGTCAATGCGCGTATTTTGTGTACGGGTGGGAAAATCGATTATTCGATCCACCCCAGCTCCTCAAGGAAGGCCAGCAACGCCTTGATGTTACTGACCGTCTCACGTAGGGTACCTGGGTTACCGAAGTACACAGCCCTGTACGTGGCGACCACCGGGCAGTTTAGAAGCACATGTGCTGCTGTCTCGTCATCCTCCATGCAGGCCCTGCACAGCGGACTGTCTGTTACTCCTAAGTCCTATGTCATAGAGGTGTTTATTAAATGACCCGTGGCCAGTTAAAGCTGCGGTAACTATACGCAGCTTTTGCTTAGTTAGACGGAGAACCTGTTTCGTGAGGCGGGCATCCAATGTGGGAAGTGCTTCCCTAGCCTGCCTGCATTCGCCTCGATCCGTCCAAAGTTTGTCGTGCTGGTCTCTGGTGCGTTTCCTTACCAGAGTGCGTAAAAAGAGAAGGCAGGCATTCACTTTTAATAATAAATTTACAAAAGACGTGACCTTACCACAGGCCGGCCCACGCGAGAGTTATCCGTAACAAAAGTGCGTATTTCTCCACAGTTACGACATGTGCCTGTACTGTGACAGACGGACTGACGCATGACGGACTGATAGATAGGTTGTAACATTAATTATTACTTGCTAATTTTTGAAGATGACATTTGAGTTATAAAAGATTGTTACTTCAGATTGTGTGGTAATGTGTTTGGATAGTTAGTTTTGTGAATTTGAACTCTGTCTATGAATGGTATTTCTTAATGTTGAATTTGACAGATTGTGGTAGCTTCATGAACTTTTTTTTTTGGGGGGTATTGCCAAATAACTTTTCCCGCTCTGGGCGGAGCGGGAGGGCGTGTCAGACTTTTACTGACTAAACCCACCCATGTTCCTTCTGTTGCCTGTGCCAGGGGCCACGGTATCTCTTTCGAACAACCCGCGACCCTGACAGGCATCGGCCCTAGCGGACCCGGGCCTGGTCCTTACCGGACGGCGAGCTGCCCATTGCTCGCCGTCCGCAACCACCCACCATCCGGACATCGGCTGTCGACTCCCGATGCCCAGGGCGTCTCCTGCGGCGACTAGGGGCGTGAGGGCGCAAAGATTGCCTCTCCCTCACGCGTTCCGCCCCCTCCTTCGCAAGCATTACCGCTTCGCAGAAGGAGGTGACGGCTTCCCATGCACTCTCACTCCGTACCATGGCCTGGACCAGGGCCGCCGCCGTGAGGATGTGGCGGTGCTCCGCCCAAGCCGGGCAGACCTCCGCCGTATGCTCCACCATAGCTTGATGTGCTGGCGTCTGTACTTCGACGTATAGTTGACCATGTCATGAAAAAGTGCCTTTCCATGGCTACACAGAAGAGGGGAAGAGGAAGACCTCAAACCACATGGATGACGAAGGTCCAAAAGGACATGAAGGTCTAAAAGGACAAGAAGTGAGATGGGACTTACAGAGGATGTTGCACGAGACCGAAATAAATGGTATGATTAAGAAAAGAAAATGAGTTTTTTTGCGGTAAACATGACGCAGAAAAGAACACACAAAAAAATAACAAAATGGGGCCATCGCTCAGCATAATGCGGAATAACCTTATGCGGAAAGCCGACCCCGTGTAACGGGAAAGGCGAGGCCAAAAAAAATAATATGACTAACATATCGCACGGTTTGATGATTAAATCATAGGTGGAATCCTATAATTTAATCACCAAATCGTGCATATGTCAATAGGCTTATGTATTTAAATATGCAAAGTTCAGCTTATAATGCGTGTCAATAAGTTAATTTGTTTGAAAGGTCGCCGCCGCCGGCCCGATAGGACTAGTGTATTTAATTTGATGTGTAGGTAAATGAGGAGATAATCAGCTGTTCCCGTGAGAGGTACCACAGCAAATGTATCTATACTCTGCCTGGTCAGGTCCACTCAATCTGTGTGGTTCTTTCCTGTGTGTTAAATCATGGTCTTCACATGATCTGACCAAGATTATGTCTGGACTCTAAAAGAGACTGTGACCTCTGAGTTTGCTTCGGCCTTTAGAATAGAATACTCTTTATTATGTACACCATATAAATTACAGACATAATTATAGAAGCTGTACAAAGGGTGACACAATGGGCGGTCTTATCGCTAAAAGCGATCTTTTAAAGACAACCTTTGGATGGATTAAAAAAGGGGAAGGACAGACAAATATTGTAGGTAGTCTGTGGTGTACCATCACCATGTGGTGGCCTTTCTTCTCAGAGTAGTCAGATAGGAAACGCTGACCTTATTTAGTTTAAAAAAATATGATTGATGCGTATAAGTGTTTGTACAAACCTACTTACCAAAATCATTTATCGTTCCCATTGTTCCCAATGCTGGAACACACACGACTTAGATTTTTCGGTTCTAGGACATGCCGTTTTTAGGGTTACGGAACCAAAAGGGTAAAAACGGGACCCTATTACTAAGACTCCACTGTCCGTCTGTCACCAGGCTGTATCTCATGAACCGTGATAGCTAGACAGTTGAAATTTGATGTATTTCTGTTGCCGCTATAACAACAAATACTAAAAACAAAATAAAATAAATATTTAAGGGTGGCTCCCATACAACAAACGTGTTTTTTTTCGGCATTTTTGCCTTGTGATACGGAACCCTTCGTGTGCGAGTCCGACTCGCACTTGGCCAGTTTTTTTTTTTGATGCGTCATTTTTTCCGCAAATAAACGTATTTCTTTCTATAACAGTTTGTCTGACCTGGGAATTGAACCTAGGACACCCACGCTCAGTTGTCGCGCTTTCTACCAATAGACCAGGGAGGCACTCGTTATAAATCTTTCGTAACTCGTAAGCTCGCTATTCATGCTAACCGAATGATTGATGATATACTTAAAGTTAATTCTATAACTTTACGTTAATGAATTATTTATTATTATAAATTCCTTTAACTCGAAAACAATAATAAGAAACGGTTAAATGTCAATGTCAAATTCTTTGGGAAATAAAACTATAATCATTTCTTTGTCAGAATCATTATTATCTGTCTAGCCTTTTCCCAACTGTATTGGGGTCGGCTTCCAGTCTAACCGGATGCAGCTGAATACCAGTATTTTACATGGAGCGACTGCCTATCTGACCTCCACAACCCAGTTACTGGGTAATACGATACCCCTTGGTAAGACTGGTTGTCAGACTTGGGCTTCTGATTACCCGCAACGAGTGTCAAAGATCCACGATTGACAGCCGGGACCAACGGCTTAACGTGCTTTCCGAGGCACGGAGGGGTCTCGGTATGTATGTCTCTCACCGATCCACACACCGACCGCGGCAAGCGTAGCTTAACCTGATCGATCGACCTGTGCGGCTATTATTATTTAGCCACGGGCAATAATAATATTATAGCGTAATAATGACACATACACACACACAAAGCTGTTGGCCCTACGCCTGAACTCTCTCCGGTCGTGTCGGATTGCCGTCCCATCGGACTATGAGAGTAAAGGAACAGAGAGTGCACCTGTGTTTGCGCACACACTTGTGCACTATAATATCTCCTGTGTACCTGATTAATCTCCAGGTATCTTGAGGTCAGATTATAGGCAGTCGCTCCATGTAAAATACTGGTATTCAGCTGCAGCCGGTTAGACTGGAAGCCGACCCCAACATAGTTGGGAAAAGGCTTGGCAGATGATGACAAGGGGCCCAAGTCTGCTATTTTTATAAATTCGTCATTCCAACACGATCCCATTGTCATTTTGCTAAAAGTTCGTAATCTGCTAAATTCATAATGGTCGATCATTGGTCGGTCAATGGCACAGAAATATACGATACTGGAAGTACCGCTTTCTGATCCAGCTACCTACCCAACGAGAGTCTCCTCAGTTGTTGGTCAGAACATAATATACACAATACTCGTAACGAATTAAAAGCAATGACTGCATAATGACGTTCTAATGGTAGGTCACTGAACAAAGGAACTGTCAAAATTTTTGCAGATTACCGCCTAACTCAGTAATTAATCTGTCATTATGTACGAGATTACCATTCTATGCCATTTCTTTCAATGGAGTGTCAGTGGTTGACCATTGGAAAGTCATAATGACGCCATTATATTAGTAGATTACCAAACTTGTCAAAATCAACAATTATAAAAATAAAATAAATAAAATAAAATCTTTTTAATTCAGGCATTATTTTGCCCATAATATTGTTAGTACCTACAACTTATAAACTATGTTAGACACATTACAAAAGAATAAAATAAATAAAAGAAAAAATCAGAATTAAATTAAATTAATTAAATTTTTTAAAAATTACTATTAAAATTAAAAATCAAAATTATAAGAAAAATGAAAGAAAAAATTAATTTAAGTATTTGCCGCCCGCTGGCGCCCCGGGCACACGCACTTGTGCTTGAACCCAGTGCCCCAGAAGGGGGCTGTCCAGCTTGTGGCTGAGCACGTTCAGGATGGTTGGAATTATGAAATTAATGAAATGATAGACCATTCTGACACTATAATAATAGTAGATTTGAGGCCCTGGCTAATCTCCATTGAGATTGGCCACCGTGACCGTAAACGGTCGGGGAGGCTATTATTATCTCAGCATGTTTCTGCAGTGAGAACATTATACGCTGATTAATTGATTACGAAGCAGACGGGTCACCAGTAAAGCCATACAAACCACAAAATAGATGTAAACACAAGTATTGCGTAGTAAGATACACATCACTTTGTAAACGAATAGTAATATATATAAAGGTGAAGGGCGAAACGTGCATAGAATTGTATGGCGGTAGAACTGTACTGACTAATGAGGTATTTATAGAAAACGTAAAAAGATCAGCGAAGCTTATTTATGGCTTACCAACCAAATACATTATGTCGCAGCCAACTAGCTTAAGGGGCTCACAGGACCTAAACGCAAAAAAACGCAAGTTTTAGAAACAATAAAAGTATGTGATCGACTACAGTAAACAAAATCAGAAAAATATATGATATTCTTCAGGGTATATGCTAGGTAGATAGTGTGTTGAAAACATAATACAACTAATTTGGTACAACAGAAAAAAATCATGAAGATACCTCTAAAAACTTTCTTTTTACAATAAAAAACATACTAATATACATACAATCATTCTGTTTTTTTTGTCAGATTATTCTACAAGCAACATACTAAAATACTAGTGTTTTAATTTTTTAGTCCAAACAATAGATTTTTTGTAATTAAATATTTGTTTCATATTTTTCAATAAATTACCAGCGTTGTGTCATCGCGCTTCTCTTTCTTTTCTATGCAGTCCGACAGTGACCGCGCTTTAAGTCATGTAAGCCCCTTAATATGCCTTTTATCTGAACGACGCCGTTCAGCTAGCGGACTGATACTTCTTTTTTTGTTTCGGGGTGCAAAATCCTCATGAATGTCCGCCGCCCTGGTAGGCGAAAGGGTCTGTCAGACTCTTACTGACTAAAAACCACCCCGGTGTTCCCTTCGCTCACTTGGACCGGGGATCATGGGATCTTGTGCGCCGTCCACGATCCCCGACTGGACCGCCCGCCTTTGCGGGCTAACCTCAAATCCGCGGGGGAGTGAGTTGTAAAGCCGCGTTTCCATTAGGCAACAATTGACGCGCAACATGTTGCACAACAAGTTGCCCAACATGTTGAAAGTCAGAGCGGAACTTTTGTTGAACAACGTTGCTGTCTGTCTACGCATCTACTACTTTACGTCAGTCGTCGACAACATGTCGCCAGAGGAACTTGTGTTGATTTCAGCGGCATTTCAATTAATATGAGCACTCGTTCGTTACACCACACTACGGACATTGTTGCGCGTCACGTCTCCACTGGACAACAATTGATGCTCAACTAACGATGCTCTTTAAACAAACAACAAGCCGCACGTCGTGTTGCGCGCCAGCTGGCAACGTCGCGCGCTGTTGTGCCGCGTTGCCGTACATGTTGAGCGTCACGTGTCGCGCGCCAAATGTTGCCTAGTGGAAACGCGGCTTTAGACTCCCCCCGCGACGTCTTATAGGAGGGCGCGTGGAACACTACGCGAGCGGCCTGAGCCATTCAATCAAACAGCTATGCAAATGACTTGGATCGCTTACTTTGTAACTCCTTGCCTAGACGTTTAAATTGTCATTTGATTGATCGGTGATTAATTTAAAGCGGCAGTGATTGCCGAAGCGCAAACTTTTATTTTGGGAAGTCTGTACTTGTTACTGTTTGTATGTATTTTATTATTCGAATCGCGTCTAAAACATTCTAAAGTCTACAAGCCAGAGGTCAAGGTGCACAAATAATAGGTAAGGCATGCGCATGACCGATGCACAGCAGTACGCGGCTATTTCAGGAAATAACCACATTTTTTAATGTGGTACGGTCAGCGACAAAATTCGATTAACACTTCAGTTTTTTTTTAAATCTCAGTTATTGAACAAAACATTTGTTCAATTTTGAACAAATATTTTGCTCAATTTTTTCTGCCTCGCCTTTTCCAAACTACACACATCAAAAGTGTCTAGGGATCAAGCATTTTTATGCGGATTTCTTGAGATTGAGATGTGGCTTTGTAATAAATTTATGATTTTATAAATTTATATGGATCCTTTTTGGTGCATTTCATAATTTGAATCAGGAACTGTGAATCAAATTCGAGTAAATGATGAAAATCAGCTGTCAATATTTTCCCTATAAAAACATACAACGCATTGAAGACATTATTAGTGCTACTGTTTCCCTACTACTGATTAAAACCAACGTTATTATGGAGCGGCGACGTCATTTAAGCAGGGAAGAAATGCTCAGAGCCGTGGGAATGATAGAAGCTGGTTCCCGGCAACGTACTGTGGCTTTAGCTCTGAATACAAGTCAGAGTGTTATCAGTCGACTTTGGACACGTTACCGAAGCACTGGTACCGTGGCTGAGCGCCATGGAGGACGGTATCGCTGCACCACACGGAGACAAGACCGATACATTCAAATCTTAACTCGAAGAGCTCCAACAATAACCGCCATGATGTTAGCCGTGAGGCTTCATCACTCTTCAGGGAACTTAATTAGCGACCAAACAGTCAGAAACCGCTTGCATGAAGTGAACCTTCATTCCCGAAGACCGCTACGGGTACCACCTATAGCAATGCACAATCGTAGGATTCGATATCAATGGGCTCTTGAACACAGAAATTGGGCAGAAGAACAATGGCGTTTCGTGTGCTTTTCTGATGAGTCTCGTTTTGGTATGAGACCGGATACAAGACGTATACGACACTGGAGAACCCCTGGACGCCAACAGCGATTAAAATCCTGCCAGGAAGTCCATCCTTATAGTGGTGGAACCATCATGGTATGGGCGGGTATTTGGATCGGCGGAAGAACTGAGTTGATTTGGATCAGAGGCAACCTCAACGCTCAAATTTATGCTGAGACGATTGTATCAGACGTCATCGTTCCTCTACAAGTGCAAATCGGTCCCTTATTTCAGTTAATGCATGATAATGCACGACCGCACACCGCAAGAGTTGTAAGACAGACTCTCGCCGCAGCTAACATCAATGTCCTGCCCTGGCCTGCTCAGTCGCCAGACTTGAACCCGATTGAGCATGCATGGGATATGCTACAGAGAAGAGCTCTGCCGAATATGGAGGGTATCCAGTCGCAAGAAGACCTTTTTTTGTTGTTGCAACGAACATGGGCGGCCATTCCACAGCGTGATTTGGATGAACTCATTTTGAGTATGCCAAACCGATGTTCTTGTGTTGTTAGTGTTCGCGGTAGAAACACGGATTATTAATTGTTTAAGTTACCCAATAAAATTTTAAAGAAAACTGTTATTTCAGTCTTTTTTTCGAACTTTTGTGTTAGTGGTTCAAATGTCAAAAATCCCTTTATTAGGAAAATGGCAAATTTCTTTATTAATGCAAAGGTGACTTGGTTTATCGTTACTGTGACAAACGAAAACACTTTATTTGATGAATCCTTAAAGAAAATTTTAATTAATATCAATCAGGAGAAAAGTTATTGCAAAAATATATGTTGATCCCTAGACACTTTTGATGTGTGTATGTTGGGGTCGGCTTCCAGTCTAACGGGATGCAGCTGAATACCAGTATTTTACATGGAGCGACTGCCTATCTGACCTCCACAACCCAGTTACTGGATAATACGACACCCCTTGGTAAGACTGGTTGTCAGACTTTCGGGCTTCTGACTACCCGTAACGACTGTCAAAGATCCACGAATGACAGCCGGGGCCAACGGCTTAACGTGCTTTCCGAGGCACGGGCAAATATTTTGATCAATAACTGAGATTAAAAAAACTAAAGTGTTAATCGACTTTTGTTGCTGACTGTACCTACTTATTAAACGTGATCTTTGTTTTGTTGATATTTTTTGTGAAATGTTCTTTTTTGTATTGGAAATGTCAAAGCTTTATTATTGTAGACAAGAGACTTGTCTTGTCTTTAAAAAAAAAACTGGCCAAGTGCGAGTCGGACTCGCACACGAAGGGTTCCGTACCACAAGGCAAAAACGCCGGAAAAAAACACGTTTGTTGTATGGGAGCCTTCCTTAAATATTTATTTAATTTTATTATTTATTATTAAAGTAAAAATACAACTGAGTGTTTGAATATTTCAAGTGCCTACCTGTTGCCATTATTGATATCGAGCAAAAAAGGGCAAAAAATCGCGTTTGTTGTATGGGAGCCCCCCTTAAATATTTATTTTATTTTGTTTTTAGTATTTGTTGTTATAGCGGCAACAGAAATACATAATTTGTGAAAATTTCAACTGTCTAGCTACCGCGGTTCTTGAGAGACAGCCTGGTGACAGACAGACGGACGGACGAAGTCTTAGTAATAGGGTTCCGTTTTTACCCGTTGGGTACGGAACCCTAAAAAAACTTTGTATTCTTTTTCTCGAGTGCCACATTAGTCTAGAGGTCAAAAGCGCGACACCTGAGCCTAGGTTCCTAGGTTTGACCCTCAAGTTGAGCAAAGTGTTAAGGAGCTTACAGGACCTAAACACAAAAAAACGCAAGTTTTAGAAACAATAAAAGTATATGATCGGCTACAGTAAACAAAATCAGAAAAATATATGATATTCTTCAGGATATATGCTAGGTAGATACATACATATGCAGCCTATAATGTTCCCACTGCTGGGATTCAGGCCTCTCGGTGAGAGGAAGTAGGCCGTAATCCACCACGCGGGCCAAATGCGGATTGGCAGATGTCACATGTCTTCGAATTTTTTTGGTTCTAGGACATGCCGGTTTCCTCACGATGTTTTCCTTCACCGTTTTGAGAGCAGTGGTGATGAAATAATTTACACAAAGTAAAACGCCTGTCTGGGTTCGAACCTACGACCACACCACTGCTAGGTAGATAGTGTGTTGAAAACATAATATAACTGATTTAATTTACTATTATTGACTAATAACTTGTATGTGTGGTGCAAACTGTTAATATAAGTTGGTTATCAATAAATAAATAAATAAAAAAAATATACGATAGAAAAAAATCATGAAGATACCTCTAAAAACTAATATACTTAGTCGGGCCATAAGTTCTGTCACATAGGTAAAATTTCGAATTTAGAATGCAAACCGAGGAAAATATTATGGACATTCGAAATTTGAATATTTAAACAAAATAAAAACAAAGGGTTTCTGGAATTTTGTTCATTTTCTAAAATGGAGTGGACGCGCAAAGAAGACAGAGTCGCAGTAATTGCATTGCATCGTTGCGGTCACGCGCCAACTGAGATTTTCAAACTGCTGAAAAATTTGAAAATTTCACTGAGATTCATTTATCGTACTATCAAACGATTCAGGGAAGATTCAAGATTACAAGATAAACAAAGGAGCGGTCGACCTCGTACTGTTCGGACTCCAGCGGTCATCAAAGCAATGAAGGCGCGAATCCAACGAAATCCTGTCCGCAAGCAAAAAATGTTGGCTTTGCAGATGGGACTAAGCAGAACTACTGTTAAAAGGGTGTTGAATGAAGACCTAGGACTGCGTGCTTATAGAAAAAAAACAGCACATCTTCTTAACGCACGGCTGAAGAAAATCAGACTCGAAAGAAGCCGGGTTTTGTTAAGGCGGTACGCGGGAAAAAAATACCGCGAAATACTTTTCTCGAACGAAAAAATTTTTAATGTTGAGGAGAGTTTCAACAAACAAAATGATAAAGTGTATGCACACTCTAGTGAAGAAGCGAGCAGACGTGTGCCACGTGTTCAGCGTGGTCATCACCCTTCGGCATTCATGGTTTGGCTTGGGGTGCCCTATTTGGGTCCAACGGAGTTGTTTTTTTGTGAAAAAGGAGTGAAAACCAGTGCCCTCGTATATCAAAACACAGTCCTAACAAACATTGTGGAACCTCTTTCACAAACAATGTTCGAAAACAGGCACTGGGTATTCCAGCAGGATTCTGCGCCGGCTCATAAGGCGAAAAGTACCCAAAACTGGCTCACGACCCGTGGAATCGACTTTATCAGGCATGAGGATTGGCCCTCATCTAGTCCAGACTTGAATCCCTTGGATTACAAAATATGGCAGCACTTAGAGGAGAAGGTCTGCGCTAAACCCCATCGCAACTTGGAGTCACTTAAAGCATCCCTGATTAAAGCAGTCGCCGATATTGACATGAATATCGTGCGTGCTTCGATTGATGACTGGCCTTGCAGATTGAAGGCTTGTATCGAAGCAAGAGGAGGACATTTCGAATAATTTTAATGTGGTTTAAATCTGTATTTTATACCCTTTCATTTGATATATAAATGGTTGTAATGCGTAACTCATTGTGTCATTTATTTAACTTTCCATATGTGTCAAAACTTATGACCAGACCCATGTACATACAATCATTCTGATTTTTTGTCAGATTATTCTACAAGCAACATACTAGGTCTCGGTATGTAAAGATGGTCACCCATCCACAGACCAACAGCGGCAAGCGTAGCTTAACCTGATCGATCGACCTGCGCAGCTGTTATTATTTAGCCACGGGCCCCTCGGGTTGAAAACTGGTGAGAAAAACGCGCCTGCGTACCTGCACCCTAATCGCGTAACACACTAATCACACTATCAATCGGAGTCTGAATCATTTTGAAGCAAATTGCTGATACATTGCTTCATAAGTTCGATTTTTTTTTGTGCTCAACACGTAAATAACGCAATGAATACTGCGGAACTATCAAAATGTTTTTTTTTTTTTTTTTAAAACGTTGCCCCACACTAGGAATTTCTCCTATATTGTGGGTGCGTTTACAAACATGTAAAGTCACATACACAAACAGCCAGACCCGGAACAACTAGTTGTAGATCATACAAATATTTGTTCCGTGCGGGAATCGAACCCGCGACACGCAGCGCAGCAGTCAATCGCTTAACCACTGCGCCAACCGTGCCGTCATTGAATTTGTCAGTAACATGGCATCATATTATTCAAAAAATGATCTGTTGCTTAAAAGATCATATTTTTTGAGAACCCGGAGGTAAATTGACGAATGAAACGAATCACCATTCATTTCAAGAGTCAGTTTAAATAAATCAAAGCCATAATTTGTCATCTACCATATAATTATGTTACTCGTATGTTATTCTGGTGTTACGACTATCAATAATATAGTGTAGTATAAGACTTTGAGAACATTATTATTAACTAGCAGCGCCCCGCGGTTTCACCCGCACAAGTGTCGATCTCGTGGGAATATCGGGATAAAAAGTATCCTATGTCCTTCCCTGGAATGTAATCTATCTCTCTGCCAAATTTTATCGAAATCTGTTCAGTGGTTTAGGCGTGAAGAGGTAACAGACAGACAGACACACTTTCACATTTTAATTATTGTAGCGCCCCCCGGTTTCACCCGCAAAAGTGTCAATCCCGTGGGAATATCGGGATAAAAAGTAGCAGGGTGTCAGCTACCTCCATACCAAATTTTATCAAAATTGATCCGGCCGTTTATGCGTGAAGAAGTAACAAACACACTCACAAACTTTCGCCTTTATAATATTGGTGTGATTAGTAGGTTCAACCGTTCGACCTTCTGACGCAAGCGTCGTGTTTATAATATGTTAATAATTATGTCGTTTGACAACAAAGTATTACGTCACATAGTATTGATTAGTTTTACACACATATCCCTCGCTACGCATCCTCGCTCATCTCTTGTGGAAAGGCAGCCTGAGACAGATCAGACTGTGAACGTTCTTAAAATTAAGAGAATTACCCCTCACACTGTGAACGTTCTTAGTTACGAGAATCACCCCTCAGGAGCCATATTACATGCCGGGTCAGCAGGATTGTCCGAAAGGGTTACCGCTGGCCCGGAACTTAAAGGGCTAAGGAAGGAACACGGGTGGGTTTTAGTCAGTAAGAGTCTGACACTACCTTCCGCTCCGCCCAGAGCGGGAGGGGTCATTTGATGGTTTCCCATTCGAAAAAAAAACGGCCATATTACGAAGTATTAATGTCATCATTATTCCAGTGCGAAAAAGGGATAGTGCTATCGGTCATGTAAAGCTCGGTCTCTCTCTTACACTGCATTAAGTCGTCATAATGGACGCCATGCTCAGCAGTTGCGCTTGCGACCACTACAGCAACGAGGAAGTCTAACTAACAGTAGTCAATAGTTCACTGTGTCATCTATTTTTAGCAATGTTTTTTTGGTTTTGATCGTCACATGACGTAGTCATTGAGAATATTATTAATTAGTAGATTCGACCTTCTACAAAAAGCGTCGTGTTTACTATGTTAAATCTTGTGTACTTTATATCTCTTAGGGCTGTGCAAACCTACTTCGATTTTTTGAAAAATATAGAAAAAATACTAGCAGCGTCCCGCAGTTTCACCCGCATAAGTCTCGATCCCGCGGGAATATCGGGATAGAAAGTATCCTATGTTAATCCTGGTTATAAACTATCCCTGTACCAAATTTCATCCAAATTCGTTAAGTTGTTTTTGCGTGAAAGAGTAACAAACATCTACCCATCCATCGTCAAAAACTTTCGCGTTTATAATATTAGTAGGATATACAAGCTGATGATGATGATGACAGGACTCCCTTTTCAGCACTTAGACTCCCATTCGGTCCGTTGCACGTGGGGATTCTGGCTAACAGAGCCAGCCTAGCTCCGCCCAAAAGCACATAAGCTTCCTGGGAGCTTCACAGGCTTCGCGGAGCGACCTCATTGTTCAGAGGATTTCTGCACGCTGAGAAGCCACGGCCTCGCATGCCAGGATAACGTGAGCGGCTGATTCCTTGGCGTCAACGCAGCCCTTGCAAAAGGGGGCTGTCTGTGGCGCCTATGTTAAAAAGATGTTTGCTAAGGGGGTTATGCCCCGTAATTGTTCCTATTATTATTCTAAGGTTATTTCTACTCAGGCTGAGAAGTTTTGTGGTTAATCGCGGGTGTACCATTGGTAAAGCCAATTTTGACTGTCTACAGTCTGTTGCCCGTGACCATCTGTTGTTATGGAGTTCGGTCGATCTTTGGCGAATCCACGCACGTAATTGTGAGAAAGGCAGGGGGAGAAGTGGGTATGGGCCTAGCAAGGTGGTGTAAGAGAAGGCGCAAATAATGAGGGTACTTATATCCAGCAGGGCCAATGAGCCGAGCAAAAAGAAAGAAAACTCAGTAATAACGCTAAGCGAAAACGCTGTGGTAGCGCGGGCAGGCGATGTGAAGCAACGTGGTGGATCGGGAGCCGAATTTTACGCGGACGAAGTCGCGGCCAGAAGCTAGTATAAGTAAAATAATTGAGTTGAGCTGCACGATTTTTGACAAATGCGTGCACTGACTGGACAGGTCCTCTCAATCTGTGTGGTTCTTTCCTCAAAAGACCACCTCAGACATCGATCTACACGGTCTTCATATAACCTGACCAAGATTATGTCTGAACTTTAAAAGAGACTGTGACCTCTGAGTTTGTTTCGGCCTTTCTTCTCAGAGTAGTCAGATAGGAAACGCCGACTTCATCTAGTTTAAAAAAAAAACATGATTGACGTGTAAAAGTGTTTGTACAAACCTACTTACAAAAAAATAAAATCAATCATAATATGTAAAGATGTATTTACGGAAACAGTAAAACAATCCCATAAATAAATAAAACCATAGGAATTCATAGCCGGATAGCCTTGAATTAAGAATATCACCTACGAAGAGTCAAGGTTGTCTGACGCAATAACTCAAAAGGCTGATGAATATCATAAAGTATCAAGGAACCCCTGAGGGCCGAAGCCTGCCGGGTCAGCGGGATTATCCGAAAGGGTTACCGCTGGCCCGGAACATAAAGGGCTAAGGAAGGAACACGGGTGGGTTTTAGTCAGTAAGGCTCAACACACACCAAAAGAGCGTCGAAGCGCGGCGAAGCGGATCGCAGTTTTAGTGTCATATGAATTTTAACTTTATTTTCATTACTATAATACTTATTATCGCATGAGAAATCGAACGAGTCGCGCGGATGCCAGCGGCGCCGCTGGAATTCCATTGAATTAGCCGTGCGACTGCGCGAGAAGGCGCGGGAAGTCCCGAGAATGCTCGAGCAGTCGCGAGCGGCCGCTGGCAATATCCCGCCCCTCGCGCCCGCTCCCAGCGCGCGTCTGTTGCGCGCTAGCATTCGCATTCATTCCTTGCAGTGCAACGAATACAAAAGTAATGGAAATGGATGAAGAAAAGTTTATTTATTTGGTGCAAATGTACGACTGCCTATACAATATCAAATCAAGGCATTACAGCGATAAACACATGAAAGAAGAAGAGAAGGCGCGCGGATTCCCGCGACTTCTCGAGCATTCCAGCGACTTCTCTACAGGGCGCTTCGCCGCTCTTTTGGTGTGAGTTGAGCCTAAGAGTCTGACACTCCCTTCCGCTCCACCCAGAGCGGGAGGGGTCATTTGATGATTTCCCATTTGCAAAAAAAAAAATAAAGCTGATGAATATGATCAAAACGTTGAAGGAAACATCGTGGGGAATCCGGCATGTCCTAGCACCAAAAATTCGAAGCCATGTGACATTTACCAACCCGCACTGGGCCCGCGTGGTGGTCCACTCCCTCTCACAGAGAGGAGGCCTGTGTCCCAGCAGTGGGAACATTATAGGCTGATTAAGCTATAGGAACTTACTAGGTACCAATAGCCCTGAGATGAAGCTGTTGAATGTGATAAAAACGGTGAAGGAGAACATGGAGCGAAAACCGGCATGTCCTAGAACCTAAAATTCAAAGACATGTGCTGAGATCCCCCAACGCGCACTGGGTCCGCGTGTTGCATTGCGGCCCACTCCTCACAGAGAGAAGTCCCGCAGGGTAATTCCGTAACACACACTTGATCGCAGTGCCTTTCATCTAAACAGTTTAGCCACGAACCTAAAATTCAAGGACATGTGACAACCACCAACGCGCACTGGGTCGCGTGGTGGACCACAGCCCACTCTCTCTCAGAAGAGAGGAGGTCAAGTCCCAGCAGTGGGAACATTGCAGGCTGCTCTTCTTCTTTGTTTGCACTCTTGACGGAGCGGTCGTGGTCATCACGTTGCGGTGAGATTTCGGACATCCGTGATTTGCCTCAAGATGCGACGCCATCCTTCTCATGCTGTAACATCTGTGCATTAGAATCTGAATATGCTACAGAATCTTAATAATTAACTAGCTGTGCCCGCGGTTTCGTTCGCATGCATGTCGGAAAACAAATTGGATTTCAGGGGTTTCAATAAAAAAAAAAGTATGTCTAAGTTACTCCGTATAACATCAGCTACCTGCCAGTGACAGTGCCGTCAAAACAGGTCCAGCCGTTTCAGAGATAGAAATATCCTTCAAAACCCGCGGATTGTGACCGAAAGTATGTTAGGCAATTAGAGTGCTGATGCTGAGTCCCAGTATTAGGAACATTATAGCCTATAGATATTTGGAACAGCCCTGAATAAGAACGCCTACGAAGGGTCACGGCTACCTGACCCAATAACTTGTGCTGATGAATATGTGTGGTTTTTGATGAGCCGAGCCCATATGCGCAGTTAATTTTATGATCATGTTGACAAGAAGGTTGTGGTAAACTGAGCAACCTTTTTGACAACTTAAAGCATACATACCTACTAAAAAAACTATTAAACTAAAATGGATACTAATAAAACTATAGAGGTTAAGGAAGAGGGTGTAAAGTTCACTCATCCTCCATAGAAAAGGGAGGACCCTCCGACTAGACGGGTGTTGTGTCTGGTGGGCAACTGCCCGATGATTGAAGTCAGGACGTTGTATATATGCTAGTTGCGCGGTAAACTCTGCTTGCGCGATGCAGGATTTTGCGTGACGTCAGTGTGATGCGTGGTTCACATGTGGCGGTGTAGATGCCACCACAAAACTATCACACTAATATTATAAAGGCGAAAGTTTGTGAGTGTGTGTGTGTTTGTTTATATGTTTGTTACTTCTTCACGCTCAAACGGCTGAACCAATTTGGATTAAATTTTGTATGGAGGTAGCTGACACCCTGAATTAACGTATAGGGTACTTTTTATCCCGATATTCCCACGGGATCGACATTTACGCGGGTGAAACCGCGAGGCGCAGCTAGTTACTAATAAAACGTTCTAAATTTAAATAAAATAAGTCGCCAGGATGTGTCTGTTTTATATATATGTAGTAAAAATCTTAAATTTATGCACTGATAGAGAACGCACACCCTAAACCGCTGGGTCTAGATTTCTAGAAGCTTGAAATATTGCTCAAGAGTTCCGTTTTATAACGACTGTTAGCGGTTTCGCACTACATCCCATCCGAATCTGAATTAAAGATCCGACTTCAATCCGAATTGGAAATGTTCTTAATTCTGACGGTTGGAGTTCGGATCTAGTGCGCAACCCCTCATACAAATAGTACTATGGTCACTTCTGACCGGCATTTCTCGGATTCGGATCGGATGTAGTGCGAAACCGCTCTGAGCACTAAGGAAGGATTGTTGAAAATTCATCCCTAATTGTGCTTTGTACCTTTTATCACTTTTTTTTGTTTAGATTTATTTTCCTTCAAGGGAGAGCTAGGTAATTCTGAAAAACATAAAAGTAATTTTACTATCATTGTACTCGTATTGAAAACCTTTTTCTTCCTCTTCCACAGTAATGTCAAAGTTCGGCGTCCGCGTAGACGCAGCAGTCTCTGCATTAGGAGGCGGCGCTGGCGCGGCTCTAGACGAAAACGACTTCATTGATGCTAGCCGACTGGTCTACGACGCCGTCAGGGAGATCAGACGAGCTGTGTTGATGAATAGGGTGAGTTTTATATAGATTTTACGAGATATTTAACGGATTGTTTGTAGGAAGAGAGCGCACACGTCCGCTCGGGGCGGCGGTTGCGAGGTGACTGATTAGTCTGGCTGTTTGGTGAGTTTAGTTCGATTAAAATGTTGGTGATAGTTCTGGGTATTCAATCAACCGGCCTACTGCTTGAATTGATGACTGTTACAGACTTTGATTAGTGTGAGGTGCAAGCAGACTTCAGTATGAAATGAAAACATGTTATCTCTTTTAAGTGTCCTGTCTGTCACATATAGTAAATTATTTATAAATGACTATATATAAACCCAAAGGGCAATGGACAGGGCTATGCTTGGAATTTCCCTGCTTGATCGAATCAGGAATGAGGAGATCCACAGGAGAACCAAGGTAACCGACATAGCCCGAAGAATTTCCAAACTTAAGTGGCAGTGGGCAGGGCACATTGCTTGCAGAACAGATGGCCGATGGGGCCGAAAGGTTCTGGAGTGGCGACCGCGTACCGGAAGACGTAGCGTTGGAAGGCCTCCCACAAGATGGACCGACGACCTTGTGAAGGCCGCAGGAACCCGTTGGATGCGCGAAGCACAGAACCGTTCGAAGTGGAGCTGCTTGGGGGAGGCCTATGTCCTGCAGTGGATGTCTTTCGGCTGAAATGATGATATGTAAACAGTTCATGGTCCTGGTTGCTAGTCAACTATCTACCCTTATCACGATCATATCAGCCGAAAGGTGTCCACTGCAGCAAATTGGTGACTTTGTATCAAATTAGGAGACGGTCTGTAGGACTTTGGTCCGGCAAAGGCTGAGCGAATACTTAGAATGAGAACACAGATACTTAACGTACTTCTACTTAACTAGGATGAGGAGGAACTGGACCCTGAGGACGTGGAACTAGACGAGCATTACACCTTGGAGACGCGAAGCAAATGTGAGAGCAACCCACAACTTCAGCTAAATTGGTTGCTTCTGGTTGCCCGAGTGTCTTGTCCGTTTTAATGTGGTTGCTAACCTCATGTCATCTAGGTTGTTGTTTTAATTGTGAATGTGATTTGGTTGCTAATTTTATTGCTGAGCCATACTGAAATCAGTGAAATGGATAGTGAAAGTTTTTTTCTTAATGTCAAGAAAAATTAAAAATTAATAATTGTGAAAAATATTTATCACAGACTGCAAAAATGTTATGCTCAGCATAATGCTGTGTCACAGTGACAGCTATAAACCTGACTTTGGTCTGGGCCAGCTATTAATGTCATGTTTTAATAGTCATTATGTTATAAATGTCATGTTTTAATAGATGGTTGTTAATTAGAGCAACCGTTGGTTGATTTTGTGTCCATTTTCAGTGTCATTTTAATATGGTTTTATCTAACAATGTGAAATGAAGGCAACCATACACTACATGGTTACTGGCAACCTTACGCTTCGCAGATGTTGTTTCAAGTATTATGGCTATGAAAATAAGTTTGGTTGCTATCAACCAAATGCTTCGTGTTATGGTTGCTTTTGGTTCATATATTTCCAGGTTTTGTGTTCGTTACTAGCTAATATAATTTAGAGTGTGCAAAGGTTTTCTATATTTCTAGCCGTTTTTAACGAATGAAATTTTGTAGCATCACTCTAAATTGTATTAAATGCTCGTGATTTCATGTTTTAATGTCATTTTGTCCCATCATTCATTTTGTGTTTAAATGTAGAAAGGATTTTGTTTAAAAATGTTTATTAACAAAGTGTCATGTTTAACTAAGCGAGAATACAACGTTGTTGATCTTGGAACTTCGTGTTGCTCTGTTTGAACAAATATCTTAAAATGACGAAATACGTTAAGTTTATGAGTTTGTCAAGCAATGTTATTGATCGACAAATCTTAGCATGGTTATCTCATAAACATCTGTAGAAATATCAACTAAATACGAAAGCTCCATTGGATAGATTAGGAGATACCGTCATTTTAATGTGACCGCGCACTTTAGCGCCAGTACACTTTACAGTTTATTTCTCTCATAAAGGTACATTGTTACAGCAGCATATACAATTTTGCCTTAGATATGCTAGGATCTTTGTGAGAGCTGGAGTCTGAACTAGGTTCGGGACCTGTAGGACAGATCTACAGGCTCACACCCCTTTAAATATGTATCATAACGGCATCTTGATTTAGTTTATACATAATATTATCACTATAGAGCAGTGGTGGCCAAGTGGTAACGGCCGCGACTTACGAGTTGTAGGTCGTAGGTTCGAACCCAGACAGGCGCTTTACTTTGTGTAAATTATTTCATCACCACTGCTCTCAAAACGGTGAAGGAAAACATCGTGAGGAAACCGGCATGTCCTAGAACCAAAAAATTCGAAGACATATGACATCTACCAACCCGCACTGGGCCGGCGTGGTGGATTACGGCCCACTCCCTCTCACCGAGAGGAGGCCTGTGTCCCAGCAGTGGGAACATTATAGGCTGATTATGGTATTATCACTATTAGACTGTTTAAATAGAAAGGCCAGTAGTTCCGCGATTTTCCGCGAATGCGCGTCAGGCGTCGTGGACCGAAAGAAATGACGTCTGCGGCGAAAGGGCTAACCTCCCACAATCTCGCATAAGTAATCCCACTACATAAGCATCAAAAACTACTTAAACAAAATCCTATCTACGCGCATGCTACATGTGTATGTTTGTTTGCATGTTCCGTCACTAACGCAGACCAGCGAGGATTTGGATACCGATACCGAGTTCGAACCCGTTGAGGATATGACCATGGAGACTAGGAGCCGATGTGAGTAACGCTAGGGTAACGAGGTGGTGGGGTAAAAGTGCGCAAATGTTTACTAAATGGCGTTACGTCACTAGTTGTAAGAAGTAGGGTTCGAACCCGTTGAGGTCAAGACTATGAAGAGTAGAAGCTGATGTGAGTAACGCTAGGGTAACGAGGTGGTGGGGTAAAAGTGCGCAAATGTTTACTAAATGGCGTTACGTCACTAGTTGTAAGAAGTAGGGTTCGAACCCGTTGAGGTCAAGACTATGAAGACTAGAAGCCGATGTGAGTAACGCTAAATAACTGGTGAAGGTAAAAGTGCGCAAAATTTTATTAAATCGCGTTATATTACTAGTTTAACCTTTTGACCGCCACAGTCATGAATAGATGACAAACCAAAATGTGCCCAGCACGCCACGGTTTGACTACATGACAGACTTTTACGCCGAGGGCACGTTGTTTGATTTTTGAACGTGTGGCGGTCAAAAGGTTAAAGAAGTAAAGTAAGAGTCAATGTGAGTAACACAAGGGTAACTAAGTAGGTAGTAAAAGTTCGCAAGTAACTTGATGAAAGAAGTAGAGGTCAAACCCGTTAAAGATATAACCACGGGGACTAGAAGCCGAAGTGAACGTTATGCCTCGGCCACGAAAATAACGCCGCGCTTGAGGCGTCAATACGCTACAAGCGTCATTTCTAAGCGTCAAAAGCAAGGCCACGAACTTCAAATATTCGCCTGTAGCGTGTACGTCGGTGGGGGAATGCATCAGCTACAGCCGGCGACCGCTACCGCCGGGTACCGCTTCTATCGGAGCGCGTGGAGCGACTGTTTCGTGCACACTGTGGAATTTTCTCATACAATTGTTTTCGACGCTCATAAAAAACGCCCGTCGGATCATCCAACGCTCGTAGCAAATTTCGCTGCTGCTTGCAGCGCTACTTTGTGGCCTTGTAGATAATAGACTGTACATTTGTTTTTGACGCTCGACGCTCACGCTTGCAGCGCAAGGCGAATTCGCTTGGAGCGTCGGATTTCGTGGCCCTCGGGTTAGGGTAAGTTGAGATGGTAGGGTAAAAGTGCGCAATTGTTAAAAATACAAAGGAAAAAAAAAAGGTTTATTCGCCACAGCACCGTAGGCAACGAAGACAAAAGTGGCGACTTATCAACATGCGTCTAGCGTACACCCCCCTTTAGGGGTTATAGGTAAAGCATGGGTAAATGTTCATAATCATCATCGTTATGTTTTATTTAAAGCTAGACTTTGATGCTACCGCTTGCTTATTTTCATTAAAATTAATTTCCGTTACGACTTGAATTTTTAATCGTACACAATTATCAAGGTTTGGAAAAAAATTAACTCTATGTCATCCGTGACTAAGGTACAGACGCCAACACATCAAGCTACTACAATCTGTCAAATTTCTTTCATAGATTTTCAACTTTATCTCTGAAGCATAAGGTTCAAAGTTGATTGGGAAAATTTGACAGTTTCGGGTAGCTTGATGTGCTGGCGTCTGTACATTCCAATCAATCAATCCACTCAGCCTATCGCAGCCCACTGCTGGACAAAAGCCTGGGCCAGGCTGCGCCACAACACCCTGTCCTGCGCAATATATTGCATTGCAACCAAAATTTCGTTATGACCTTTTTACTTCAAATGTTACCTTCAAAAAGTGACTTATATTATACGGGTGACTTTTTTTAATGTCTGAACAAAAACAGGGTATAAAATGTGAACGGAATAGAAGACTATGGCACAGAAATTTCTTTTTAGGGTTCCGTACCCAAAGGGTAAAAGAGGGGCCCTATTACTAAGACTCCACTGTCCGTCTGTCTGTCTGTCTGTCACCAGGCTGTATCTCATGCACCGTGATAGTTAGACAGTTGCAATTTTCCCAGATGATGCATTTCTGTTGCCGTTATAACAACAAATATTACAAACAGAATAAAATAAATATTTAAGGGGGGCTAATAATAGAGAGTAATGGGTAGCTCACAGTCCGATCAGGACCAGGCCCGTGCCGGACGGCGCGTACGTGTTCCACGCGCGCCTCAAAGAGATGTCAGCATCGAGGAGGGGCCCCATAGGGCCGAAGCCTGCCGGGTCAGCGGGATTGTCTGAAAGGGTTACCGCTGGCCCGGAACATAAAGGGCTAAGGAAGGAACACGGGTGGGTTTTAGTCAGTAAGAGTCTGACACTCCCTTCCGCTCCACCCAGAGCGGGAGGGGTCATTTGATGATTTCCCATCCATAAAAAAAAAGAAAAAAAAGGGGGGCTCCCATACAACAAACGTGTTTTTTCCGGCGAGTCCGACTCGCACTTGACCAGTTTTCTTTTTCACAAAATATAAAAACTCTTTTTCAAGTTCAATCGGCCAGCTTCAATCAAAGGATTGAATGTCGCTACGAATTCATTGATAATAATTTCCGAGCGTAGACAAGGGTATGCCTTTAAGTTTTATTTTTAGTTGATTTATTCGATTTTTTTACGTGAAAAAAAAATCTGTGCCATAGGCTACTAATTCGTTCATCTTTTATACCCTGTTTTTAACCGACTTCAAAAAAGGAGGAGGTTTTTGTCCAGACGGTAATAAAATACAGCCGGTATAACGTTGCAGTAGATAGTTGCATTTCGGCAATACATGCAAATTATCTAAGATTCTAAATTCAAGTCTACTAAGAGAGTCCACAGCAGTGTTGCCAGTTATTATAATACTTGTTTAAATTGTGTTTACAGCGAGTGCTCACACCGGAGAACATGGAGTCGACGAGTATCCTGATATTAGTGGCATTACAAATGCTAGGGTGAGTACTATTTATTCTAAAGGTGCCACTAGTCGATATTTTTTCCATACAAATTTCGGGACAGTATTACTCCACTGTTTGACATTGTGCATCCAAAGTTAAACATGATATCGTTTTGTCTGTACGGAAACAGAATAGTAAAATAAAAAGCTATTAAAAAGTTATGAGCCAACAAAGATTCGTTTTTTTTTTTTGCTATTTTTAACGTAACTTTGTGTGTAAATAAGTATTAAAAGAAAAAACAGACAAAGCTTAGTTATCGAAAAGTTAAATAAACTTTATTTGTAATTAATTTATGCAGGGTTTTTTTTTATAAAACTCTAGTTTCCGAAACACTTTTCGAATTTTTTTTACTCGCCTATCGGTTCGGAACGGTGGTTCTGTTCGTGAGAACTAGACGTTGTTCGTGTAGACTAGCATCTAACTGCTCATCACTGATACTAGCTCTGTCGGACACGAAGCCAGGTGAGACAGCGTGCTTTATGGCCATGACCACCAGTGAGTTCGAGCTCGCGACTAGTTTACTCTTAACTAGCTGACGCAGCGAACTTCGTACCGGCCCGCCATGCCGCTCTGCCCCCGCTTTTTAAATCTCTGATATCTTCAAAGATATTCATTTTAATGATATGCTGTAAAGGGCAATTTTGATCTACATGAAATGCACAACGTATCTAATTTATTTAATTGGATAAGGAATAATACTGTATTGTTTAAAATAGCTTGGTAAATAACCCATTTTTTTTTTAAATATGTAAAAGAAAAAAATTGTTACTGTGGGTTCTCCTTCCGAAGCCCGAAAGTCTGACAACCAGTCTTACCAAGGGGTATCGTATTACCCAGTAACTGGGTTGTAGAGCTCAGATAGGCAGTCGCTCCATGTAAAATACTGGTATTCAACTGCATCCGGTTACACTGGAAGCCGACCCCAACATAGTTGGGAAAAGGCTAGGCAGATGATGATGATAAGGCTCTAACATCACCCTTGAATCTTACAGGAAGCCATGCGAAAGATGACAGAGGAAGACAAACGCAAGATCCTGCAGCAAGTGGAGCTGTTCCGTCGGGAGAAGATGACGTTCGACAACGAGGTCGCGAAGTGGGATGACGCTGGCAATGATATCATCATGCTGGCTAAGCACATGTGCATGATCATGCTGGAGATGACGGACTTCACCAGGTAGTGTACCGAAATTATTTGCTAGAATGCCCCAAAAAATCTGCCACAATATCCGAAAATATCCCCCAGAATATCCGAAAAATGGTTGAGTATATCCGAAAATATCCGCGGGATTATCAAAAATGTTGGCGGAAAATCCGCGAGGATATTCCACAAATGTCCGCTAGAATATCTGATAAATATCTGCAAGATTATCAGAAAAAAGGTACGCCCCTGTGTCCGAAATTATCCGCAGGAATGACTCGACAAAAAATCCGATTGAATATCCCAAAAAATTCGCCAGAGAAATGAATGTTAGACGATCCGCTGATATCTAATAAAAATATAGAATATCCGAAATTATTGCTCACCATTATATGACATATTGATTCTCGAATCTTACCCGATTGAGCCCGCCACACGACGGTCAAGAGCGAGTCGGACTCGCGCACCGAGGGTTCCGTACCATCATGTTTTTAATGGGGGGGGGGGAAGGGGGTTACATTTTTCCTAGCACTTCGAATTTTTCAGACCCCCTTTCAGTCCCTGTTACTTATTTATTTATTTATTACTTTTTGTTTGTGTTTTTTTATTTTTTTGCGTCATGTTTCCATTGAGGATCCTCCGACCGGACGGGTGTTGTGTCTAGCAGGCAACTGCTCGATGATTCATGTCGGGCCGTTGTGTCTATGCTAGTTGCGCGGTAAACTCTGCTTGCGAGATGCAGGATTTTGCGTAACGTCAGTATGACGCGTGGTTCGCATGTGGCGTTGTAGATACCGGTAAACTATAAAATAAACGTCCAGAACTAACCTTCGAACCTTGCTTCTGTCCACAGAGGTCGTGGGCCGCTGAAGACCACGATGGATGTCATCAACGCAGCTAAGAAGATCTCAGAGGCTGGCACCAAGCTTGATAAACTTACGAGGGAGATTGCAGAGCAGGTGAGAACATGCTCCGTCTTTTTTAACTGTCCTCAAACAAGAGGTTGTTTCAGAGCAGCCCTCCATAGCTATTCACAAATATTCGACAGGGTATCGTATCGAAAATGACATATTTCGATAACCTTCTTTGCCTTGCCCGCGACGAACAAATTGTACTCATTAACTTTATTGCTTTACCATAATGTGTACTGGTGGTAACTTGGCTGTGGCAAAAGGGTATGAGAGAGGAAGCCTTGTTCTATGAGATATTTTATTATGCCATCAAAAACATAACTTGTAAAAAAAGCCAAGTCTCGCAACTCAGTTCTTCTACCGTAAAAAGTTGTGAGATCCATGTAATACCAAGTCGGTTAATTTATTCAGTCCCTACTTAAGAGACCTTCTGTCTAAGTTATTACGTAATTAGCTAACCTAACAACATCTTGTACCTAGTGACCATATCAATATTAAAAATCTTTTATGTTTTAAATATGTAAATAGATTGACTTTGGCAATCGCACTGTGAGATATTCTGTTTTCATGCGATGGCCAAGTCAATCTATTTATTTAAAACATAATAGTACATTATGATACATGTGTGCTATGTTGATCATTATGCACGAGGCGATATTATCGCGCGAGCCGCAGGCGAGAGCGATAAGAAAGCCGAGTGTATATTGATTAATGCACACGCGTTTCATACGACGTTTTTCAACACACTTGCGAGGAAAAAAAACAGACTTGTATTGTTAAATATTAACTTGTATGGAAAATGGCGCGCTGGTTTTGTTTTCCCGCGCGCCGTGCTAGCCAGCACTAGCGATGCGCGCGCAACATTGACTCATTTTAAATATATTAATCTATGGCACAGACAAAACCGCTTAACAGCCTATAGAAAAAATATAATAAACATAAACCTAAAAATTGCAAAAAACCTAAGAATTTCGCGGTCTACCACTGCGCATTCACCTTAAATTGTCTGTGGTCCCCTGCGAGTTCATTTTGCGACCAAGGACAATACAGACTATTTAAAAAAAATTGAAATATAGCCCGCGGATTTTTTTCTTTTGGCATGAAGTCTCTTTGGGCGCTTTCCGAATTAGCCATGAATTAGCTATAATCGCTCATATCACAGCGCTTACATCATCTCACATGCGTTCCGATTTAGATATTACGATTATGACTGCTGAGAGCTGGCAACAATTCGAACTCTCGTGAACGCGCTCACAGTGCTTACACAATGTAAAAAAGATATTATTACAGTATTTCTTTGTATAAACACCACATTTCTTCTTCAGTTCTTCTTCTTTGGTTAGGTGGCGACTGTCAGCCAGAAGCACAATTTCAAAAATGCCACGTTAGTTTAATTTAAAGATGATGCAACTCAAAACAAAACACACACTGACACAACCTCATACACACACTGTCATTTTTGACAGCGCTCACGGTGATATTATTCTAGGGCATGGTCGGCATTATCGCAAGATGGCGAATGTCATGACGTCATCTATGACGATTCACGGGACATCGTTATCGTTATCGCGCTCACGCTAATTCGGTTATTTCCCAATTCGGAACACATCGATTATTTCCCAATTCGGAACGCAGGGTTTGATGAGATTAAAAAAGCGCGCGTCTCCGACTAGTAAATAGTTATCTGTGGTATTACAGAACATGTGGATTAAAGTAAAGAAAAAGCACGCGTTCGTAATACACTCCATTGTGGACCTAAAAGCGGTTCAATAAGAGCCACTTTACGAGCAAGTGTGTTGAAAAAGATTTTATAAATATAAGTATTTAACTTTCTTCTTTCTTTATTATGTCAGGTAGTTTGTTATATATTTTTATAGACATTACATAGGGACTTATCATTTATTAATCCGGTAATGTAATTATTTATTTCTAGTGCCCGGAGTCCTCAACGAAGCAAGATCTACTCGCGTACCTGCAGCGCATCGCCCTGTACTGCCATCAGATACAGATCACCAGCAAAGTGAAGGCGGACGTGCAGAACATATCCGGCGAGCTCATCGTCAGCGGGGTGAGTCGATCTAACTGACCGGTGTGTGTCCGGCACTGTCCGGTGTGTGTCCGGCACTGGCGGGGTATCTGGAACTGTCCGGTGTCTTGCACTGTCCGGTTTGTGTCCGGCACTGTCCGGTGTGTGTCCGGCACTGTCGGGTGTGTGGCCGGAACTGTGCGGTGTGTGCCCGTCACTGCCCGGTGAGTACGGCACTGTCCGGTGTGTGTCCGGCACTGTCCGGTGTGTGTCCGGCACTGTCCGGTGTGTGTCAGGCACTGTCCGGTGTGTGTCCGGCTCTGTCCGGCACTGTCCGGCACTGTCCGGTGTGTGTCCGGCACTAGTCTTCTTCTTGGTCGCGTACTTCATTACTGAATGTCGTGTCCCTGAAAAGCCTTCGTGGCTTTATGTAGGATGTTCTTCCACTTCGTTCGGTCCTCAGCTTCTCTCAGGGCAGTCGTAACAGAGTCCAGTGAGGGCTGTTACTTGGTCTGACCAGCGGTTAGGTTAGTCCGCGAGGTCTTTACCCATCTACCGCCGTATTTTTACATATATAAAGTATAGTAATCGATCACTAATACTGACAGAACGTGGACACTCACGGTACGGCTGGTCAATAAATCCAAGGTCGCTCAGTGACCTATGGAACGAGCTTTGCTGGAAGTCTCTCTGACGGATAGAATCCGGAATGAGGTGATCCGGCAGAGAATCAAAGACAGAATAAGTAAGCTGAAGTGCCAATTGACCGGCCATATTAGCCGTAGAACCGATGACCGTGTGGGTAGACGTGTTCTTGAGTGAAGACCGCGATTCAGCAATCGTAAGGAAGGACGCCCTCAGACTAGGTGGAGCGATGATCTTCGCAGGGTGGCTGGTGGCAGCTGGATGAGAGTTGCTGCTCCAGCTGAATGGCGTGCAGTAGGAGAGGCCTATGTCCAGCAGTGGACTGTTGTAAGCTGATGATGATGACTGACAGGACATGGATTGTATCATACAAAATTTAGAATCATCATCATCATCATTTCAGCCGAAAGACGTCCACTGCTGGACATAGGCCTCCCCCAAGCACTTCCACTTCGACCGGTTCTGTGCTTCTCGCATCCAACGGGTTCCGGCGGCCTTCACAAGGTCGTCGGTCCACCTTGTGGGAGGCATAAATTTAGTAACTACAACATTAAGTTAATTTCACCTTGTGGGAGGCATAAATTTAGTAACTACAACATTAAGTTAATTTTCTTCAGAACAACACTGAAATGCAGTCTCAAACGAGCGAAGGGTTGATAGTAACAGGGGTGAGTTGTATGTCCGGGATGGTTACGGTTCCTGTCCGGGTGTTGTCCGGTTGAAGCTTTCCGATTGGTCATAATATTGACTTTTTTGGAGATAATACATAAATGTTCAGATGTTCGGTAAATGAGTCTGTCCGGTAATAATTATATTCATGGGTATTTTTTAAGAGTAAACTCGTCGCGAGCTCGAACTCACTGGTTGCCATGGCCAAAAAGCACGCTGTCTCACCTGACTTCGTGTCCGACAGAGTAGTATCAGTGATGAGCAGCTAGATGCTAGTCTACACAAACAACGTCTAGTTCTCACGCACAGACACCGTTCCAAACTGATTGGCGCGTAAAAAAAAATCGAAAAGTGCTTTGGAAAATCGAGTTTTATGAAAAAAACCACTGCATAAATCAATTACAAATAAAGTATATTGAACTCTTTGATAACTGAGCTTTGTCGACACGGACTTGGTTTTGAAGATTTTATATATCTTTTATTACTTATTTACACCCAAAGTTACGTTAAAAATAGCATGAATAACGAATCTTTGTTGGCTCATAACTTTTTGATGGCGTTTTATTTTACTATTCTGTTTCCGTACAGACAAAGTTAATAATAAGTCAAAACGATATCATGTTAACTTTGGATGCACAATGTCAAACAGTGGAGTAATATTCTCTCGAAATTTGTATGGAAAAAATATCGACTAATGGCACCTTAAGGATATTTTGCTTTGAATGAACTGACATTTTTGTCAGATTTGTATTTTGTTTGATGTCCTGTGTTCGGATTTTCTGAAGGTTTATAAGGGTGCGTTCAAAATGTTTTGTTTAAGTATGTCTAAAGTTGTGAGGGAGTCAGTTTTTTTTTTAAAGCTCCATATTTCGGCTTAATGGGGTGGGGATGGCTTCAAAGTGCTTTGTGAATGTCCAATGTCCGTTTCTTTCCCAGCCGGAAAATGTATTTAAACTTAAAACCGCGAAAAAAAAAACAGCTGTTCCATACATTTTGTCGATTTAAGTGAACACAAATGTATGGAACATCAGATTTTTTTTTTCGCGATTTCTAAGTTGGTCCCATAGAAAATGTTGTTCAAAATGATGACTACAATTTTCGGGTTTAGTTAAACAAAAACGAATGTTGTATATAAGTGATGTAATATTTGTTTTTTTTTGTTATTTCTTTAACCTGAGGCCTGAGTCCCAGCAGTGGGAACATTATAGGCTGATTATGCGTCTCAAATACTAATCTCTCCACAAACATTTCAGCTGGACAGTGCTACCTCCCTCATCCAAGCGGCTAAGAATCTAATGAACGCCGTGGTACTGACCGTGAAGGCGTCATACGTCGCCTCCACAAAGTACACGCGACAGGGGACCATTGCTGTAAGTTGAACTTTATTATTTCACTATTGAGAAGGTTTTACATAGACATTAAGGCTGCGCCGACCGCACAGTGGCGCCCTCATCGTTTGTTTGGTTATTTATTTTATTTTAGAATGAAAATGCAGAAAATAAGCACGTTAAGTTGTGTTCCACAAGATTAGACGTTAATACTATTATAAACAGCAGTTTTATATTGTTTAATTTTATTATAATCACTAAAACAGACAATAGTGGCCACTACTTTCCGTTTTAGTGATTATAATAAAACTAAAAAAATTCAAACTGCCGTTTATAATAATAATGACGTATAATCTGGTGGAGCACAACTTAACGTGCTTATTTTCTGCATTTTCATTCTAAAATAAAAGAAATAACCAAACAAACGATGAGGGCGCCACTGTGCAGTCGGTGCAGCCTTAAACTAATTAATAATAGACAGGGATTTTTCTCTGGAATTACTGATGAAATTAACATAGAATTGCAGCCAATGGCTCGGTTTCTGAGGTCCTCAGAGAAATCCTCCATAGCCGAAAAATGGGTATCTTGTTTACTGAGTGTTCAAAAACATAATGGTATATCGAATAAATGTACACTAGGGGCGGGTTGATTCACGCTTACTTGACGCACACGTATACGTCAAAAATGGCGCTAACTATCGTCAAACCAACAATGCGTTTTTTTTTTTCAAATTACATTAAAAAAAATTTGCCTTGCCGTACGTCAAATAATAACGAGTACATAAACGTTATTATTTGACGTACGTATGTTACCTTAATCAATTGTTTTAAACAAGCGGCTCTAAAGTGTGGCCAACGAGACGAGATAAAGAGTGTAAACCAAACTTTCAGGGGTTCACAACATTTTTATTTACAGAAATCATATACAAATTTAAAACATCCTATTCTAATCGTTGTCATCTGTATTAGACGAAGATCATTCGTCAGAAGAGTTCGAATCAGTCGTATTGATCACAGAACGAACCATTGTATTATCAATCATGTGCTAACAGGCTGTGATTCCATAATTCTTCGTCCGCGTGAAATTTCATGTCCCCCCGACCCACCCCGTCGCATCTCATCGCCCGCGCTACTACTTCGTTTTTACTTAACGTTGTTTCTGACTTTTTTTCTTTTTGCTCGGCTCCCGAGGGTCATAGCGTGATGTTAAATAGCCTATAGCCTTCCTCAAGAATTGGGCTATCAAGTACAAAAAGATTTTTTCAAATTCGACTGGTAGTTCCAGAGATTACCCCCTACATACAAACTTTACCTCTAATAATAGTATAGATAAAATCTCGTTAAGAGGTCCTCAGAAACTGAGTTTTGGTTGCATTACTATTATAATTATAAGCATCAGTGTACTAATTATTACAGGCATCGAATTACGACTGTCTTTTCCACTGCGAATGGTCTAAACATCAAAAAGGGACCAAAAATGGGACATAACGTTTATACATTTAAATTCATTATACAGATGAAAGCAGGGCCAACGAACCAATAGCTAATTCAGAAGCGCTATACTAACTATAATTGTGGAGTATTCGACGCAAGTAAATAACAAATTAATACAATAAAAATATTAGTTAAAATACCAATATTAATCAAGCATCCAGTATATATGAAAGATGCATGAGTATGCAGAAATATAACAATATATACATGCAAACGTTGATTCAAGTAAGACCCAGTAAACGCTTCTAAAAATATCTGCTTATATACAACTAAGATATAAAAGCACTTATAGTATTCAAATATTGGCTTTCAATTTGTCATAACAGTTGAGTTTTCACCGACTTTCCAGAAGACGGATCTGAATTCGACTGTAATTTTCATGAGACTAAATTATTTTGACAACATCCTGCATATCAAAATTGAAGCATGAATATTAAAAATGTACATTTTGAAAACAACGCCCTGTAGTTTTAAAAATGCTTGAAGATCTGTAATGAGAAAAATATTGCTTGGATATGTGCTTACCCCGCGTTTGATGAGCAGCCATGTAATATGAAAGTGGCTTGTGGAAAAAAGTGATAATTATGTAATACAAGATTTATAAGTATCAAAGTGGCTTGAAAGCGCCCCGCGTAGTTACGCTAAGCTTAAACTAAGTATAATATTGTTCAAATACGACGGGTCAGGTGATATTTACAATATTTAAGTCAAACTCAAATCTTTCAAACTAGCAGCGCCCCAGGGTTTCACCCGCATAAGTGTCCATCCCGTGGGTATATCGGGATAAAAACTACCCTATGTCCTTTCCCGGGACTCAAACTATCTCTATACCAAATTTCATCTAAATCGGTTCAGCGGTTTAAGCGTGAACTGGTAACAGACAGACACGCTACATCCCCACCAATTTTCAGCCAAATCGGTTCAGCCGTTCTCGAGTTATAAGTGGTGTAACTAACAGACTTTCTTTTATATATATAGATTAGAGTATAGAGATAGTTTTAGTTTACTTTTTATCCCGATATTCACACGGGATCGACACTTATGCGGGTGAAACCGCGGGGCGCTGCCAGTAGACTATAAGTACATTGATGATATTTATATTTACGAACTCCACACCACAAATAAATACAATGAAACAACTATCAAATGAGGAGGTGAAGAACAAAACCTCACTTTTCCATTTAAATTAAAGCAAATAATTAAAACCTTATCAAAAACACCTCTATTCTTATATATTTTTTTACAAAACCACATTTTTCCTAAAATGTTTAATCAAAACCTCACATTCCCAAATTTCATTTCAAAATATTAGCTAAGATTCTTATGATTTTTATCAGCCATTTGGTACAGACTGAGCACATCAAGCTACTATAATCTGTCAAATTTCTTTAATAGATTTTCAACTTTATCGCTAAAGCACAAGGTTCAAAGTTGATTGGGAAAATTTGACAGTTTCGGGTAGCTTTTTGTGCTGGCGTCTCTACATCAGATTGAGTGAAACACTAGTTTAAATGACAACAACTAAAACAAAATGCAGATGTTGTAGTCAGTAAGTTGTTTACATTTTACTGTTCTATCAAAAATTAGAAAATGTGGAAAAGTGAGGATTTGTTCTTCACCTTATAGAGGAATGAGGAACAGTGTAAAGTTCACTCATCTTCCATAGAAAAGGGAGGATCCTCCGAACAGACGGGTGTTGTGTCTGGCGGGCAACTGCCCAATGATTCATGTCGGGCCGTTGTATCTATGCTAGTTGCGCGGTAAACTCTGCTTGCGCGATGCAGGATTTGCGTGACGTCAGTATGACGCGTTGTTCGCATGTAGCGTTGTAGATACCGCTACAACCTCCTCAAATGTCACAGGACCCGTCTTACGTGAAGCTGACTATAGTACTAATGATTAATGAATACATTGCTAATTTGTACCTGCGCCTGCGCTCTACTGTGGACAGAACTATGTGAGTGTCTGGAGCTGTTTATATGTTTACGTAGATGTTTCGAGCTTACTTTTATATCGTTGTTTATTTTATAGATTTTTTTTCTATGTATCTTCTATTTTAGCCTTTGTTCATCCTATTTATGAATCCTTTCACAGATTTATATGTCATGACGGTTCGTGTTTTTTTTAAACGATTCATTTAAGAGCCTATATTACCTCAGCTAAAATTCACACTTTATCTCGCTCGCACGATACTGCTCGCGGACTGTGTGAAAGCGAGACAGAGTGCGGTGCTGGGCGGGAGGCAGCGCCAATAGTTTAGGTATTTGCTTTTTACGGTGAAAATAAAGGTAATTCAAAAAAACTAACTAACATAAGACCTGCTTTATAGTTAGTTCAGTTAGTATGCAAAGTTTCATGATCTAATTTGAAGTATTTTTTGAATACCAGCGGTTTATTGTTCGGTTTGGAGGTAACTTTGGAATTTTTTTCTATCGAGAAAATTTTATGGAATCGTGTTTTCGTCTAACATAAGACCTTACATTAATCCTCAACTTTAGCATATATTTATTTCAAAATTAATGCTGCGGAATTTCCGACATAACGGAGGATCATGCTAAGCCATTTGAGGTAGTATAGGCTCTTAAAGGACGGCTGTAAAATAGTACATGATTCTGGAAATTTTACGTTGCTTATTTTTTTTATGTTGTTGAATGTTCTCTACTAACTTTTTAAACCTTTGCATCCTGCTTATGAGTATGAAGTTTCATTATAAGGGCTTGAAAGTTTGTATGAAATGCCGTACGGCGTAAACGCTCATAAGGGTCGACACACTTAAAGTTAAAGTGCGCAGTGCTACACACCCCCACCCTATTTCAAGTTAAACAAATATCAACTTTATTTTCAATCACAATTACGTTGATTTCAGAGTGACTAGCACTACTTATTGAGAAAGTTATAAAAATTTTTGAAGTTGTAGCGTAAACTGAACGTTATTGTGTAGGAATTAAAGTTATTTTTCCATTAATTCATATTTTTTTACATTTCTGGTAAATAAGTCGCGAATGCAGATTAGAAGCGTTGCGGCGTCGCTTAGTAAGTCTCGGCGACGTCACGCGAAAATGCAAATCTTGAAAAAGGTTCTTTAGATAATGTCCGAAGTCAAAAAGACCGCTTTTACATAATAGGCTATTTGACAATGTAAAAAATAAGGTCATAATTATTGACACTCGTATAGATTATCGCTTTTAAAATCGATTTGCATTAATTTTACTACAAAACAATGTATTATTTAGAAAAAAAATCCCGAAAAAACTTCGTCTTTTTAAATCTGGCGCCACGTAATCGAAAACGGTCTGGATTGCCTGAACTTAAGATGACGTCATGATTTAGTAAATTTCTGTCTATCGTTGACAGAACAGATGACTTTTGTCTAGTATCTCGACCGTTTCAACGTTTGTTTACGTGAATCGTGACGTCACGACGCCATATTGTTAAAGATAGCGTTTTGGCGGCTTATTTAAACAGTACATTTTTATTTACTATTTTTTAAAAGAAATACATTATGCAATTTGAAGTAATAGGTTTTTGTGGGCTCGTTAGACACCATTAAATAATCTGAGATGTTTATCAGAAACCAGTCAAATAGCCTATTGTGTCGGCACTGCCTATGTGTTACATTAAGGTCACAGCTCATTAGAGCCACCCGGCACCCACTCCGCACCGCCTCGCCCCCTGCGGCTAGTATTGTTTATAAGGACTTGTATGGGTATGCGCTCACTACGTCAACTCCGTAGCGTCACCGGATCGCCTCGGTCGTAAGCCCTCCACGCGCGGGCGGCGGGTGGACAACTCGCTGCTCGCATGCTTGCCTTGCGTTAACTGCGCATTGCCAACGCGGTAATGTTATACGCGACGCGAGGTCCACTGGTTCACCGCGCGACGTTTATTGGTGATAACGCGGCGTCCACCTGTCGACAACGAGTGGACGCCGTGCGACGAGGCGGTGCGGGGTGGGTGCCGGGTGGCTCTAATGAGCTGTGACTTTATTCTAAACAAAATAGAGTACTACTAGCTATTATTTTAACAATGCGTTATAATCACTCGTTTTTATCACACTCACCACGTAATTTTTAATAGATTGCATGCTCAAATCCCACGATAATATCTTTAATATGCGTTCAAGCCGATCGCACTATGAGGAATATTATAAACCTGTAGTCTGATAATGGTGCCGATTCTGTTGTTCACAAACTGAACTAAATTTAAGTTCAGTGCATCTTTTTCTTTCTATTTCGTTAAGAAAAGGACAGAAGATAATTTTTAGTTTACCATACCATAATCAGCCTATAATGTTCCCACTGCTGGGACACAGGCCTCCTCTCGGTGAGAGGGAGTGGGCCGTAATCCACCACGCACGCGGGCCCAGTGCGGATTGGCAGATGTCACATGTCTTCGAATTTTTGGTTCTAGGACATGCCGGTTTCCTCACGATGTTTTCCTTCACCGTTTTGAGAGCAGTGGTGATGAAATAATTTACACAAAGTAAAGCGCCTGTCTGGGTTCGAACCTACGACCTACAACTCGTAAGTCGCGGCCGTTACCACTGGGCCACCACTGCTCTCTTCAGCGCCTGACGTAAATTTTAGTAGGCAAGTTTTCAATCACGTCTAAACTTGTATGGAGTAGTGTCAGACAGCGATTAATTTGACAGGACTGAACTAAAATTTATCTTCTGTCATTTTCTTAATGATATAGAAAGAAAAAGATGCACTGAACTTAAATTTAGTTTAGTTGGTGAACAAGGGAGTCGGTGCCAGTATTTGTTTTAATTTAATTTATGGTGTAGACTTTACAGGCTGTTGCGTTAAAATAAATAAATTAAATACTTGAATTCAGATTTTTTTATCATTTACATTCACTGCCAATTACTTAATTAAATAACTTAAGGTTCATTATTCTGTGGACCAAATGACGCGTACAATCAACGGCCTGTATTTACTTATTATTATTTAGTTTAGCACTTTTTCTTTTGTATTGTAAAATTATTTTAGTTTAGTTGTTGTTTATTGTTGGCTTTCACAAATCTCAAGAACGTTGTGTAGGTTTAAAACTAAACTTTAAATCTAGTAATAATTAATTTAAACTAAACTATAGTTTTAGTATTTGGTAGTAGAGCTCTTTGTGAAGCAGCTCGTCAAATCCTAATCAATATATTTTTTTTAATTATTCAAACTTTGATGTCTTCCTACTCCACAGTCACCAATAGTAGTATGGCGCATGAAAGCTCCAGAGAAGAAGCCCTTGATCCGGCCGGAGAAGCCGGAGGAGGTGCGCGCCAAAGTCCGGCGCGGCAGCCAGAAGAAGCAGCCCAGCCCCATACACGCGCTGGCAGAGTTCCAAAGTCCGGCTGAGAGTGTTTAGAGTAAGTTTCATAAACTATTGTGTAGCATTACTTTTGTGAAGCGCATACATTTTCTGGTTACATGACCTAAAGCGCGGTCACTGTTGGACTGCATAGAAACGAAAGAGAAGCGCGATGACACAACGCTGGTAATTTATTGCAAAATATGAAGCAATTATCTATTTACAAAAAATCCATTGTTTGGACTAAAAAACTGAAACGCTAGTGTTTTGGTATGTTGCTTGTAGAATAATCTGACAAAAAAATAGAATGATTGTACGTTTTTAGAGGTATCTTCATGATTTTTTTCTATCGTATCAAATTACTTGTATTATGTTTTCAACACACTATCTACCTAGCATATATCCTGAAGAACATATATTTTTCTGATTTTGTTTACTGTAGTCGATCATATACTTTTATTGTTTCTAAAACTTGCGTTTTTTGTGTTTACTGTAAGCCCCTTAATCCGTGTTACTACACAGGTTAACCAAAAAATCTATGCGCTTCGCTAATCTTCGTGTTTTCGAATTAACACGAATGCGCGCCCTCGAAGAGGCAATGCTTCTAAGTTTCATACTGCCGCGCTTCCTAGCAGTGCACGTATTATTGCGCGTTTGTATGAAGTTTTCTCTCGGTCTTCTACAATCGCAGATCGCCTATTCTTTTACGGGGGGACACAAGAAAAATGAGGAAAAAGAAAAAAATGGGGAGAAAGAAAAAAATGAGGAAAAAGAAAAAAATGGGGAAGAAGAAAAAATGGGGAAAAAGAAAAAAAATGGGAAAAAGAAAAAAATGAGGAAAATATCGTGAGGAAAGTTTTGAGTATGGATGTCGATGGCTATAAGAGTAGGGGAAGACCAAAGAAACGATGTATGGACTGTGTGAATGATGATATGGTTAGAAAGGGGGTGACTACCGAGATGACGACTAATAGAGAAGTATGGAAGAAAACGACATGTTGCGTCGACCGGAAATAATTTGGGATCTCCAAAGCGTGTCGATAGCAATCTAAATGGACTCGGCCCAGAATTCGACTACTTGTTTGGCGCCATCACCAGCGTCCACCACTTCCTGTAACGTGCAGCTGACAGGACACGCAGGACACGATTTTAAGTGTCCCATCGTTTGTGGAACAGCACCACATTTACACTCCAAGGCGGAGTCGTCTATGAATCTCCACCTGAACAGGTTTTCCTGGCTTCGGCCAACCTGTGTCCGGAGTCTGTTTAAAGACTTCCAGGTTAGCCAAGGTAGCTCATGACCAGGTGGGAGGTCTTCAGCGGGTGGTACAAACGGTTTGGGTAAGGAAGCACTGTCTCGCCACAGATTCAGTCTTTCTTGTGATGGTTCGCCAGTGAGGACGACACACTTTTTTTTTTTTTTTAACTCTTTATTTATTAGGGACTTGTAACCATTAACAGGTCATGTCAGCCCCATCATTTCCTTAAGCAAGTTACTTACAAAATTTTCTTAAGACTATTCAATATAAATTTATAAATAAGCTTAGCTTTGTTGCTTGCAGGGTAAGCCAGAATACATTGAAATTTACCTAAATCTAATGCATTTAATTTTAATTTTTTACATAAATACTGCCTTTCAAAATCATTGCGAATACAATCTGTAAGGAGATGTTGGATATCTTCTGGTTTAACACAAACAATACAGTTAGGTGAAAGGGATTTCTTCATTAAAAAAGTAAATTTTTTTAGTGGTACATGTCCTGATCGTATTCTAAAAGCTATTTTAAGTAATTGCCTACTTAGTTTAACATCGGCAAACCACGGTATCCGAGGAGGCTCACATTGCATAGTTTTGTACCATATTCCTTTTTCTCGAGATCTGATGTCAAAATGTTCTGTCTGTGTGTGGTTCGCCAGTGAGGACGACACACTTTAAAAAACTGTTTGTGTGAAAATTTGGGATAATGGCTGGAGAATGATGATAACACATAGGTAACTGACAAAATAATCTTTAGAAAATTCAGGCGTGATATTCCATAGCGTTTATTATTTGTTTCAGATCCTGTTCAAAACCACATTTATTTATTATAAACACATTGTATGAAATAAGATCATAAAAATTGTACCTTTATAGCGAAGAGGGCATTGCAAAACTACAAACCAAATGGTTTATCAAATTGTAGTACTTAATAATCATCATCATCTGCCTAGACTTTTTCCCAGCTATGTTGGGGTTGGCTTCCAGTCTAACCGGTTGCAGCTGAATACCAGTATTTTACAAGGAGCGATTGCCTATCTGACCTCCACAACCCAGTTACTGGGTAATACGATACCCCTTATAATATACTTTGAAAATAAATTACAAGGTGATAAAAACATGAAAAACATTAGTTCTTTTCCCCTAGGTTTTTTGTCCATTCATATACTTCTTTCTATTAATATAGTTTTTTTTCCCCAAAAAGCTTTTTTTGGGCTTGTGGCTAAGTACAGGTAAAGGGGTCCGTGGCTAAATAATAACAGCCGCACAGGTCGATCGATGAGGTTAAGCTACGCTTGCCGCGGTTGGTCCGTGGATGGGTGACCATCTTTACATACCGTGACCCCTCCGTGCCTCGGAAAGCACGTTAAGCCGTTGGTCCCGGCTGTCATTCATGGATCTTTGACAGTCGTTACGGGTAATCAGAAGCCCGAAAGTCTGACAACCAGTCTTACCAAGGGGTATCGTATTATCCAGGGCTGTTGAGGTCAGATAGGCAGTCGCTCCATGTAAAATACTGGTATTCAGCTGCATCCAGTTAGACTGGAAGCCGACCCCAACATAGTTGGGGAAAGGCAGGTAGATGATGCGTTTTAACAAAGTCAATCACTACTTGCTCACCTATTACATGAAACTTAAATGTAATTGGTGAAATGTGGTTGTTGGCAGCTCCTCTTCGATATAAAACCATGTTAAACAGGGTTCAATCAAATTAGTTAGCGAAACTCCGTACACGTAGTATCGATATCTTAACACGATGAAACAAAAACGAAATTAATTTGTTAGGTTTTTTTTTTTGTGGGGTCATTGACCGCAATTAGTGTATTCAGTTGAAATGAAAATTTCTTTAGGTGCGTTGGGCATTTTTTGAGATTGAAAAAAACCATTGAACTCGCGACACTGTTACCGACACCGCGCTACATTCGGAAGTGCTGATTAAAGTGATTTTATTTTGACCTAAAATAATAAATTTCCGGCACATTAGTCTATTTTTTACCATCGTCCTTATTTTGGTGGTCTGAATGATTTCTAAAAGTTTGTCCATCAATTTTAATAGGACCCAACAAGTCTGCGGTTTCTCTAGCTAATTTATTTTCACCCTGTAGACAGCTCATCGATTTATTCCATGTAATAATAGTATTTAGAGACAATATATGATTAGTATTTCTTATTAATTATTATTATTATTAATAATCGCATTTTTACCGGCATTTTAAATAATAAGGCACAGTTCAAAAACATGTATTGATTGTAAAGTGGACTAATGTTGGGCAGATTGCCCATAGTTGGGCTTCACTTGTCATTTTATATTTAAAAATAGTTCTCTATTTTTTTTATAATGATTGGTATGTTAAATGGCTTTAGACAAATACGACTTAAACGAATCGTAAAAATACAATAAAATATGAAAATTGATGTTTTTCCAGCTGACTGTACCATTTTACTAAAATCTTTTGACACCCGTATTCACGAACAATATTCTAAGGGCTGATATTTCAATCAACAAATAATTTTTATCCGTGGAATAAAATTAACAATTTTATTATTAGAAAACAAACAGCTCATTTATCAAATTAAATTTCAGTCACAACCCCAAAAAAAATGTCGTACAATATTCTTGCCAAATAAGCAATATTGCGAATAATTGCCCACATTTATTGCCCAACTTTAGTCTACTATCAAAGGCTTTAGGCAGATAACATAAATCAGTCTGATAATTCAATTATAATCTAGGAAAATGCTAAATTCAAGGCTGTGGTTATCTGCCCAAAAATAGGCGTAACGCATATAAAATAACAAAATGTAAGAATGTTTGGTAAAGTATTAAGATTGTATACAAAACTTTGAAATAAGTGCCTAAAAGGTCGGCATGTCACAAATATGAACGTTGCTTTTCTTGAAATTAAGTCGTAAATAACCTTTATACGCGTACTTCTATTAGTTTATTTATTTTCAACTCTGTTTCATGAATTGCAAGGATGATTTTTGTTTGGCAGTGAAAAGCCGTGTTAAAAATCAAATCAAAATCAAAATATTTTATTTCACATAAGCCTACATGGGCACTTATGAAACGTCAGAAGCTAGGTGCACGGTTCCAATCGGTCGTAAAACAAACAGCTGTTACACGTACCATGATAAAAAAGTATCATGTAGGTATTTTTATTTAAAACGTGGTGTACCAGATTTCATCAGAATCCATTCAGCCACATGACAATAAGCGCCAAATACGCAAAAGCCGCCCAAAGCCTACATATACATATAACGATGCTGATCAACTCTTCTGTATACGGTGTGACCGGGTTTTCAAGACCAAATTTGGCTTTGCAAGTCATCAGAGAGCTCACGAGAGGAAAGAGAAATAGTCGGGGTCGCTGTCGCCGGATACGGTGAAGAGGACTATATATATATATATAAAACAACAAATATACAGAGTTGGGAACAAGGCAACTTATTTCAAAGTTTGAAATCGAAACAAAAATGGGACTGATGCGAAAGTTTGAAGACAGCCAAATTTTGTTTAGATATAATCAATTTATAGTAGATAGTGAACTAATAATATTGTCAAGGATTTGTATTCTTTAGTATTAAGTTTTTAGAACAACAATATTTTGATTATTTTCATACTGATCGAATAGAAATGGCAATTATAGACTCGTCTACAAGAAAAGCTGGAGTTTGGATTGACTTATGGGGTCGTGCCGATTTTAAACTTCATACGCATAAGCAGGATGCAAAGGTCTAAAAAGTTACTTAAGAACATTTTCAAAATGTGTCATTTAAAAAAAGTTAACTGGAAATCTCTATTTCTATGGATTTTTTTTAAATCGGTCTAATTTGGCTGTGACACTATTTTTTGAAAATGTTCTCTACTAACTTTTTAGACCTTTGTATCCTGCTTATGCGTATGAAGTTTCATTAAAATCACTTCATTAATTTCGAAAAATAAGGGCTTGCAAGTTTGTATGAAATGTCGTACGGCGTAAACGCTTTTATTCAAGTCTTGCCAACTTCGGTCCATGGATGTGATCGAGACCCCTCCGTGCCTCAGCAGGCAAGTTAAGCCGTTGGTACCGGCTGTCATTCGTAGATCTTTGACAGTCGTTACGGGTAGTCAGAAGTAGAAAAGTCTGACCTCACTGTGTGGTACCCTAGCCTTTTCGAAACTATGTTGGGGTCGGCTTCCAGTCTAACCGAGTGCACCTGAATACCAGTATTTTACTTGAAAGGACTGCCTATCTGACCTCCACAAACTAGTTACTGGGTAACACGATACCATTTCCTTCAGATCAGTGTAATTATAATCAAAATATTTCAACAAAAAAGTATTATTGTATGTAAAAATAAGACTTCAATGTTTTGTATAATATTATCAATTGTTACTACTGGGCAAGCGACAGTCGACCAGGGGCCCAAGTCTGCTATTTTTATAAATTCGTCATTCCAACACGATCCCATTATCATTTTGCTAAAAGTTCGTAATCTGCTAAATTCATAATGGTCGATCATTGGTCGGTCAATGGCACAGAAAATATACGATACTCGTAACGAATTAAAAGCAATGACTGCACAATGACGTTCTAATGCAATGGTAGGTTACTGATCAAAGGAACTGTCAAAATTTTTGCAGATTAACGCCTAAGTCAGTCATTCATTTGTTTTTTTTTTACGAGATTACCATTCTATGCCATTTCTTTCAATGGAGTGTCAGTGGTTGACCATTGGAAAGTCACACTGACGCCATTATATTAGTATATTACCAAACTTGTCAAAATCAACAATTATGAAATCAATAATAGACCATTCTGACACTATTGTAATAATAGCAGACTTGAGGCCCTGATCATCGCTTACCATCAGGGCCCGAATTCTGTATTGTAATTATTATTCCTCGCGTAATCTTACACGTGCCCTGTAACGGTCAGCATGGCATGGAATCGAAATGTCAACCGTACGGACATGACGTATTTTGACAGTTCAAACCGCGCCATCTTTGCGTTCATTTCACGGCTTCACGCGGTTTCATTCATTGTGTCAGAGAATACGTTAATAGCAGAGTCGTGATTAAGGTGAATGGATAGTGGTAGACCGCGAAATTCAAATTTTCTTACGTTTTTTGCAATTTGCAGGTCAGTGTCAGGTTGTATCTTGATCAAAATATGATTCGAGACAATAACAGGTACATGTTTAGATAATTATAATCATTAGAATCATTATTATATCTTTCTGAGTTAGATTTCTACCACCAACCACCAATCTCTTATGGAAAAGTGAGAATTTCGCGGTCTACCACTAGGTCATAGTGAACTGGGGCCCTGGTGAGACAGTGATCAAACGATAGACTATCTCATAATAAAATAAACTCTAAGTAGGTACTTATTTGACAATAATAAATAAAAAATACTGTTTAAAATCTTCTCCCCTCAATCAATATAAGAAATAATATGAAAATCGTCACACGCAAATTGCCTTGGAAGTAAATAATTTAATGATATTATACAAAAATAACTACACGTATGTATGGAATGTGAGATCAATTCTGTTCATTTTTTATAAAAATCAAATTATTGTAGATAAACATATGATAGAAGTGGGCGTATGATACGATGTATATTGAGCTGTACCAAGTAATATTTATTTTTCTATGAATCGAGTAAGATTTCGTCATACCACTAGTTTGTTACATCATCATCGGCCTGCAGCAGACCACTGCTGGACATAGGCCACTCCTATTGCACGCCATTCAGCTCGATTTTCGGCAACTCTCATCCAGCTACTACCAGCCACCCTGCGAAGATCATCGCTCCACCTAGCCTGAGGGCGTCCTACCTTACGATTGCTGAACCGCGATCTCCACTCAAGAACACGTCTACCCCACCGTTTGTTTCTTATCAGTACTTAATAAAAAAAATAACAACATTGATCTTACATTACATTATACAAAATGGCAGCTATAAGATTTTAATATTTTTCCATCAATTCAATGTCGACAATTCTTTAAAATATTGCGACAAAAAAAATGGGGAAATTAATATAAATCTTGCAACTGCCTCTATCGTTGCTAATTCTCTTGTTCACCAACTAATTAAAACAAGAGTATTGCTATCTTCTTCGCACAAACAAAGCCAGAAAGAGATGGTGATAGTTTAGACCTGTCAACCTTATTTACGTCAACTGTCAAATATGTCTTGATGTCAGCTATCGATATAAATAGGTTACGTGCGGGGCCGCCATTTTGAAAAAAAAATGGCGCTACAGTAGGTACACCCAGCGGTTTAGGCTGTAGGTCAGTGAATTTGATATTTTTATTATGTAGATTGTTTTATTACTAAGTGGTGGTGACCATAAAGGTTATGATTGACATAAGCATTGACAATAATTTGACAGCTCTTATTTATTTCCATCTCTTTCTTGATTCATCTGCGAGAAAGAGGTAGCAATAGTTTTCGTTTAGTTGGTGCACAAAATTAGAGCTTTTATTAATTAAGTTTTGATTGACTATAAATACGAAAATAGACATTACATGTATGACATTACGTTAATTATTCGATTTAAAAAAAATCCTAAGAAATATAGATAATTTGTACTTTTAGAGATGTATTTGACAATTTTCTACCATTTTTATATTAATTTATCCTAATATGCGTAAAATGGGGGTAATTAAGAACTATGGATTATTGTAAAAAGATAGTAAAACGAAAATAATGTTTTCAAACTCATATAACCTTCAAATTTTACGAATATTTGATTTTAAGGCGCTTTTGGGCGAAATAATTGGGTCAAAAAATCTTCATTGAATTCAAATAAATCCAATAGTATTTCTTATTTACCATTGTTTTACGATACGTACTTATAATATTACTCATTCTAAGGTATATTAAAAAAATGTATTTTTTTTTTAAGTAAATATGCTCTAAACACAAGGCTTTTAAAGAAGTGTTATAAAGATTATTACTAACTAGCTGCGCCCCGCGATTTCACCCGCGTAAATGTCGATCCCGTGGAGACATCGGGATAAAAAGTAGCCTATATGTTAATCCAGGATATCGGCTCCATACAAAATTTTATCAAAATTGGTCCAGCCGTTTGAGCGTGAACAAGTAACAAACATAAACACACACACACCCCCACAAAATTTCGCCTTTACAATATTAGTGTGATAAAAACAAGAATATAAACAGTTTGAAGGGTATGTGTACCAGTGTAGTTACAGGCACATGAGACAGTTCAGCTTTGTCTCTGTAATGGCAACACATCTGCGATGCCTCTAGAATTGCAGATGTCCACAGGCAGCGGTGACCACTCCATGCCATCCAATAATATTAAAAGTCTCTTGTAAAACTTCGTTTTTAGAGCATATTTTCCTAATTTGAGATGTTTCTTTAAAATTATATCGTTTGAAAACTGAAAAATGGCAAAAATTTATTTTTATTACAAAAACAAATTGTGATTATTTATTATTAAGTTTAAGCCCTATGTTATACTTTTATACGCAATTACTTTAAATTTTCTACGAATTAGTAGATTTTGTAGAGATTATTATAGAATAAAATATATAAATATTATTCTGATCCGTTTTATTTCACTCAAACACTAATAACAGTCCTCTAAACTCGAAAGTAACTGTCTATATTATGTTACCATTTTCGCCTAAACTACAGAGGCTTCAGTGTGCGTTTTTTCACTCACGTTCGATTGCGAGCGCATTAGAATTTTATTTATAGCGCCACCTGGTGGTCACTAGGAGAAACCTAATTTTCCAGACAAAATTCTAAGGCTCAACTCACACCAAAAGAGCGGCGAAGCGCCCTGTAGAGAAGGCGCGCGGATTCCAGCGACTGCCCGAGAAGTCGCTGGAATGCTCGAGTAGTCGCGGGAATCCGCGCGCCTTTTCTTCTTTCAGGTGTTTATCGCTGTAATGCCTTGATTTGATATTGTATAGGCAGTCGTACATTTGCACCAAATAAATAAGCTTTTCTTCATCCATTTCCATCAATTCTGTATTCGTTGCACTGCAAGGAATGAATGCGAATGCTCGCGCGCAACAGACGCGCGCGGGGAGCGGGCGTGAGGGGCGGGATATTGCCAGCGGCCGCTCGCGACTGCTCGAGCATTCTCGGGACTTCCCGCGACTTCCCGCGCAGTCGCACGGCTAATTCGCTGGAATTCCAGCGGCGCCGCTGGCATCCGCGCGACTCGTTCGATTTCTCATGCGATAATAAGTATTATAGTAATGAAAATAAAGTTAACATTCATATGACACTGAAACTGCGATCCGCTTCGCCGCACTTCGACGCTCTTTTGGTGTGTGTTGAGCCTAACGCGCTCGCAATCGAACGTGAGTCGAAAAAACTAAGGCCACTGAACGGATTTCGATATTTGGCAAGGAGATATTATGGCATCCTGGGGAAGGACATAGCTTTTTGTCCCGGTAACGTTCCAAAGTATGAAAGAAAAGACATGTATTCATGATGTTTGTCATAACTTGGTTTTATTTTGGTCCACAAAGGCGGGAATCTTATTCTTAAAAACGCAAACTTAACTAAACAATGGTTTTCTTATATTCTAGTATTCACATTAATATTCCCTTACGATATCGATATCGTATTACCCAGTAACTGGGTTGTGGAGGTCAGATACACAGTCGCTCCATGTAAAATACCGGTCCGGTTAGACTGGAAGCCAACCCCGACATAGTTGGTAAAAGGCAGGCAGATGTTGATTCTCTTAGGACAAGAAGTTATTTTTAGGCAAGCTAACAGGGCGACGACCCTCATGGTAAGTGCAGGGGGCCTAAAAAGGCTACTTTCGAGAATCATAAAAGGATAAAATTATGAATCGTAATATGGCGAAGACAGTCCGTGTGTTTCTTTTTTTTCGCTGCACTACGTAGGTATAATCAAAGAGATTGGGATTGGATTTGGATCGGATTGATTGGTGTTTTAGCACAGACATAAAAAAAAACTGAAAAATGCTTCACCAATGGGATTTGAACGATTAACTTAACGGTTAACTGTCCATTATGTTATCCTTTTATGATTCTCCCAAAGTGGCCTTTTTAACCGACTTCAAAAAGGAGGAGGTTCTCAATTCGTCGGAACCTTTTTTTTTTTTTTATTTTTTTTTTTTATGTATGTTCCCCGATTACTCGAAGATGGCTGGACCGATTTCAAAAAATATTTTTTTGTTTGAAAGGGTATACTTTCCAGGTGGTCCCATTGTCATCAGGTCAGGATCTGATGATGGGATCCTGGAGAAATCGAAGGAACTCTTCAAATATTATAGGCACACCTATAGCGATTTGGGTATTTTTTATAGTAACTCGTGCATTTGCTCTCGAAAAGCACTATTTGGTGAAGTGGAACTGATGATGAAGACCATAGATGGCCACCGGAACTACTCAATAATAAGTATTTCATGGGTTGCGATTCGATTACATTATTATGGTTGCTAAGCAAGTTATGCTCGTCACAATGCGAATGGTGAAATGGAGCTGATGGTGAAATACCAGGAGAACTCTCAACAATGAATTTCCCTGCATCGGGAAAAGCAATATTTTGGTAAAGGCGATGAACAAGTTGACATTAGGCTATTGTAACTTAGATAAATTATAAACAGACCCACTAAAAAGCGGGAAATAAAAACTTTTTAACAAAAAAGAAAAACCGACTTCCAAAAAAAAACACAACAAAGTGAAAAATAACTTTAATTTCGGAAGTCGGTGGAAAAAAACTTAAATACAAATCCAAAGACACCGACTTCCGAAATTAAAGTTATTTTTCACTTTGTTGTGTTTTTTTTGTTAGGCCCCCAGATCACGGTCGCCTTTAGACATTTGCAATACTGGAGGCATCGCAGATGTGTTGCCATCACAGAGACAAAGCTGAACTGTCTCATGTGCCTGTAACTACACCGGCACACACCCTTCACAACCTTCGACACAGCAACACTGCTTAGTGGTAGGAACACACACGTCACCATCATCTGCCTGCCTTTTCCCAACCATGTTGGGGTCGGCTTCCAGTCTAACCGCATTCAGCTGAATACCAGTATTTTTTACATGGAGCGACTGCCTAACTGACCTCCACAACCCAGTTACTGGGTAATACGATACCACTTTGTAAGACTGGTTGTCAGACTTTCGGCCTTCTGACGACCCGTAACGACTGTCAAAGATCCATGATTGACAGCGGGGATCACCGATCAATGGCTTAACGTGCTTTCCGAGGCACGGGGGGGTTTTGATATATAAAAATAGTCACCCATCCACGGACCAACCGCGGCAAGAGTAGCTTAACCTGATCAATCAGGCGCCTCTAGGTACACACATGTATGATGGATAATTGTACTTAGGTATTTCAAAAGTTTAGTAACAAAATCTTAGGAATACATTTCAAATACTTCATGATTTTCGTTAACAAAAATCTTACTTTAGTAGAAGAACATTTTGTGTCTTAAAATTAAATATACTTTCAATCTCTGGGTGGTTCACCTACCACCCAGGGATTGGAACGTACAGTCAAACAAAAAGTTAGGTATGCAAGGAAACATTCATCTTTCCAGGACACTGCCAATTTTCATTTTTACTATGTGCTTCATATTTTTTAAAATGACAGAAAATATTAAAAAATAACTTGTCTTTTAAGTGTTTGATTTTGAAGTAGTTGCAAGTTAGGTGAGAACAGTGTTGGCCCAGTTGGAGTGGTAAAGGCGGGCCGTTGCATGTGGATCGTGAGTAGTCCCAGGCAGGCACTTTACACATACATAATCAGCCTATAATGTTCCCACTGCTGGGACACGGGCCTCCTCTCGGTGAAGGGAGTGGGCCGTAATCCACCACGCGGGCCCAGTGCGGGTTGGTAGATGTCACATGTCTTCGAATTTTTGGTTCTACGACATGCCGGTTTCCTCACGATGTTTTCCTTCACCGTTTTGTGAAGTGGTGATGATATAATTTACCCAAAGTAAAGCGGCTGTCTGGGTTCGAACCTACGACCTACAAACTCGTAAGTCGCGGCCGTCACCACTTGGCCACCACTGCTCTTTACCTTTACTTTACCTTGTGCAAATAATTTCATCACCACTGCACTCAAAACGGTGAAGGAAAATATCGTGCGGAAACCGGCATGTCCTAGAACCAAAAAATCGTAGACATGTGACATCTACCAACCTGCACTGGGCCCGCGTGGTGGATTACAGCCCACTCGTAGGTAGATTACACCGTTCATCTCCATAGGTACCTATTACACATTGGAATGGGCAACTAGCTTCATTTATTTTCTGACTGACTGACTTCTTGACAATTTAAAAGTGTCTGTTAATGGTTTAATTTGTATAGGTAAATGCTCTGAGTTTGGTGCTTGTATACCTGTACTGTATAATGAGGTGCATCTATCTCTTTGTTTGACTGTACAAAACAAAAAAGACGTTACAACCCGCAAGCGTTAACATGAGACCCGACAGACGCCTCAGTATCGCGCGTACGTCATCCGAGCGAAGTTGTTATGTATAAGTCTTAAAATAATAATATGTACAAGTATATAAAAAGGAGAGGAAATAATCAAAGGGCATCAAAAAATTCGTACGCATCGCTGTCAACAGGAAACGTTCCCAAAAGGCTGGCAGCATTGCCACGTTGTATGGCAATGCCAAAGAATAGGCCAGCCCTCTGGTCACGTGAAGAATCAAAAGATTTTTGGGGGATGTATAAATTTTAGAAAATATTGTCAATACGCAGTGCAGCAAGCGTGGTGATCACTGCTCGTGCCTTCTTTTGAGAAGAGTCCTTTGTCCTGCAGTGTCACAGTAACAGGATATTACTTCATGGTGTATTATTTCCTTTATCAAAAATAGTTCTAACCCTGTATTTCATACAATACTTTAAAAACATGATTTTATCATAATGGTTTATCACTTTAGCTTCTACGAGTCTCTGATTACAATCCATCGTAAAGGGTCGTAGGAAATTGTTTCATTACACGATTCTAGATATCCTAGCGTTGAAAATTTTCATGGGCGTTCAGAATCATGTATGTACTTTCAATTCATTCATCTTGAATCCATACTCCATAGTAACGGCCTCAAGTCTGCTATTACAATAGTGTCAGAACGGTCTATCATTGACATCATAATCGTTGATTTTGACAAGTTTCGTAATCTACTAATATAATGGCGTCATTGTGACTTTCCAATGGCCAACCATTGACACTCCATTGAAAGAAATGGCATTTATTGGTAATCTCGTACATAATGACAAATGAATTACTGTCTTAGTGGGGAACCTGCTAAAATTTTGACAGTTCCTTTGATCAGTGATCTACCATTATAACGTCATTGTGCAGTCATTGCTTTTAATTCGTTACGAGTATTGTATATGTTCTGTGCCATTGACCGACCAATGATCGACCATTATGAATTTAGCAGATTACGAACTTTTAGTAAAATGACAATGGGATCGTGTTGGAATGACGAATTTATAAAAATAGCAGACTTGGGCCCCTGGTTGGGGGCTGTTCATTTATTACAAATGACAATTTTAACCAATTTCTGATGGGTTGTGATTACGAATGGGTTCTTCAGGAGAATGTTGTTCTAAGCTGATCTTAATTTGCAGTTCAGTATAATCTAGGCCAAAAGTCAGGCTTTATTTTTCAAGATAAAAAATTAGAGTTACAAAAAAATTCATTTGGGAATCGAACCTGCGATTCGTTACTCGAAAAAAAAACTCATCAAATGCATAACCAACTCCTTTTTTCGAAATTGGTTATTACTTCTAACGACCGCACTATAAACGGATACCATGTCATGGTTGCCAAATGAATGTAAATATTATGTTGTGGATGGAAAATTTATTTGTTAATTTTATTATTCCTTTGACCGACACACGTCAAAAAATCAAAAACGTGCCCTCGACGTCAGTCTGTCATGTAGTCGAACCGTGGCGTGCTGGGCACATTTTCATTTGTCATCTATACATGACCGTGGCGGTCAAAAGGTTAACAAAAGTCATAGTTATTGGTCTTGTTAATTAACTGAAAAGCAAATTAAAACATTCTTCCACACCATTCAATTAACTCTTACCCTTTTACTTGAATTCTCAACATCCTCTTCCTCCCTAACCCTCTTGTTCTCCTTACCCTTACTTTTATTACTTGAATTCTCAACATCCTCTTCCTCCCTAATCCCCTTGTTCTCCTTACCCTTACTTTTATTACTTGAATTCTCAACATTTTCTTCATCCCTAACCCTCTTGTTCTCTTTACCCTTACTTTTCTTACCTATACCTTTACCCTTCGGCCCTTTTGCGTAATACTCCTCAATTTTGTGACTATCTTCTCCATTCAATGGTTCTAGAATAATACTGTCATCTAAAGTTGTGTTGTTTGGTTTTTCTATCAATACTTCTTCTTCTGTATCTGACTGGATCACATTGGATTTCTGCTTTGGTTTTGAAGTGCCAGCTGTGAAGGAAACATATTTAATTATTAAATTAACAACTACCACAAAGTGCAACGTGGTGCAACGTTCGACGGCTCATCTTGCTGTGGTCACAGAGCATGTAACCTTTTAGCTGTGGTGCTGTCCATAGATTATTAAGTAACATATATAGTGCTGTCACTATATTACGCTGGCAGAATAGTCGACATCGGCTCAGTTGGCAAAAAGGAAAAAAAGCTTTATCAAATATTTTGTATTTATCTGTGGAGGCTTGCAATTAGCCACTTAGTTCAGTTGTGTATCATGTTATTGTAACTTTGTTGATCTGCAAGCCTTATTTAAATGTAAAAAATAAATAAAATGATAAATGAAATAAATAAATGATAATGTATACAAATAAATAAAATTGAAGTGACTGTTTGAAATGTCAAAATAATAGCTTTTTACTAAATGCATTTGAAAGTATTGTACGGTTCTTAAAAAAATGTACTTATAATAAAAAAAAAACAATGTTTAAATTTTTTGTCCATCTGTCTGTCTGTTTGTTGCGGGTATTCTCCGAAACGGCTGGACCGATTTTGATGAAATTTTGGTATGGGGAATACTTTGAACTCTGGCAAAAGCACATTTAAGGAGTACATATTTACCTAACACTATTTTAGAAAGATGTTACATAAATGTTTTACCCTCTTCATCTTTATCCTCCACATCCACCTCATCCTCTTGTCTCGGCTCATCCTTGTTTATAAAGAAGTTGGTAATTGGTTTCTGCCACTTAGGGGTCTCGCGGGGACAGACTGGATTCCCACCAGAGCTCCTAGAAGTGCCCGCTGAACTACCTATGGAGACGTAACACAGGTTTTATGGAGGCCCACTGGCGCACTGGATTACAGTACATGTTGATTTACTTCCGCATAAGCCAATGCTTATAGAGGCAAGTACCAAGCAGAATAGAAAGAATAGAATACTCTTTATTACGTACACCATATAAATTACAGACATAATTATAGAAACTGTACAAAGGGTGACACAATGGGCGGTCTTATCGCTAAAGCGACCTTTTCAAAGACAACCTTTGGATGGAACACAAATCTATGGTATTCCCATTGCATGGTCACAATAAATACATTATACAGGGTTATTGGTAAAACATTAACAACCTCTTAAGAGGTCATTGTATTTGTCATTATGAACAACTTTTACTATGGGACCAAATGTGAAATCGTGTAAAAAAATCAGCTGTTCCCTATATTTATGTTTGTATAACTTGTCGAAATGTAAGGAACAGTTGATTTTTTTCGCGATTTCTGGTTTAGTCCCTTAAATATTTATTTTATTCATCCTACAGGCTCTTACTGTTTTGGAAATCTTATTTTATCATCTTAATCAGAATTTATATGAAGTTTTATATGTAAAGTTATACTTTAAACTGTTCTCCTGTAAAGGTAGTTCTGTATCTCTTAATAAATGTTGCCTTTCAAACATAAATAATTCTTCCTTAGCTGAAGTCAAATAGATAAAAAAAAAACCTGTGTGCAAAATATGGGCATTGACGTGGAGTTGCGGGACACCAGCCCGTATTACCTATTACCTGAAGTCCCTGAACTGCTTGGTGTTGGAGCTACACTACATCTTGCTTTGCTGCTTTTGCCAGCAGCCACTGAAAAATACAATTAAATTAACCATCTTTGTTTTTCTAACAAACCCCTAAGACGACCCACTGACCCTATCCCAGAGACAGAGCTCAAATGTCTTATGTCCTCGAAGTAATTTCGGGCACTGTTACAATCGGAGCACAACAATACTGTTTGACAGCAGAAATTGGTATTACGGTGGTTGTAGTTCCTCGGCCGGAGCTCTTTTACTTTAGAAAACAGGATACTGGGCTTAGCAATTATTCTTAGCGTCGCCTAGATCTTGAATTATGGCTTTGATGTTAAAAAGAATTTTTATAGTTGTAAAACTCACCTTTAGATCCAACAGACGCCTTTGTTCGAGCCATATTCTTGTTCTTTAGTCGAAGTCGGGTTTAAGTGTTAAACACACATTCAATTAATACAATAATACTTAATTTGATTTCAATATTTCATTAAAACTTCAGCAAATTATTACTTTACTTAATACTTTGGCACTTGCTCGGAAAACGCGCGAAATATTAATTTTATTGTCAATCTGTCATGTCAAACGTCAAAGTCAAAAATATGAGCACTTTTTTTTTGTTGGTAAAGTTACGGTTTTTGTTTGAACTTATAGGCTTTTAGTATAGATTAGTAGATGACGACAATAAGTATCGAGAAGAAAGGAAGAAAACACATGATGCGCCCTATGGTTGCGCCGCGCCGCCCCAACTTATATCATGGAATACTAGAGAATCATGAATGATGTAGTAATGTTGCCTGCAATCATATTCAAAATCTTCAAAGTTCAATTACTGTTTTAGTCTTTGCATTTTGCAACTATCTGTGCCACAGTTGAAATTTCAATGCTGCCAGTTTCTGAAAGTTTTTCCATTTACCGGGTAAAATAATTTTTTACCATTTTAGATTTTAAATGCCTGTTTTTCTCTATCCCAAGGAATCCAAATTTTAGACTGAATAAAATCAGCACTTCACACTCTTTGCTTCTGCACTTTTAATCCCAGCAGACCAAATACTTTTTTTTTGTTAGCACATGTTTTGTCCCACTACTGGGCAAGGCGAAAAAGGCCTCCCCTTTTTTCTTCCAAACCTCCCTGTCCTGTGCGAAATCTGGCCATGTTGGCCCTGCAAATGATATTAAGTTCGTCACACTACATTCGCCTTGGTCTATCTCGACGGCGGCGGTGATTACTCAATTACGTTTACACAACAACAATCCATTGCATTTTAACAATAAAGCAAGTTTCATTCTGTCGAGCACCCAAATAATTCAAACAGAAAAGCAGTGGACTTTGAATAATTGTGAAATCCATTCAAAATGAAGACGTTAGAAATTATTGACAAAGTAACAGCATAAAGTACGCATAATGTTAAATTAACAGATTTCAAATGATTTATCAAAACAATAATAACAGTTTTTTTGAATAATGCTTTCGTTTTTTTTTCAGTACATCTAAATAATAATAATAATCGTTTAATCGATTATTAATTATTATTATTATTTCTTTATTATTATTTAGTACTAACTAGGTCCTGATCGAAGTTTAGTGTAAAAATAAAAACAAATACATTGTGTAAACTTTATGAAATGAAATGTTTATTTATGTAAGTTGAAGATACCTTTACATGTCAATATTTTGTTGGTCAATAATTTAAAAACTAGATGCGCTGGCATTTCCTAGCTGATTGATCCTTAAGAAAAAATGCCGAAAAAAATTCAAAGGTCATGGTCTCCTTTAGAGTCCAAACATTATTAGTATTCTTAGGATGTGATGTCATGTCTGGAAGGGCCTTTTGAAGAAAGAGCCATTGCAGCTTTGAGTTGACCTGTCCCAACAGACAACATGCTTGCATCAGTCATCGTTTAGCTCAACCCTATTTTAGAGATCTCTATGAGACTATGAGCCGTCATACGACATACGACGCTACGGGCTGGGCTGGGTCATTCGTCTTCAAAAAAAGTGAATAAAAGTAGTAAAACTCACAGAACACATAATTAGACTCCTAGCGGAGTGGTAAACACAGGCGGTAAAACAAAAAATCAGCTATGGTAACACTGACATTCTTTACGAACAATAATCTATGGTCGTGCACAAAAATTATAAAAAAAAAATCACGAACAATAATTTTTTTTACCTATTTTCTGTCTGTAAACCAAAGTTTATAGGTTATTGTTAATAATATAATCACAAATATTATCAAACAATTGCGATTGCGTGTTAAATTGCAGTTATTTCTTAATAATATGTGATTTGTTTGAAGCAGAACATCGCTTGAGGTAACCTAAGTTCCACGTAATTTTGCAATTTTTATAAAATTTATTGTAACGGTTTTTGATGCATTTTACAAGTAAACAGCTTTGATTGTGATGAACAGTACCAGTAATGGTATTATTGTGTTGTTGTTCAGAAAATCACAAACCTATTACAATATTTTTGCGAATTCTCTAAACGTACTGAAATAACAAAATAAACACGGTTTACGCTAAATGCAAGCATACAATTTGAAAAACATTCACTTCACTTGTGTTGCTTATTTGTATGACAATCATTTGTTGTTCTTCTGGAAACAGCTGTGAAGCAAAGACAGAAAGAATGAAGTCTATTTGACAAAGTTTATCAACATTAAACACTTGGGTAGAAACTCATCTTCTTCTAGACTTTTCCCTACTATGTTGGGGTTAGCTTCCAGTCTAACCAGATGTAGCTGAATACCAGTAATTTACATGGAGCGACTGACCATTGCTGGTTCAAGCAGATGCTTGTTCAAACAACAAAAAATACTATTTTCTTCAAAATAATTGAGGTTATGGTTTTTTGACACCTTTGTCCTACTTCTTATAGTTTTGAAGTTACCCCTGATGTCCTATCGCAAGAATCGTGTTTATTTACATGATTGACATAGTACAGGATTTTTTTTTTCCCCAGTGCGCATTTTGTAACTATGGATTTAGCATTTACTAAGATTCAAGACTCATGGAAGTTTTCGTCAGTTATAAAAACACACTTTTATCATGCACAAAATTATAAAACAATTAAATCGAATTCAAAAAGCATGGAGCATTTTTAAAATTAATTATAATTTAATTACCACGCTTTTAAATTTAATTGTTTTATCATTTTTAGCGTGAAAAAGGTGTTTTTAGGGTTCCATACCTTAAGATCACTTATTTGTCCGTCTGTCAAGACCCTTTTTCTTAGGAACGGATCAAGTTAAAATGAATATCAAACTGTCTATGCTGCAATTCCTTGAAGTATTGAAAAAATCAAACTTCTTAAGTCAACACAATCAGAAGATATGGGGGTTTATGTTCCGTTTATGCTGCATATTTTGACACTTGCAAGGGAATCAAAACCTATAGGGTACTTCCCGTTGACCTAGAATCATCAATTTCGTGAAGCAATGTCATGTAGCACAAGTAAAGCAAAAATCCGAAAACCATAAATTTGTAGTTCAACATACAATATTGTACGGAACCCTCAGTGCGCGATTCTGACTCGAACTTCCGTTTTTGTAGTTTTGTTTTAATTACATATTAACATTTTTGCGTCTAGTCCATTTTAAATTAAGTTGAAAAAGTATGAAGTCAACGAAGTTATGATGATTAAGGGCTACTAGTAAAATCGAGGGGTTTACAAGCAGCCCTTTAAGAGTTCCACTTTCTACCTCCTGGCTCCATCATCAGACCCTCGACACCAAGTGCAATAATATTTGACTTCCCAAAACAAATCATATGACCCCAAAGTCAAGGGATTAACTAGTAGTCCCTACAGAGTTCCACTATCCACATCCTGGCTCCATCACCAGACCCTTGTTACCAAGCCCAATCTATTGGACTCGTTCAAAACAAATAATATACTCGAGGGATTTGCCACTGAAGAGTTCCACTCTCCACCTCCTGACTCCATCATCAGATCAGCTCCAAGATACCAAATTATAGTTTGTCAGTTTCTTATATTGTTATTTTTATTCCTGAATGGGCCTGTTTTTGACCTCGATCACGCCTGATGGATGAGGTCTATGATGGAACAAGCGTGCCCAGAAGATGCCTGTTCACTCATGCTTTGAACGCAGACAGGTATTTATAAAATTTCTCCCTTTTCCAGCCACCCAGCAACCATGGACGAAGACATTGATATAGAGGAGCATGACGTGCTAGACAATCCGCGGATCAAGAGCATCTTCCCCGACCTGTCCCGCGTCAAGCTGGAGATACCTGATGAGGAGAACATTGATGAAGGTAAGTTGTAGGGTCATGGATGACTACATAGAGGAGCATGACGTGCTGGACAACCCGCGGGTCAATAGCATCTTCCCCGACCTGTCCCGCGTCAAGCTGGAGATACCTGATGAGGAGGACATTTATGAAGGTACGACAGTATAGTATTATTGTGAATAAGGCTCAGATAAGCTTTTTTTTTATGGTTTAATGGGCCCGCCCTCTCTTGACCTTGACTTTGAGCCTGATGGAAAGCGCTGGATGAGGTCTATGATGGAACGAGCGTGCCCAGGAGATACCTAAGGCACTGGAACTCCCACGCATCGACGAAACACAGCAGGCTGCTTGACGGCGGGCTCCGGTGGGAGGGTGGTCGCAAACCAGACGGGCGTCAGCCCTACCACCGCAAGGGAAGAATTGGCCAGTCAAATAAGGTGTTGGGTGTGACTGTCCAGGATGCGCTGAGCGCTCGGTTCAGTTCAGTAACTGGCGGAACAAACTGCGCTACACGAGGAGGCTTCTTCATGCATCCCCTCTCGAGCTCTCGAGTTCACACCAAATATGGGCGAGGGAGGGACCCCCCCAGCTAGATGGACTGTCGACTTTAAAAAGGCAGCTAAGGCAGACTGTATGCGTGTGGTGGGAACCGGGACCGTCGATTTGTAACGCAACTTAGGAGACCCTGAGTTAATTGATGTCCACATCACATTTTGTGTTAGTTTTTACAGTTTGCAGCAGGGACTTGAAGCGTTACTCAAAATAACGTTACGCGTAGTTCCGGTACCGATAATTTTTAGGTTTTAGTATCGTTACAAATTTTGGAACGTTATACGATAACATTAGTGGTAACGGAACGAAATTCATTTCGTTTTCAAGTCCCTGGTTTGCAGTCTTGAGCAACCTGCTTTTTGTCTATCATTTTTTGCTGAATGTCCGGTTTGTGGCGACTTTAATTGCCCAAGGATCCCAACAGAAGCCGCAGTTGAAATCTTTGATATCATCATATCAGCCGAAAGACGTCTACTGCTGGACATAGGCTTTCCCTAAGCACCGCCACTTCGACAGGTTCTGAGCTTCTCGCATCCAGCGGATTGCTGCCTTCCAGTGCTACGTCTTCCCGTACGCGGTTGCCAACCACAATCTTTCAGTCCCATTGGACATCTATCCTGTGAGCAATGTGCCCTTGAGTTTGGCAATTCTTCGGGCTATGTCGGTTACCTTGGCTCTCCTGCCTCTTAATTTCTGATTCGATCACGTAGGGAAACTTCAAGCATGGCTTTTTAGGTGACTTACGGTCATAGCACACGTATCAAATCTTGAAGGTATCGGCACTGTATCGCCTTTCGCCTCGCCGTCAAACAGGCGTCAGCCTAACGTAAGCACGTAACGTAACCAAAGCGGATCAGAAGTTTCGATACGCGGTCTCGGCTACGGTTAGGCGACGGCGACGTTGCGCTTACGGCTCGCCGACCGCTGGTTGATGGTGCAGCAGGCAGGCCGGAGGGGTGAGAGGGGCAAGGGTGGACGAAGAGACGTAAGCTCGGGTACGGAGAGACGTAAGCGCGGGGACAACCAGCCGTAACGCATCGCACCGCGGTTCGTGAGTTTGTCCCGAGGCGATGCGATTACGTTACGATTCCGATTAGTGTGCGTTGCAGTAGGAAGTTTCATACAAATAACACTGAACGGTTCGAGTTGATACTGTGCCGATCCTTTTCCGGTTTGATACGTGTGCTATGACCTTCAGTCGGAATAAACGGTGCACACCACGACTTGCTGCGGCTAAGCTACAAGTAACAAGACAGCTGATAGTCTTAGCTATGGCTTAGAGGTGTTCTCAGTTCGGGCACAGTATAAAGATACGAACAGTACAGAAACTGAGTACAAACGTTCCAAACAGCACACAGACGCGCGCATCTACGATACCCCAAACGATAGTCGCGGTGCTCTCAGTCACGGGTGCCGTGTTGGAACGAGTAGTCTCGTAATACATTTATTCCTTGCGCCACGGACCGTCCATCAATTATTAGTCATGGGTGTCGTTTTCATAGTTTTCGAAGGTGCTAAAGCCTACATTGGGCTCAAAATGTAAATCCATGATAGAGGGTGCGAAATTGATATTCACGATGAAAAACTTGAATTTTTTCGCAGCCGCCATCTTGGATTTATGTTTTGACCGGAAGGAGGGAAAGATAACAAGCCAAATCATAACCGCAAACCGCGTTAAAAAACTTCGTTACAAAAAAAACATCAATTTTACAGACATTAAGAGTGACAACCCTAACTAATTATTTCAACAAATAGGCCTAGTTTCCATACTGTTCATATTTATACTGTGGTTTGGGTAAATCTCTACAGGCCATAATAATACACTTCTGGACACATCTATTGGCCCACCTTGTATTTTCAGTTTCGTTTGGTCCTAGCTAAAATTTTATATTAGGTCGAGCAAAAAGTTTTTATGCAGTTTTGAACCTGGCACATTCACAATTTCATTTAATAGTCTGTTTTTGAATTTCGAACACAGAATTTAAAGAAACAGAAGACAATTTGGAGCCTGTTTGTTGATATCAAACAATCGAAAACTAAGAAAACTTGGTTTTATTGGTTTACTTGGATTTAATTCTTGAAAAAGTGATTGATATCTTTGGTTTTGCAACAAACATTACTTATTCTTAACATTAAGGTGAGGTTCTATCAATAATCTATGGATACTTCACCTGAAGTCGCCGCCCAAGCTATGGCACTTATTCAGGCCGGACACAGCCAAAGAAACGTGAGTGCTCAACTTAATTTAAGTCGATCTGCGGTCCGAAATGTTTATCGGAGGTACCTAGAGACTGGCGGCTTTGTTCGTCGCCAAGGAAGGCCACGATCTCGGGTCACAACTGAAAGGCAGGATCAATTCATCGTGACGACCAGCTTGAGAAATCGTCACCTTACCTCCATTGAGATACAAAACCAACTTCGCGACTTCCACGGAGTATCTGTGAGCGCTCGAACTGTTCGGAGAAGGTTAAAAGAACGCGATATGGTACCACACAAGCCAGCTAATGGGCCCAAACTAACGCGAGCCCACCGAACAGCGCGCCTTCATTTCGCACGCAGTCATTTAAATTGGACACAGCAAGATTGGAGCCGTGTACTCTTTTCTGATGAGTCTAAAATTGTGTTACATGGCAATGATGGAAGGAAGAAGGTCTACCGACGTAAGGGAGAGCGTTTCGCACAATGCTGCTTTGAAGAGAGGGTTGCTTATGGCGGTGGCTCATGGACTGTCTGGGGCGATATATCCGCGAGCGGCAAAACTCAACTTGAGGTTGTTACAGGACCACGGCTGCCAACATTAAATGCTGAAAGGTACATTCGTGAGTGCTTAGAACCTCACGTGATACCATACGCGGACTATGTGGGCCCAAATTTCCTTTTTATGCATGATAATGCAAGAGCCCATGCGGCCGGCATCGTCAGGGAATATCTTCGGGATGTGAACATCACAGTTATGGACTGGCCAGCCAGAAGCCCAGACATGAACCCCATTGAGCACATATGGGACGAGCTAAAAAGACGTGTTAGGGCTCGTCAGCCAGTTGCCCAGACGATGCAGGAGTTGAAAACTGCCATAGAAGAGGAATGGGAGATGATCCCTCAAAATTTCATAGAGCGGTTGATAAACTCTATGCCTAATCGTATGAGAGCTGTGGTAGATGCCCATGGAGGCAACACGCGTTATTAAATTAAACCTTTATTTGATAAAACATGTTTTTTATTCAAAAATCAATTGCCTTTAACAAGGCGCATATCCGACTTGTTAGGCGTAGCTCCATGTCGTATGGTATTCTGAATTCAAATTTAAAACAATACGATCGAAAATGATGGTAAAATGTATCAGGTTTAAAACTGCATCAACAGTTTTTGTTCAATCTAGCAATCATATTTCGGTAGGGGCCATCGAAACCTAAACTCTAAGGTGGGCCAATAGATGTGTCCAGAAGTGTATATAAGCTTAATCAACATAAAATATTAGCTTTAGAAATTTACTAATTTAATTTCAGAACAATATGGCATACTTCAACCAGTGGAAGAACCTCAGGAGATGCTGTACCAATACGAGTACAGTTTCGAGACCACGACCGACAATATACCGGAGGACATACAAGAGGAGGAAACCGAGGAATATGAAGAGCAAAACTCTACGTATTTTTATAATAACGAGATTATACTGGGTAAGAATTCCGTATCCGTAATCAGCCTATAATGTTCCCACTGCTGGGACACAGGCCTCCTCTCAATGAGAGGGAGTGGGTCGTAATCCACCACGCGGGCCCAGTGCGGGTTGGTGGATGTCACATGTCTTCGAATTTTTGGTTCTAGGTCATGCCGGTTTCCTCACGATGTTTTCCTTCACCGTTTTGAGAGCAGTGGTGATGAAATAATTTACACAAAGTAAAGCGCCTGTCCATTGGGGGAGGCCTATGTCCAGCAGTGGACGTCTTTTGGCTGAAAAATGATGAAAGCGCCTGTCTGGGTTCGAACCTACGACCTACAACTCGTAAGTCGTGTCCGTGACCACTGGGCCACCACTGCTCTCATGAAGGGTAAGAATGATATTCATTTATATCAATAGGGCCAACGTGGCCAGAGATCGCTCAAGATATGGCGGTTTAGAACATAAAGGGCTAAGGAAGGAAGACGGGTGGGTTTTAGTCAGTAAGAGTCTGACACTCCCTTCCGCTCCGCCCAGAGCGGGGATCCAATTTGATGATTTCCAATCCTGAAGAAATGAAGTCGGTAAAAAAAAAACGGTTTGGAACGAAAATGGGGAGGCCTTTGTCCAGCAGTTGGATACAATAGGGTTATTTTTAATTGGCTAGCTAAACTCCGTAGACGCGTCGAAAAAATTTCGTTTCGCTACCGCCACATGGGCGTAAGGTGAAAAATTTATTCTACTAACGAAACAGCCAAGCCCGAGCAAGTGGAGGCCCATTTCCCAGCAGTGGCAACATTATTATGCTGATTATGCAATCTTTATTTTTCAGGTTCCAAACCCCCACCAGACCTAGAAGTATTATATGAAGAAGCGTTAAACTCCCATCCGATAGTCTACGTAGAAAATTGGAGAGCCAGACTGAAATCCAGCCCATGTTTTTGTAACACATGCGAGATACTATTCCCCACCGTGAACGCTTTAGATGCCCATAAAATGATCAGCCATTCCTACCTCGTAGCATTGGATGTATCACAGAAAAATACAGCAAGAAAAAGTACAGTCACCTCCAAGTATTGTAATCACTGTTCCAAAACGTTCCCCGATGATACTTCCTTGATCAAGCATCTGTATGAGCTTCTACCCTTAAATAACTTTCCCAAAGTCAAAGAAGAGAAAGAACCAGAAATGGGCAAGAAATTTGCGACTACCCTACCTTGGCCTAAAAAGATAAAAAGTACTTCGCATGTAATAACAAAGATACACCCGAAGAAGATAAAAATTGAACCGAAAGAAATTAAAATTGAACCAATCTTAGATGATGATGGTAAACCTAAATTGAAGAAAAAATTATCAAGAGACGGAAAGTTCTTCGCAGCTTCTTCCCTAGTGCCAAAAAGTACCTTATTCCAGTGTAATATTTGCCAAATAGGGTTCCTCTCGTGCTTCAGCGCGTCACAACATTCTAAGTACTGCAAAAAGGTGTTAACTTTCAACAAATGTGGGATTTGTAAGCGAAAAATCAGGACGAAGGATGTAAAAACTCATGAATTGCAGCATAATTATAATGATAAGCTAAAAATCTATACCATAAACAAGAGTATATATGAGAGAGTGCTGTGCAAATGCCCAAAATGTTCAGCCTGCTTGGATGAACTAGCTTTTTGGGCCCATTACCAAAAATGCAAAAAATCTGACAGGAAATCAATCTACTGCTCCGACTGTGACATCAATATATCTTCAACACGCTATAATTGTCACAGGCAAAAGCATTCCACGAAAAAACTAACGAAGAAAGACTTTATCATCGTTGAGTTTTATGATCAGAAAAATCTAAGAATGAACAGTGAATCTAAGGAGGACATCATGATAATAAACCGGAGACACAGACAGAAATTATATAGAGAGAGACTGAAAGAGAAGAAGATGCTTCTGAAACATTCAAAGCAAAGTGATGGTGGAATTACTTTGTACTATTGTGAATTCTGTGGCTGCTGCCAATATATCTTGAACTATAAAGGCCACACTGACGGATCATGCAAGGAAATTGCGTCGAAAAAATACTGCGATAAGTGTGGTTTATGCTTCACCGCGAAAAGTATTGAAAGCCATTTAGTTTTACACGAAAAGCGATCATTCTCACTGAAGGATATCAACATCGTAAACTTGTCTACAGGGAAATCTATCGACCCACCAATGTCAGAATTTTTTCAATGCTTTACATGTCTAAAACATTTCATTTGCCGACGTACATTGAATATCCACAATTGCAAGACAGAGAAATACATAACATGCAAGATTTGTACGAAAAAATTTAACATCCAAGCTTATAAAATCCACAAAATTTTCCACTCCGTTGATAAGTTGATTCCGGAATTGATGAAGAAATACAACCAAATTAATAGTATGTGGAATGTCATGTATATGTGTATGTCTTGTGAACTAGTCACTATGACCTATGATGCTGCTGTAACCCATTCGCAAGGCCACCTTAATTATATAATTAGTGATTTGCATAAGCAGTGTGTCGTATGTGATTTGAGGATTGCGGAAAAGGAATTTGGCCTCCACGAGAAGCTGCATTCAAATAATGAATCGATTGAAAGGGAGTCTTTCAAGATTTTGAAATATAACTACGAGGATTTGTTCAAGAAGGAATGGCTGATGCTGTTCAAAGACCTACCGAAGGAACATAGACAACAGATTCTGTCGAAAAGCATTTATAGGTGAGTTTTTACCTTTTCTATACACCCTTTTTTATTTTGGAATATCCTCTTACCGATAAAAACCCCAATTGTTTTTTTTCTACTACATTAAGTCGGGGGCCCGAGATATACTTATAAATTCGCCGCACCCCAGACTGGCAGATCCGGATTAGCCCATAAGCAAATTAAGCAATTGCTTAGGGCATCACGTCTTGGGGGGCACCATAAGGCAGAAACAGCACCGGAAAAGTATTTGCTAGCACATGAGAGGCAAGGCTGTTAAACAGCTAGATATTATAAGACCCGGGACTGACTGCCCCGTTGGTCTCGTGGTTGCAAGCGCGACTGCTGAGTGGTCCTGGGTTCGAATCCCGGGTCGGACAAAGTGTTATTGGGTTTTCTATTAGGAATTTCTTAGTAACAGTCCGAAGCTTGCGGTTTAATACCCCCGTGCCTCGGAAAGCACGTAAAGCCGGCCTCTCCCCGGTTGTGTCGGATTGCCGTCCCATCGGACTATGAGAGTAAAAGGAACAGAGAGTGCACCTGTGTTTGCACACACACTTGTGCACTAAAATATCTCCTGCGTACCTGGCTAATCTCCATTGAGATTGGCCACCGTGACCGAAAACGGTCGGGGAGGCTATTATTACAAGACCCCAAAGTCACTCTAGAGATGTGCGCCAATCTTTACAAATCGCTCGTCGATGTTTTGGAAAAATACGAGGCGACTAGTGGATAGGAGGGCTACAGGCGTGGATTGCTTAGGGCATCAAGTGGTCTTAATCCGACTCTGCCGACCGGTATGTGCCCCCCATCACCAAGTGCGGCCGGTCCCACGACCGCACATCCTCCCATGAAGGCAACAAGACAATCTTCTTTCAACTTATGTGGTTAATCCATTCACATCCACTTAATATTATAAATTCGAAAGTAACTCTGTCTGTCTGTCTGTATGTTACCTTTTCACGCCTAAACCACTGAACGGATTTCGATAAATTTTGGCAGATAGATATATTGCATCCCGGGGAAGGACATAGGATAGTTTTTATCCCGATATTCCCACGGGATCGACACTTATGCGGGTGAAACCGCGGGGCGCAGCTAGTTTATTATAACTTTCTTCTTTCAGATTCACAAGGAGCGTGAAAATGCAAATCCAAGTAAGTTTCTCTAGCGACGAAACGAAATATTTCTGCATGAAATGCTACCATTTCGTTGACGGCACGAACATCAAGCAACATATGCGATCAAAGTGTCCTCGAAGCAACCAACTAGTCTGTAACATATGCGACGTCCAATTCAAGTCGCTGAAACATTTTTTGATGCACGATGGTACTCATGACAATACTTCGAAACGTCAAACTGTAGTGATGTTCAACAACGAATGTGACAAAGAATTTAATAATCATTTGAGTTTGATCGAATCGCAGTCCAGAAAATCGACCAAAGATGGACCTTTGTCGCAGTTACGAGAGTTGCTACTGTCAGATAGTGCGAAAGCTAAATATAAGTTGTATAAATGTGCGCGGTGCGAGGTTTGTGTGACTTTAAAAAGTAGTATTAGACGACATCGGTGCATTTCGGGCAACAAAAGACGGTTCTGTGAGACATGCGAACAGTATTTCTGTGCGAAAAAGGGCTCTTTGCATTTGGAAGCGCATAGGAAGAAGCCTTATATAAACAAATATAGTTTTTACGTTGTATACTTCAATGGTAGCGCGAAACCGGACAAAAAGTCATCTAAAACAGATGCCACTGCGAAAATTTTACCGAAAAAAGACACGATTGTGAAAATGTCACCGAAAAAGGAGGTTACTGCGAAAGTGTCACCGAAAAAGCTGGTGATTGCGAAAATTTACGAGTGCCAATGCGGTTTGCATTACACGTCGATGAAGACTGTGGAAAAGCATTTGGATGAGTGTAGTCCTGAGTTGGAAGTTTCCAAGGAAACGTGCAGCAAATGCAAGCTAATCTTCCCAACTGATGTTTTAGTGACGCATTTAATAAACCACCACCACAAGGAAACGAAGATCGTGATAGAAAAAATTGCGAAAGCTAACCTCTTCAAATGCCCCAGCTGCGCCATTTTTTTCATCAACATGGTCAATTTTAACGCCCATACAGAAAATTGTTTCCCGAAAAATGGTACCCACTGTCAAAATTGTCGGTTATCGTTCGGGAAGAACTGCTTCCCGAAGCATTTGTGCAGCTCCGTAGACATGACGTTTATTAATAAAGTTACTGTGGTCAGGAAAAAAGTTGTGAAGCAAGCAACGGTCTATAGATGTACTCCGTGTGATGTCACATACTTGCAACGTAATTCCTTCAGATATCATTGTTATGAGATCAATCATCAGATCAAAAAACCACCGACTACGTGCCAACTGTGTGGCTTGAAATTCACCAACAGTTCGTTCAGAAAACATCTTCATATTCACAGTTTTCCCCATGAAGATTTTAAGATCAAAGTCATGGATCCGCTTACAGGGGATTCTGTTTTCGTAACTGGCAGCAATCGTAATAAAGATTATGGTAACACTAAAAGATCTCCTAGGAAGAGGAGAGGCGAACATTTGGACGAAACAGACAGTGACCCAGTTAAAAAAGTAAAGAAAATTCTGGAAATTGATCTACCATTATCTGAAAGAAAAGAGAGGAGCAGACCATCTACATCCAGAGATTCTAGAATAGATTTCGATGAGACACCAAACGAGGTCATTGTTCCAGATGAAATATCAGACCTTATTACCGAAAATATCGATAATGTCAGTGATATCGATACTGACACCACAGTGGAAAAAATGAACGAGACGTTAGTTACAAGTGGTTTATCAAACAAGTTGAAATCTAGAATTATGGTCAAAGGTTACAGTAAGCAATTGTACAAATGTGTTCATTGCAATCAACATTATATGAAAGAAGCCTCATTTGATTATCACATCAAAACTTACAGCCACAACGAAAAAACAGATAATTACGAATGCGATATATGTGGACTCGAGTTCTCGAGGCATACTCTCCCACGACATAAGTACGTCCATCACGATCATATGGGTTTGAACAAAGAAGACTTTGTTATTTTAATAAGTTCCGCTTATAGCAGAGAGAAGGATTTAAAAGCTAATAAAAATGGCTCGAAAATTCTCGATGTTTCCAGCGAAATTCGTGATGACACAGAAGAGAGTGGAAATGACACTATAGAATTCAATAATGTCAATGTTAGTGATACTTCTGACACTAAAGAACTCGGTGATGTCAATGTCAGTGATAATTGTGACACGAAAGAACTCGGTGATGTCAATGTCAGTGATAATTGTGACATTAAAGAACTCGGTGATGTCAATGTCAGTGATAATTGTGACATTAAAGAACTCGGTGATGTCAATGTGAATGATATTGGTGACACTAAAGAACTCAGTGATGTCAATGTGAATGATATTGGTGACACTAACAGTGAATTAACGAACAATATCAGTGATATTGACAAAATTTGTTACTACAAGTGTTCAGACTGTAACGTATGCTTTATAGAGCATGAAATGTGTTACGAACATACTCTGAAACATGAAATTTTGGACCCGAAAACGTATATACAATGTAAAATATGTGACTTTCAATTTTTAATTGATTCTCTGAAGGAGCATATGGTTTTACATCACAATTCTGATTTTAGGATTGAACGTCTTACGATTCATGAGTATAAGGCATCAGGGGTAGGTAGCGATCCAAAAGTTGACATATATCAAGCTGTCGATAAAGTTCAGTCTCGGTTAGTTAGTACTACTACCGATGTGGGGGTAGTTTGAAATAAAAAATTGATTCTATGTGTCGTACCTGACCTGGAAAAAAAAGGTTAGATTTTTTTTTTAATTTTTTTATTTAATTCGGTTTTTTCCGGATGTGTTGTGTTGTCTAGAAAAGTCTAGATAATTATGTCTCATGATTCCGTTTTCGGTCGCAGTAACTGTACTGTGGCAGCACAGTCAACATCAAAAGTAGATGATCAAAATCAGGAATTCAATACTAATGAACGGAGTTCGCGTCGGAATTGTGTGGCGTCGAAGTGATTCAAAAGTATGTGATTGTAAATTATACCAAACATTTACTACTAGTACAGCTGCCATATTATATTCGTGATCCGTTTTGACTCCTATTGAATTTCTGATTTTGATCATCTACTTTTGCTGTTGACTGTACTTTCAAAGTTATTTTAACTTTTGACAGCAACCGAAGGCTATGGTTTCTTTAAAACGTCAGATGCTAACGACAACATGTCGTGACATCACGATGGACGACCGACACGCCGCCGCGGATTCATGGTCGATCTAACTGACCACACGCCGTCCGACACCGGCGACGTGTATCCGTCCGTCACCGACAGCGGCCGAATGCTGTGTTCGTAAATACGAGTACAAAGGCGACCGCTAAATGCGAAGGCGGTAACGAACATTTTGACAAACGGCGTGTTGGTCATCCGACGTGACGTCACCGCACGCGGTAGCATGTGACGTTCTACAGAGACCGTATTCTTATTATAAAGATCACATTGATTTTGAGAGACTTGGCAGTGGCAGCACCCCAAAAGCACCCTTATTGGAATGAGAATAGAGATTACTGTGAACAGAACTGTTGAACAGTGATGCAAAATTGGAGGTATTAATATAACAAGGAATTATAAAGGAATAATAACAAGGAATTATAAAGAGCATACAGTCAAATCCGCTGCCATCTTTTTTTATGACATCTGTCACTGCGACCGTTATGTCATGTGGCTTCAGATTTTTTATCCGCTATGAACAACTTTTGAGGTTTAAATCTCTCTTACAAAATGTATATATTAATGTATTTTACTTTAAATCTAAAGTGCCAATGTCATTTCTATTTTTTTTAATAAGTGTCACACTGAAACCTATTTTGAATAACGGGGGAAAATTCTCTAAACGAAGCCGAGCGTCACTTGTTCTTCCCGATATTATGATATTTTTAGGGTTCCGTACCTCATTTTGTCGTCCGTCTGTCGGTCTGTCTGTCAAGACCCTTTATCTCGGAAACGCGTGGAGGTATAGAGTTGAAATTAAAACCTTATACTCAGGTCTGCGGTCCCTTGAAGCTATGAAAAAATCAAACTTCTAAGTTAACGTAAAAAAAAGTTCATATACTGTGTATATGACTGACTTATTATAAAAACTAAATATAACTTTTTTAGGGTTCCGTACCCATAGGATAAAAACGGGTACCTATTACTAAGACTCCACTGTCCGTCTGTCACCAGGCTGTAATCTCATGAACCGTGATAGCTACACAGTTGAAATTTTCACACTATGATATATTTCTGTTGCCGCTATAACAACAGAATAAAATAAATATTTAAGGGGGGCGGGCTCCCATACAACAAACGTGTTTTTTTTTCGGCGTTTTTGCCTTGTGGTGCGGAACCCTTCGTGTGCGAGTCCGACTCGCACTTGGCCAGTTTTTTCGCTGCCCTTTGATTTTGATCTTTAATTAACACCTTTATTGTTATGGATTCTTAATTGTTGTGAAGCCCCAAAATAAATATTAAATGATTTTAGTATATTTCTTTACTATTTTTAGTTGCGTTGAATATTACGAGCGCGCAGTGACACTTTCGTCGTTGACATAAGGTTTATATTGCTATGATTGGCGTGCGCTTGTGACTTGCAAATTCATACAAAAAGTATGGTATCTAGAATTTATTATAGTTTACTAAATATCAGTATAGTTGATGCATTTTGGCATGGCACGCGGTCACCACCACCTACATTTTCTAGCATTTTTGGAACGAAGTTCTTTAACGTTTTATCAGAGAGAGAAAGAGATGGTTTTCAGTTTTCGTGGGTGCTAAAGCCGATAATGAGGTCAAAATAAAAACCCAAAATGGCTGCTGCATAAAATTTCAAATATTTCGTCATTGATGTCGTTTATCAAATATTTCATCATTGATGTCGTTTTGGTGGTTTTAAGAATATGTATCATTAAATCATTTTAATCATCACGTCTGCGGGGTTCCGCTAGCTAATTTAATTTGGCCCTCTTTATGTATTTTAATGTACTGACGGCAGCACATCAAGCTACTACAATCTGTCAAATTTCTTTAATAGATTTTCAACTTTATCGCTAAAGCATAAGGTTCGAAGTTGGTTGGGAAAATTTGACAGTTTCGGATAGCTTGATGTGCTGGCGTCTGCACAGTCACGAGCATGTCAACATATGGCAACTTTCAATTGCGATTTTTTCGTGAAATAACGAATGCAACCTTGAAATACGACACTACATAAACCTATGGGTTCGAAAATACTATGTTCTTAATAACATTAACCCTTTGAACGCCATTGTCACATATACGTGACAAAATATGCAGTGCACTTTATCACGAAATAAACAAAGCATTACTTTTGTGTGTTTTTATTTGTATACCTTAAATATTTAAAATTGTGTCTTGGCGTGGAGGGCACGCGCGTGCGTTTATGCTCTGGCGTTCAAAAGGTTAAAATTTCATTCAAAATTAAAGAAGAAGAAGAAGTACATGGAACACTGTAATTTTGACTTCCAAAATTTATTTTTGAATTATCAAATTCTCAATCTTTCAGGGTTCTGATTGGTCTTAACGACCGTCATAGATATTTGTATGACAGACTAATATTATGTATCAACGCCTGTTTTATCTCAAAGGGTAGACAGGCGTAAAGACACCCACATTTCATCAGCTATATTGTAAAGTTCCATGAAATATAACACGAGCATAATAATATGTATATCTCGATTTAAAATCACAGTCAGTGATCTCATAATTATATGATTTTACGTTTTTTATACTTACAGCCCTTACAGGCATGAAAACGAGCTGTAATTTAAAAGGGATAAAGATTGAGGCCTCGTATATCGTCGACCGTAGGTTCAATTAAGGTAAGGGACAAAATACCCAAAATGAGTTGAGTATACAGTTTTGTTCAGAATTTTGCGCTCTTTCGAATGGTGTATATGAAAAAATTCTAGCTTAAAAAAAATGTCCCTTACCCTACTGATTTTTGGATTCGAATTTCGAATCAGCCCCATAATAACAATGTATCTGAAAAACTTGAAATGGTGTAATTACCGCCGCCAATCCACTTCAAATAAGGTAAGGGTCTTCCCAATCAACGAATTATTCTTCACACATTTTTTCAACAAGACCTTTACACTATTTTTTCATTATAGATTGGATCCAACGTATAGATCAATTTAATGTAAGGGACATTACTAACAAAATACGTTGGTGTAAGGGACGTCTATTTTCTTAAATAGCTAACTTATTTAAATAAATGTTACACAGGTAGATAGAGCACTAAAATACAAGATTATGTGTGAAATCAGATCCGAAAAAGGTTAATAACAAAAAAAGTTATAGGCGATTTAGTCCGAAAAAAAACTTTGTCGGCCTCTCCTGAAAAATCGTATTATGTCGGTCGACGATATAAAGATGATAATTACTATCGCAAGGGCCATTGGCGCAGAATTTGTTACCATGCATTTAGTAGATGATTCTGAACACCACTGAAAATTTTCGTCGGTTATTGTAATACAAATTTGTTCAAACTCAAAGCATTTATTTCAAATAAACCAATTACAGGCACTTTTGAAGTGTCAAGGGGTCGGTCCGGTCAGTCAGAAAGATGAAGCTAGTTGCCCATTCCAAAGCGTTGGGACCTATGGAGAAGAACGGGCAAGAAACTTCACGGACACTATAAATCTAAATAATATCATAATCATCATCATCATCATTTCAGCCAAAAGACGTCCACTGCTGGACATAGGCCTCCCCCAAGCACTTCCACTTCGACCGGTTCTGTGCTTCTCGCATCCAACGGGTTCCTGCGGCCTTCACAAGGTCGTCGGTCCACCTTGTGGGAGGCCTTTGGTTACATAAGCGACACCGCGCGTGTTTTGTTTATAAACGATTTAAAAAACATAACCCTCCTTCTGAAGCAGTCGGGTAAAAATACCCGCTCCGGATGTGTTCGGCTGTCCTCGGGATGTACTCGGTTTTAATGTACATTATATCAGAAATGTTAGTGAGTGATGGCAAAGTATTCTGTTTGTGTTTTGTTTTCACTTGTGCGCGCTCCGGGAGTGCCACTGTTTTTTTTTTTATGCGACGATAAATTTCTTCGCTAGGGGAGTCTAGAATCCTGTGCTCAATTCATGGTTACAGTTCGCGCGTCGATGCCGCCCTGTATTTACTCGTCATCCTCCCTCTTCGACGGTTTTTTATGTAAATGGGCTGGTTTTTAAGTAGTTCCCACCTACCTATATAATTTGTAATATTGCATTGAACTATCTTTAAATACGTAATATGACCCACCAGAATGAGCACTGTATAGTTGACGTCGTAATTGCATTACCACCGTAAGGCGTGATTTATACAGAAACGGCGTAACTAAATTGTTGTCAAAAGTGGTAAAGCAATTATGAGGGGACTATACTGTTACATGGTATAATTATTGTATCTACTTCAACTCAGAATCTCAGATAATTTTCAAGCCTTTGAAAAATGAACTCAAAGTCATGCTGGACAAAGTTTAAAATCCACTGCAACCGATATTTATTCAGGACCTATTTATTACTATTGGTTACTCGAAAATCAACTTAAACTACATAATCATAAAGTAGACAGTTGAGTAAGTGACAATTGCATAAATTGTCGAAAGATTCTGAATCAAAGTTTAAGTAATTGTTTTGCATTCCCCTTGTTTTGCTGAGCAAAATCGAGTAAAGTATGCGTTCCATACGAATATGGACTTTATTTTAATGTTTATAATGTTCATATTCGTTTAAGCGAATGTAAGAAAGTGTTTCATTTGAATATGAACATTAATGCTAAGCGAATAATGTTCACATTTGTATGCGACGCTTACTTAGCAAAAAAAATTATAAGCTTTAGAAATCGGGGACCTATTTGGCGGCTGTTTTTTCTACCATTTGCAGCTGTGACCCCTTTATACGCATTAAGAATTAATTAGGAATAAGTATTTTTGATTTATATAATTTTAAGTTTTTTTTTTCCTTTTTTGTTGTTTTAATCTAGTTAATTAAGTACTGTAAATAAATGATGTGATTTTTGTATATACATTTTTTTTTATTCAGAACCAATTTTTTTACGTAGATACCTTACTCGAATCGAGTACCGTAGACAGAGTAATCTATAGACTCATGATATCCGTGTCACCGAAAGGGACAAAAAATTCGGCAATCTTCATCATACTATCATTTTTGCAGCTTTTAACACTGCACCTTACCATTTTCACAGTTTCGCAAAATGTCCTATTATTGAATTATACATGTCCGTGACTACCGCCGGACCACCAACGCCAATCGCTTCCATGTTTTGTAAGTAATTAGTGCTCAATTGGTACTAATTAGTACTCGAACCGAGTACTAATTAGTACTAATTATTAACGGCCGCGACTTACGAGGTTGTAGGTCGTAGGTTCGAACCCAGACAGGCGCTTTACTTTGTGTAAATTATTTCATCACCACTGCTCTCAAAACAGTGAAGGAAAACATCGTGAGGAAACCGGCATGTCCTAGAACCAAAAATTCGAAGATATGTGACATCTGCCAATCCGCACTGGGCCCGCGTGGTGGATTACGGCCCACTCCCTCTCATCGAGAGGAGGCCTGTGTCCCAGCAGTGGGAACATTATAGGCTGATTATGGTATATCGACGGTTGAAAAGCTAATTGGTCTAAGCGATATTTTTTGCAATTGAGTTAGGTATTATATTGGAATAGGTATATATTGGAATGAGCAAATTTTGCTGATTCCGAATATGTATCTATAACTCAATAGGTTTTGAAAAAAAATGTCGCTTATACCAAATAGACTTTTAACCGTCGTTATGATACCTCATGCCCTACCTAGTACCCCCCTTTGAATTTTTCAGACACCCTTTTAGTCATTGTCGCAAAAAAAAAACAAAAAACTTCCAAATTTCAAGTTGATAGCATTAGTAGGTAGTTCTTGAGTTATCCAGCTGTGACAGACAGACAGACTGAGTCTCACCATAAAGAGTTCCTTTTACTATTTTGGTACGGAACCCTAAAAATCAGAAATCAGAACACCACTGATCTGACCTGTGATCTGTGAATCACTATTTACTCATTCTCGCGAGTCACGAACTCGCTCGCCATCGATTTTCTATTGTCAATGTCAATTTTTAAGTGAGAACGCGTAACGAGTGAGGTTATGAAGGATGAGGTGGTTCCATATTGAAATTCGAGTAACTCTTTCAATTTGCGATCACGAGTACCTCAAACGAGGTGCTATTTTCTTTACGGAGAGATTTCTACAGCAGCAGGTTTCCTCACGATGTTTCTCCTTCTTAGACGACAGTAATGACCAACATAAACTCAGAAAATACATACAAAATGAAAAAATCAATTAGCACAGTCAGTACTTCTGCCGCAATTTCGAACAAATATTTTGCGCTCAAACTGAGTTTAAAAAAACTGAAGTGTTAATCGACTTCTGTTGCTGACCGTACTTTCACGGATAGAGGAAAAAAGGTGAAATAAAACGAAATTTCAACAGTAATGTCTTGTTCTGGTTCGAGCCCTTGTCTTCAAGTTAATATTATATAGTTTTTGTTTACGCCACAGCCGAGGAACGTTCTGAGGTATCCAAATATTGATGACGTCACTATATATCATGTCAGCTGGTTTCCTCACGAACCCAAAATTCGTGAACTTTTTCCTCATCCCTTGGGAAAACGAAGTTAGGATTGTAGATATTATGAACACTGAAAACAAATAATTGCATATTTAATCGAAATTCAAGGCATTTACCTACTTATCACACTAATATTATAGGTAAAGGCGAAAGTTTGTGAGTGTGTGTGTATGTTTATATGTTTATTACTTCTTCACGCTCAAACGGCTTGACCAATTTTGATAAAATTTGGTATGGAGGTAGCTGACAACTTGGATTAACATATAGGCTACTTTTTATCCCGATATTCCCACGGGATCGAAGCTTATGCGGATGAAACCGCGGGGCGCAGCTAGTTTCAAATAAACTAATTACAGGCACTTTTGAATTGTCAAGGGTTTGGAAGATGAAGCTAGTTGCCCATTCCAATGCTTAGTAGGATCCCATGGAGAAGAACGGGCAATAAACTCCACGGACACTCTTTTAAATTCGGTTCTGGAGTGGCGACAAGTACCGGAAGGTGCAGTACCTCATCATCATCTACCTAGCCTTTTCCCAACCATGTTGGGGCCGGCTTACAGTCTAACCGGAAGCAGCGGAATACCAAGTAGGTATTTTACATGGAGCGACTGCCTATCTGATCTACACAACCCAGTTACTGAGTAATACGATACCACTTGGTAAGACTGGTTGTCAGACTTTCGGGTTTCAGACTACCCGTCACGACTGTCAAAGATTCACGAATGACAGCCGGGACCAACGGCTTAACGTTCTTTCCGAGGCAAGGCGCAGTACCTATCCATAGTATTAATAGGTAGTAGGTAGAGCTCTTTGTGAAGCAGCTCGTCCGGGGAAGTAGGTATACTACCACTACCACCACACATTCCTGTCGCCAAGCGTTGTTGCTGTCTAAAAATAAGTCGGGTTTTCCTTCCTGACGCTATAACTCCAGAACGCACGAACCGATTTCCACGGTTTCGGTAGGTAGGAGTTGGGTAGGAGTAGGGTAGGAGTAGGTTAGGAGTAGGGTAGGAGTAGGGTAGGAGTAGTGTAGGGGTAGGGTAGGAGTAGGGTAGGAGTAGGTTAGGAGTAGGGTAGGAGTAGTGTAGGGGTAGGGTAGGAGTAGTGTAGGGGTAGGGTAGGAGTAGGGTAGGAGTAGGTTAGGAGTAGGGTATTAGTAGGGTAGGAGTAGTGTAGGGGTAGGGTAGGAGTAGGGTAGGAGTAGTGTAGGGGTAGGGTAGGAGTAGGGTAGGAGTAGGGTAGGAGTAGTGTAGGGGTAGGGTAGGAGTAGGGTAGGGTAGGACACCACGCGAACGATAGCGCCGGGCAGCTAGAAATAATTTATATGGCAAAACAACGTTTGCCGGGTCAGCTAGTAGGTATTTTACATGGAGCGACTGCCTATCTGATCTACACAACCCAGTTACTGAGTAATACGATACCACTTGGTAAGACTGGTTGTCAGACTTTCGGGTTTCTGACTACCCGTCACGACTGTCAAAGATTCACGAATGACAGCCGGGACCAACGGCTTAACGTTCTTTCCGAGGCAAGGCGCAGTACCTATCCATAGTAATAAAAAGGTGAAGAAGCTCGTCCGGGGAAGTAGGTATACTACCACCATACATATTCCTGTCGCCAAGGGTTGCTGTGCGCGGTTTGAAAGAAATCGCTGGTGTAATATTGCAGGCACATTTCAGTTTTCTCTGGGATGGCAATGGATCTATAAGATGCTGCTGGTATTACAGAAGTTCAGCAGCGAAGTCCACTTGCCATCAGAGCAGCCACCTGCTGGGTAGTTGCGTATTAACACTATCAGTAGCAACGGTTTTAATTTTGGCAGTTCATTAACATATTGCGTTGTTGAGCAGACTACACATTCTTCGAAAATATGGAGCGAGGTTTCACCCGCATAAGAGTCGATGCCGTTGGAATATCGGGATAAAAACTATCCTATGTCCTTCCCCGGGATGCAGTCTATCTCTCTGCCAAGTTTCATCTAAATTGGTTCAGCGGTTTAAGTGTGAAGAGGTAACAGACAGACACACTTTCGCATTTATAATAGATACTAGCTGACCCGGCAAACGTTGTTTTGCTCCTACACTACTCCTACCCAACTCCTACCCTACTCCCACACTACTCCTACCCTACTCCTACACTACTCCTACCCAACTCCTACCCTACTCCCACACTACTCCTACCCTACTCCTACACTACTCCTACACTACTCCTACCCTACTCCTACACTACTCCTACCCTACTCCTACACTACTCCTACCCTACTCCTACACTACTCCTACACTACTCCTACCCTACTTCTACCCTACTCCTACCCTACTCCTACCCTCCTCCTACTATAAAAAAAAAAAAGTATCCTATGTCCGTCTCCTGGTTCTAATCTACCTCCCCACCAATTTTCAGCCAAATCGGTTCAGCCGTTCTCGAGTTATAAGTGGTGTAACTAACAGACTTTCTTTTATATATATAGACTAGCTTCTGCCCGCGACTTCGTACGCGGATGCTGTTGCTTATGCCAGCGATACGCTGTCGCTGACAACGACATGACAACGTAGTTGTCAAAATCGAAGATCTGAAACGTCTGATGTCGAACTCTAAGAGCCCGGGGACTGGAAAACACCGGGGTGAGCGAGACGATTCGAGACGTCATTTTCAGGCAATAATGAACCAATAAGCTGGTAAACTTGGCCTTGCACTTTGAATGTTGGCATAAATGGGTCTTCTGAAATCTGCTTCGCACCAAAATATGTCATTTGAAAGGCATTATTGTACGAACGGATGTTGTCCAAGAAATGTTTTGACTGTGGATGGTCACCAGTGATCTTAATATTTCTGGAGGATTTTGAAATATTTCAATATGTACTTTCCCACCTGAGCAACACATACCGTTTGTTTCTTTTTGCCATTTTAACAGCTTCACAAAAAGTACAATTTTGAACCACACCTCCGATGGCGGAATATGTGGTGTAGTCAATCATAGGAGTATACGTAAATGCACTCCGTTCCTTATCAACCCAAGGAAGGTCGCCATGCCCTACGGCTATATCTTGAGACACATCCGATTCTTCAGATGATATCGACATTCTGTTCAGAGATGTCGAAGTCGATCAGAATTCATACGTTCGTTGCGCTCTTCTTGTCTTTTCATGCCGTACTCCAGCAATTTTTTCTCTCTCACTTTCTAACTGATTATGAAAATTTTGTTGTGTGCGTGTTCGGGACAATGTAAGATAATCTCTATCAGTAGTTAGTCGCGCATCACGTTCATCGCTCGTTTCAAAAGACCTGTTAGTAGATGAGCGAATACGCTGAAAACTCAAGCGTGATTCTGTATCGGTAAACGTTTCCGATTCGCGAGGCAATGCATGTCGTTCACAATTAGCGGTCAGTCGCCGCAGAGGTTTCCACGGATCGAGTTGCAGCCTGATGTTCTCGAACAGCATCAAGTCTCTCCTGACGCTCTCCGGTAGATTCTTGAGATCTTATGATCCTCAATCTTTTAGCCCCTTTGGAACATTGGGAAAGATTTGACCTCTTTCTAGGCATGGTTATAGTTTTATTGTGAAGAAGATACCTGATCAATTAAAATCTAAGTGACTGCTCCTCTGCGTTACCGGGTAGGCTACCGTGTCACGAAGATAAATGGAAAAGGAAATTAAACACTCAAATAACATAAGCCCGAAGGCATATTTATTCGATAAAATAAAAAAATAAATGGGAGTTTTGGCCAGTAGAGTCAAATTTTCAATGATATACCATCGTCATCGAAAATCAGTCCAAGTGTTACCGCCTTCACCGCGTGGAGGTACTCCCAGCTTAAGTTATTTTATAATCCCAGCATATGTTATTTTATACAGTGAAATTAGTGATAGCTTTAATTTCCACATCAGATGTTTCTGATCTTCGATTTTTAGGGTTCCGTACCCAAAGGGTAAAAACGGAACCCTATTACTAAGACTTCGCTGTCCGTCCGTCCGTCTGTCTGTCACCAGGCTGTATCTCAAGAACCGCGGTAGCTAGACAGTTGAAATTTTCACAGATGATGTATTTCTGTTGCCACTATAACAACAAATACTAAAAACAAAATAAAATAAATATTTAAGGGGGGCTCCCATACAAAAAAAACGTGTTTTTTTCGGCGTTTTTGCCGTCTGTCTGTCGCCAGGCTGTATCTCAAGAACCGCGGTAGCTAGACAGTTGGAATTTTCACAGATTATGTATTTCTGTTGCCGCTATAACAACAAATACTAAAAACAAAATAAAATAAATATTTAAGGGGGGCTCCCATACAAAAAAACGTGTTTTTTTCGGCGTTTTTGCCGTCTGTCTGTCGCCAGGCTGTATCTCAAGAACCGCGGTAGCTAGACAGTTGAAATTTTCACAGATGATGTATTTCTGTTGCCGCTATAACAACAAATACTAAAAACAAAATAAAATAAATATTTAAGGGGGGCTCCCATACAAAAAAACGTGTTTTTTTTCGGCGTTTTTGCCGTCTGTCTGTCGCCAGGCTGTATCTCAAGAACCGCGGTAGCTAGACAGTTGAAATTTTCACAGATGATGTATTTCTGTTGCCGCTATAACAACAAATACTAAAAACAAAATAAAATAAATATTTAAGGGGGGCTCCCATACAACAAACGTGTTTTTTTCGGCGTTTTTGCCTTGTGGTACGGAACCCTTCGTGTTGGCCAGTTTTTTTATAAGTCAACAGGAAATGCCCATCAGACCAAACAACTTTTGCTAAGACGTCATTCCTATATATGATATGGTGTAGCTGGGCTCTTGGAGTTCCACATCAGGTGTTCCAGATCTTCAAATTTATTCTCTCGGCAGAAAATGCTCATCACGTGGAACAATTTTTGCTATGGTACCATTTTTGTATCTCTTATAGTTTAGCTGGTCTGTTGCGGTTCTGCATCAGGTGTTCAAGTTTCCAAGATAAATTATAGCCTATATGTTGCCCAGACATAATACCTATACAACAAAACAAAAATCATTCAAATCCTTTCAGTAGTTCCGAAGATTAGCGTGTACAAACAAACAGACAAACAGACAGAATTTTTTTCAAAATTGACATTGATAGTGTCAAGTGTGTTACGCAAGTAGGATGCGGTTCCGAACCAATCAGTTGATAATAATGAATACTCACGAACTAGAACCATGGCGTGGCAGCGAACCATTTTAAAGTGAACTCATAGCAAAACTAAATTATCAAAGTCAACTGTTTATATGTTTTAAATCAATGAAAATTAAAGTGTGAAATTAACTTCCAACTTCTACATTATTATTATTGATTATAATATCAACCACAGCGGTGCTATTCTGTAAAAATCTCACCGTGAAAACTTAGGTTAAGTGAGCGTGGAGTGAGCTGTCAATAGTGTCAATTCCTAGCAAAAACAAACTCACTTCACCTAAGTTTTCACGGTGAGATATCTACAGAATCGACCGGCTGTAATTTGATATCGAAGTGATATGGTTTTTGAAATGACGCATATTTTGTAGTTTTCAACAAGGTGTGTTCTGGGGAGTAGGTAAGTACAGACGCCAGCACATCAAGTTACTACAATCTGTCAGATTTCTTTAATAGATTTTCGACTTTATTGCTAAAGCATAAGGTTCAAGGTTGATTGGGAAAATCTGACAGTTTCGGGTAGGTTGACCTGCTGGCGTCTGTACCTAATTGCGTGAAACACATAAAATAACAGAGAATGATGAAGGCTTGGAATGGCGTCATGATGACTTTTCAATGCAACCATTGACACTCCATTGAAAGAAATGGCATTATTGGTAATGTCGTGTATATTATTACGTCCATGCTTAGGCGTTAATCTGCTAAAATTTTGACAGTGCCTTTGATCAGTGACCTACCATTTGCATTAGAACGTCATTGTGCAGTCATTGCTTTTAATTCGTTACGAGTATCGTATATTTATGTTCTGTGCCATTGACCGACGATCGACCATTATAATAACTTTTAGCAAAATGACAATGGGGTCGTGTTGGAATGACGAATTGATAAAAATAGCAGACTTGGGCCCCAGTTGTGTCAATATTACAATAACATTAATATTCGTAACGACAATCAAAGCGGTCGATGATCTCCCAAAAAAAACATCAAATCATAATTTATGACTTTTTTTTTTCTTTTTTGATGCGCGTGGACATCTCATATTAACCTTTTCCCAACTATGTTGGGGTCGGCCAACTATGTTGGGGTCGGCTTCCAGTCTAACCGGATGCAGCTAAATACTTACCAGTATTTTACATGGAGCTTTATTATTACCGACTTCAAAAAAAAGGAGGTTATCAATTCGATACGTATGTATGTAATATTATTGGAATTGCATTATATTCACATATGATGATCTATTAGGGCTTCCAAACAAATATACAAAATTTCATAGACGTATTGTATTTTACCGAGGGTCCATATATAGGCGAGGAGTAAATAATACAAGCACTATATTCGGTTATATAGCGTATATTAAATACTTTAACTTTCGAGGCTCACAAAAAATACAAAAATCAATCCTGCCAAGGTAAATGCCGGTAACGAAACCATAGCGAGATCTAATTCGACGCCAACGCCATCTATCGAGCCGAGGGAAAAACCTCGAACATTTATCGAATGATTAGATCTCGCCATGATTTCGCTGTATGTCCGAACATACCGCCCACCAAGGACATATTGGCAAAATGTCCTTCTTTACCAGCTATATTAATATAAAATAAGTATGTCTTTGGTGGGAAAAGAAAAGAACAATGAATAAAAATAAACAACTTAAGTTCTATATCAAACACACAAATAACATTTTGTAACACTTGGCAAACTTACCCTAAAACATACTACCATGTTCAAATACAAAAAAAAAACTTAAAAATATTTTAAACTAATTGGTAACAGGTAATACACACAGTTTCGATGTTGGTCTCTTTAGAGTCGAAGATTGAGTGCGTATTGTAACAACCCGAGTAATACCGTCAGACCCAGGATGTTTCTGTTCGATCCTACCCAACAACCACTTGCCAGGAGGCATATCATCCTCTTTTACTAAAACTACTTCACCAACAGATGGCTCCGGGCTTCTATGGTTCCATTTATGACGTTGTAAGAATTGGTGAAGGTAGTCGTGCGACCATCGACGCCAGAAATCTTGCGTCATCCTCTGATGAAGCTGCCATCGTTGGAGACTATTAACGTTAGTTTTTTCATAATTGTGATCAGGAGGTAACACTAATGGTTCCCCCACTAAGAAATGACCTGGCGTTAAGATCACTAACTTGTCCTGATCTTCCACATAAGACAATGGTCTCGAATTGAGGCATGCCTCAATTTGAGCTAACACAGTTGTGATCTCTTCAAATGTCAGCGTGGAGTTCCCAATCACCCGCTTTAGGTGATACTTGGTGGACTTTATACCTGCCTCCCAAAGACCCCCAAAGTTTGGCGAGTGAGGAGGTATAAAGTGCCACTGCGTGCCATTGTTTGCGAGCTCCTCTGCCAATTCTGGATTACAGTCTGACTTTTCCTCATTAAACAAGTAAAGCAGTTCTCGCGCAGCACCCACAAAGTTAGTCCCATTATCGCTGTGAATATCCGCACATCGACCACGCCTAGCTACAAACCGTTTGAAAGCAGCGAGAAATCCCTTAGTGCTTAAATCACTCACTGCTTCCAAATGCACTGCCCTTGTGGCCATGCATATAAACAAAGCGATGTAGCCCTTGTAAGACCTGTTACCGCGCCCTTTCGATACTCGTATGTTTATAGGTCCTGCGTAATCCACTCCACTACTTAAAAAGGGTTTGTTCGGCGTTACCCGAGAAAATGGTAACTGCCCCATAAGTTGTTGACGTGTTTTGGCGGTATATCGTATACATCTTACGCAGCCCCTTACATACTTTTTTGCCAGCAACTTAACTCCCATGATCCAATACTTTGACCTTAAATATGTAACTATCAGTTGCGGCCCCCCATGCATAGTTTTATCATGGGCGTCTGCTATCAAAAGATTGGTTAAAAAAGAGTTATTTGGTATCAGTATAGGATGTACTCTTTCATAACTAAGCTGCGACATCTCAAGCCGTCCTCCAACTCTGATTATTCCCTTCGAATCCAGAAAAATGTTTAATGATTTTAATTTTCCATTATTATTTTCTACGTTTTTGTTTTTCAGTTCTTCCAACTCATTCGTGAATCCTTCTTCTTGACATTTCCTTACGCATATCTCTGTTGAGTCTTCTAGCTCTTGTTTAGATAGATGTCGTGACCCTGTACCTACCCGTTTTTTTTTCAAATACAAGAATCTACGGCAATACGCTATAACTCTAATCAATTTAGACAACGATGAAAATTTATTCCAAAAGGTAAGGTCAAAGGTAACCGTGTGTACTTTCACTTCTTCTAAATGTGTTACCAAATGTTTCGGCCTTTTGTACTCCACCACCTGCTGTCTTAAATAATCCGGACCCTTCCACCATATAGCAGTGGATTCAAGTTCAGCAGGGGGCACTCCACGCGACGCACAATCTGCGGGATTCTGTTTTGACGACACGTGAGACCAGTAATGTGTGTCTAATAGGTTCAAAATATCTGAAACACGATTAGCCACAAAAGTTTTCCAGCGGCTCGGATGACTGTTGAGCCAAGCTAGCACCACTTCACTATCCGTCCACGCATGCCAATCGGTCTTTGGTATGTTCAGTACTTCGCCAACTTCCACCATCAATTTGGCAAGGAGAACTGCACCACAAAGTTCTAAACGCGGAATAGAAACTTGTCTAATGGGTGCCACTTTCGTTTTTGAAGTGACCAAATAAATATAAATTTTTCCTTTGTGATCGACAACCCTAAGGTAAATGACTGCTGAATACGCCATTTTAGAGGCATCAGAGAACCCGTGCAATTCAGTTTTCACGTTGTTTGATTCTTGGTGCAACCATCGTGGGATTTTAATATTAACCAGAAAAACTAAGTTACGGTGGTAAGTAACCCATTCTTGTTTTAAATTGTTTGGAATTTCTTGATCCCATTCTAACCCTGCTAGCCACAATTTCTGAATTAATATTTTGGCTAAGATAATACTAGGTGCTAACCACCCCAACGGATCAAATAATTTTGAAATCTCGGAAATAATTTTTCTTTTTGTTACAGGTGTGGTCAGCGGCTGGAGATCAACTGAGTACTGAAAGAAATCTTCGTTCGAGTTCCAGGTAAGTCCCAGAATCTTCGTAACACTATCCATTTTTATCTTTAATTCTTCATCCGTAGTTTCTTTCTCATCCCTTATTTTATTTAGTAATTTTTTACTATTACTCCTCCATTTTTGTAACGGAAATCCGCCTCTGGATAACACTTTAGTTAACTCCGTGTATATATTAAAACAGATTTCTTCATTTTCAGCTCCTGTCATTACATCGTCCATATAAAAATCATTTAAGATTATCCTCGCTATTTCCGGTTGATCTAAGCACTCATCGTATGCTAACTGTTGTAGCGACCGTACAGCGAGATATGGTGCCGACGCCGTGCCGAAGGTAACTGTATCCAATTCATATTCTTCTATTTTCTTTTCAGGACTGTCTCTCCAGAGGATACGTTGTAATATTACATCCTTCCTATTTACTAAGACTTGCCGGTACATCTTGATTATGTCCGCCACGAGACATATACGATGTGTTCTCCATCGCATAATAGTGTGCCGGAGTTCAGACTGCAAGGTAGGACCAACTAACAAATTTTCATTAAGTGACATCCCATTCGTTCCCTTGCAGGAAGCATCAAAGACGACGCGAACTTTCGACGTTTCCTTATCCTCCCGGATAACGGCATGGTGAGGTAAGTAGATCGCTTTTTGATTATTCCTTTCATCTTCTGCCACCTTTCTCATGTGTTTCAGCTCTAAATATTCTTCAAGAACACTCGAATAATCTTCTTTGAATTTGCTGTTTTTGCTAAACTTGCTTTCTAACGATCTTAATCTTTTTTCAGCGATGCCCTTCGATTCACCAACCTTGCTCACCGGGTCTACATCACGCAATGGCAGCCTTACTATATATCGACCACTCTTGTCACGTTCCGTAGTAGCTGTATATATTTTTTCGCATTTATTCTCTTCCTCCGTTAGCATTTTTTTTCCAGATGGTTCCGCTTCTAGCTCCCAAAATCTTTTAAGCAAATCATCCGTTTTCAGGCTTGAATGCATAACGGTGATATGTGAGGGAGTACTCGAATGATCAACTTCAAAAGTTCCTGACAATATCCACCCTAACGTGGTGTCTTGCGCTAAAAGAGTTCCACCCACATTCCTTTTAATACCCTCCTGGATGACTTGGCTGTAAACCTCAGCACCTAATAAAACATCAATTTTATTAGGCCTGTAGTATTCGGGGTCAGCCAAATCATCATCGGTCAAGTCTACCCATTCTATCCTAGTTACTTTCGTAGCTGGGAGAAGGGCAGTGACTGACTTCAGGACAAAGGCGTTTACATTTATTTGGACAGAGGGATCTATTCTAGACCTCAATTTAAGTACAACGGTTGACTTAGCCGTCGCACTTTTGTCCCCACCTACGCCTATCACAGTTTGCCTGGATGGCGTTTTGTTTAATCCCAAAAATTGGACCGTGGATTCCGTAACGAATGAACCTTGCGATCCTTGGTCAAGCAAAGCCCTAACCACTCGATAGGTCCCATCTTTCGACTCCGCCTTAATTAACGCAGTAGTTAATAAAACGGTTTTCCGACCACTTCCAGTCGAGAAACATGAAACTAGCGGCTTGCTTGACCCCTCCGCTTGTGCGGCTACTCCAGCGTTACTATTTTTATCATCCTCCTTCATCACCTTTACAACGGCTGATGAGGTTTCCTCGTGAGCCCCACTACTATCTTCACCAATAACAGACCCAGAAGCACCTGTTGGGTGCAACAATGAATGGTGGCGGCGTTTACACACCTGGCACTTGAGAGTGTTTTTGCAATTTTTGGCAGAGTGGTTATTGTATAGACAAACAAAACACAAATTATGTTCCTGTGCGAAATTACGCCTAGTTTCATTTGACTCTTTACCAAACTTCGGACAAGATGTAATTTTATGATCGGCTGAGCAAAATGCACATGATACTGACTTTTTATCTTTTATTACATGAAATGATTGAGTTCCTTTTGGGTGTGGATGTCTTTCCTTGTTATCTGTTTTGTCTAAATTTTCCAAACCTCTATAGCGGCTATTTAAAAAATCCGAAAACTGTATAAATGTGGGTAAATCATCACTAGAATCCGAAGCCACCTTGAGTTCCCAACCTTTCCTGGTCTCTTTATCTAATTTTCCACTAATTATATGTATAACAATAAGATCCCAGGAAGAGACATCCACCCCTAAATTACCAATTGACTCCAAACATTCTGCAGTAGTAGTTATAAGCCTTTTTATTTCGCTAGCCGATTCACAGGACAAAGTCTTTTGACTGAGTAATCTCTTTATTATACCATTTGCTAGAAACTTTTTATTGTTGTACATTTTATCTAATTTAGACCACGCAATTTTATAGTTGTCAGATGTAACCTTAATGTTTCTTAATAATTGCTCAGCCTCCCCACTTAAATGACCCTTTAAATAAAAAAATCTCTGTGCATCGTCGAGTGATGTGTTCTCGTGCACCAATCCCACAAATAAGTCTCTAAATGTTTGCCACTCTGAATATTTTCCCGAAAATGAGGGAATTTTTATTTCTGGCAACTTAACTCTGCTGACACTCTTTTCATTCTGACAAATAGACTTAGAATCCACACATAAAGCAGTTGAATTTCCTGAAGATAATAATTCCTTTAATTCGCTTTTAAAGTCTATGTAAAATTCCTCAACTTCATCATAAAGACCATTTTTAATATAACTAGAGTTAGACAATTCAACCTTTTTTATCGTAATTAATATTTCTTTATGCGTGGCTGTGAATGTATTCCATAATTGTTCCAAATTTTCGAGACGGGTCTCTGCATATGCACAGGTTAATCGCTCTCTGGGAGCTTTCTTAAAATTGGTTTTTGCCTTAACCATTTTGGTACTAATGTCCTCCTGTATAGCCAGGAAGGACTCCATTTTGCAACAATTATGTTATACCAATTTAAACAAACAAAATAAAATTTAACAAACACTAAGTTGTAAACACTTATTATGTTTTTAAAGTAAACTAAACGATGAAAAGTTCCAATTCTTCAAGTTTAAAATTTCACAAGTCTTTTTACACTAATGTCTTTTGGGTCTAAAATCGGGCATGGATTCCCCGTCAGAACCACTTTTCACATAAAATTTTTACAAGTCCTAATTTTTCTACGAAGCAAAATGTTGATTTTCTGGTAATGTCAAACTTCAAAAATACTGCACTTTTTTGAGATTTTTAAATTGATATTTATTCTTCTTGAATAAAATGAAAAATGTACTCACGGTTTTTTTTCACCAATTATTTCACTCACTGACACACTGATGATGTCGCGCTGTACTGCACCACAAAAGCGGCGCGCTGTACTGCAGCGCACAAGTGGCGCCCTCTGCTTGTCCACGATCTGCCGCTCTACACCTCCCTTGCGTCGCTCCTCCGGTTGTTGCTACCAGCTGTGGCTGCTCCACGCGGCTGCTCCTGGCTCCAACCGGTTCCACCTCCAGCTCTTGAGCACCTCACCTGGTGCCCACTGAAGGGGCTGCTCTGGACAGCGATCCACTGCCCAGTAGTGACGCGAAGGGTGGTAATTCACTACCACCACTGGAACTACCACAAACACTCCCGACCGTTCCGACTCCGAAGGACCATGTATTTTACCGAGGGTCCATATATAGGCGAGGAGTAAATAATACAAGCACTATATTCGGTTATATAGCGTATATTAAATACTTTAACTTTCGAGGCTCACAAAAAATACAAAAATCAATCCTGCCAAGGTAAATGCCGGTAACGAAACCATAGCGAGATCTAATTCGACGCCAACGCCATCTATCGAGCCGAGGGAAAAACCTCGAACATTTATCGAATGATTAGATCTCGCCATGATTTCGCTGTATGTCCGAACACGTATGTATGTATGTATGTATGTATGTATGTATGTATGTTTGTCCACGCATATCTCCGGAACTATTAATCGGATCGTGACCATTTTTTTTTTATTGGCTTACATTTTCTTCAACTTAGGGAACAGTGCAAGTTTCATCAAGATCGATTCAGTAATTTTCAAGATATGGACTAATACGTGTAAGTGTGACGGCCTGGCTTATTGATAAGAGCTACGGGTGTAGTGTCAAAGGGAAAACATCTCAAAACCTTGGTCAAATACTAGTGCAAAAACTAAAAATTACGAAATAAAAAGTAATTTAAAAAAATTAAACCGACTTCAAAAAGAAATTAACTCAAAATTATGAAATAACTTTAATTTCGGAAGTCGGTGGCATAAAACTAAAATACAGATCCCAAGACACCGACTTCCGAAATTAAAGTTATTTCATAATTTTGAGTTAATTTCTTTTTGAAGTCGGTTTAATTTTTTTAAATTACTTTTTATTTTATTTTATTATGTTGCTTATAGAATAATCTGACAAAAAATCTGAATGATTGTAAAAAAAAAATTGAGATTTAACTTCATGATTTCTTTAGTTGTAGGTATTATATTATTTTCAACACACTTTGTACCTAGCATATCTTGAAGAATAGGTATTACTTATATATTTTTCTGATTTTGTTTACTGTAGTCGATCTATAGGTACTTTTATTGCTTCTAAAAATTGCGTTTTTTGCGTTTAGGTCCTGTGATCCCCTTAAATGTCTGTTAAAGAAATTAATGGCTATCCATACTAATATTATAAATTCGAAAGTAACTCTGTCTGTCTGTATCTACCTATGCAGTTACCTTTACACGCCTATTATCACTGAACGAATTTCGATAAAATTTGGCAGTGAGATAGATTGTATCCCGGGGAAGGACATAAATATAGGATACCTAGTCTTTATCGACATACCTCGCAGGCGAAGCCGCGGGCGGAAGACTTTATTTTTAGTATGATTATGCGAAACCCGAAACACGTGTCTAGTATTTTTATGTACAGATCTATGTACCTAGGTACTTACAAAATTCCAAAACATTGTTATGAAAAATCACATAGTTAATATACCTATGCTTGTTTGTTAAGTTACCTATTTGTCCGTACAAAAACATGCTCACCCGAGCTCCTCGCGCCGCGCCGCCGTGCCGTCTTGCGCTCATTGATACCTAGGTAGATACCTAACCGTTCGGCGCGGGCGCGAAGATTGGATTACTTATTGTCACACGGAGTCCAAACTTTTAACCTTTTTTAAATATTTTTGGGACAAAATATAACATGGGGTAAAAATAATTCGAATCGATTCAGTTAGGTAGGTAGGTACTTATTCTGAACAAACTTTATTCAGGTTTTGCATATAGGTACTAAAAATAACGTTGTATAATAAATTAAATTACAATTAAATCAAAACATCTGAACAAATATCTGGTAAATAACTAACCCATTATGTACTTATGTACTTACGACATTCTGTTATTCATGAGACATGTTATTTCGCCTGTATTTGTCTGCTATTTACTTAAAACCATTAGTAGATAGGTACTATTTGCTATTTAGTTTTGCAGCTATCATCGATACCTATAGATACTTGCTGTACCTAGTTTTGTGTTATTGTTCCGAAATAAACTTGATTTTTTTTTATTTATAGGTACCTACCTCATCATTATCCAAACCTATTTTCGACGCCTTAAGTGAAAACCTCGTAAGTGTTTTCAGGAGGAAGAAAGAACTGCGTGTTGTAAAAATATCCGACTTCAAAAAAGGAGGTTCTGTGTTCTTATTAATTAATATGGAAATTTTATATCCAGAACTGTTCGATACGTCTATAAGAATGCCCGAAATGCATAAAATGCAAGTAGCATTTAGAGGCATGTAGAGGAATTGCATTCCCGAGGTTTTCACTCTAAGGCGACGTTTTGTATATATATAAACGGACCTTTAATTAGCTGCAGTAAAATTACAGCAATATGTTACTTATAGGTATGTTTGAAATTGGCGTCTTTTTGTTTTTTCGCGGCCATCAACCAAATCTTGTTTTTCTAGTACAGAATATCTAGTGTAAGAAACGAAACGTACTTATTTGACATGCATATCTCTTAACTCAGCCCGAAATGAGTCATTACGAAGTGTCATTTTACTCCAGCTAATTAAAAGTCCGACTATAGTAATTTTAAAAGTCCGACTATAGTAATTTCAAAAGTCCGACTATAGTAATTTCAAAAGTCCGACTATAGTAATTTCAAAAGTCCGACTATAGTAATTTTAAAAGTCCGACTATAGTAATTTTAAAAGTCCGACTATAGTAATTTCAAAAGTCCGACTATAGTAATTTCAAAAGTCCGACTATAGTAATTTCAAAAGTCCGACTATAGTAATTTTAAAAGTCCGACTATAGTAATTTTAAAAGTCCGACTATAGTAATTTTAAAAGTCCGACTATAGTAATTTCAAAAGTCCGACTATAGTAATTTTAAAAGTCCGACTATAGTAATTTTACTCTAGTTACAGACGCCAGCACATCAAGCTACTGTCGTGATTTCATTGATTTAATTTTAAAAACATACGTTATTTTAATACCGAATTATAATATCCACTGTGGCAACTAAATGTATTATTCTACTTGGGCAACACTTAGAAATAACAGAATGTATGATATTCGTTATTTCTGGGTGGGGCAAATGTCGTTTTAAATGGTAAATGTAGTGCAAAGCCAGTCGTTGTTGGATTGTGAAAAAGTACAGTTGTGCGATTAAAAAGTATTAGCAAGAAAACGGTCTATTCCATTATACTACTAAGTACAATCTGTCAAATTTCTTTAATAGATTTTCAACTTTATCGCTAAAACATAAGGTTCAAGTTGGTTGGGAAAGACAGTTTCGGGTAGCTTGATGTCTGTACAGACGCCAGCAGGTCAACCTACCCGAAACTGTCAGATTTTCCCAATCAACCTTGAACCTTATGCTTTAGCAATAAAGTCGAAAATCTATTAAAGAAATCTGACAGATTGTAGTAACTTGATGTGCTGGCGTCTGTACATCGGCTTCAGTATTATAATTATTAGTATTAATAACTATTAGGATAATCAGCCTACAAACTTCCCACAAGAAACCCGAAGTTGAAGCGTTAAGTGGGCATCATGTAGGATCGTTTTCCACCCCTAAGGGAAGAAAACGATTATTTCAGGTCTTGCCGAAGCTTGACCGAAGCAAGACCTTGCCGGCTCTTCGGAGTAAGGTACTCACGAGAACGCGCGCTCTCCCGACGCGCGGCAGCCGCCGCCCCCGCGCGCGGGGGGACACGTCACCGCGCCTCACCCTCGCACCGGGAACACGCTCGGAGATAAGAGGACGTTAGTGTCTACTAACTCCCCTGTACTCACATGCGTCTGCATGTGAGTACAGGGGGCCTAAAATGGCCACTTTGGCAGAATCATAAAAGGATAACATAAATAACTGTTACCAAGAACGTAAAAAGTTACGACCGTTAAAAGTAAATTGAAGAGTTTACTAACTGAAAGAGCATATTACAGTATAGCAGAGTTTATGAAAGAGGACAATTGTCCTCGTATTTGAGATAACAATGTATAGATATTTATTTATTTTTTTGACATGATCTATTGTATGTATTTTTTTAAAATAAGTAATTGTATCATGATGAAATTTAATTTTGATGTATATTATCACGGTTTATGCACCATCTCTTCTTACCAATTTGTACGCCACGATATGCGGCTGAACATGATAGAACTTTTATGTATCCCATTATTATCTTGCATGCAATGTACCTACACCATGTTCAAACAAATAAAAATTTACTTACTTACGAACGAACAGACCATCAGCAAGACGGAAATTTATATTGTATATTTAAAACAAAAGCCAATTGTTATGTAAAAATGATATTTATCTTTGCAAAAATTTTGATTAAGTATAGGTACGCCTTTGTAATGTCTTGGTATATATTGCGGCTCCAAAATTTAATTTTATAGTTCCCCTGCGGTCGTCGACTCCACCAAAATGAAGACTGTATTTTTCTTTGTGATTATGGTAAGAAAACCTTTTATAATAGGGCTTTTGATGTTTGCTAGTTTTTAGAAAAAATTATACTTACCCCCTTACTAATTTTAACATAATAAAACAGCTAAATAGTTACACACCGATGTCTCTCTTTCAGTCGTCAGTAATTTGACTTTCGAAAGAAGAAGACAAAGCGTTGTGTAACTATACAGACGCTATACAATGTTTATTAGTAACGGGGATTAGTATCAATAAGCATCGCCATACAACGTGGCAGTGCTGCCAGCCTTTTGGGCACTTTTCCTGTTGACAATGATGCGGACGAATTTTTTGATGCTTATGATTATTTTCCTTTTTTTTGCCCCGCGCCTTGGGGAACCCCCCCAAGGCGCGGGGCCCCTACTTGATTTCGAAAGTTGATGATTCGATTTTTATTATATCGAACACGGTGTTTCGATAATTCAGTTGTACGATGTTTTATTTCATCGATGCTTTATTGGTGCGATGTAACGTTTGTGCGAAAAATCCTGTTGCGAAAAACCCTACAGCGATTGCTCATTAGTTCGGTAATTTATTAGTTCGATAGTATGTCGGTTCGAAACGCCTACTGGGGGCCTAAAAAGGCCACTTTGGAGAATCATAAAAGGATACATTATGAATTGTAATATCGTCGACCGTAGGTTCAATTAAGGTAAGGGACAAAATACCCAAAATGAGTTGAGTATACAGTTTTGTTCAGAATTTTCCGCTCTTTCGAATGGTGTATATGAAAAAATTCTAGTTTAAAAAAAATGTCCCTTACCCTACTGATTTTTGGATTCGAATTTCGAATCAGCCCCATAATAACAATGTATCTGAAAAACTATGCAATAAAGCAACTTGAATTGGTGTAATTACCGCCGCCAATCCACTTCAAATAAGGTAAGGGTCTTCCCAATCAACGAATTATTCTTCACACATTTTTTCAACAAGACCTTTACACTAATTTTTCATTGGATTGGATCCAACGTAGAGATCAATTTAATGTAAGGGACATTACTAACAAAATACGTTGGTGTAAGGGACGTCTATTTTCTTAAATAGCTAACTTATTTAAATAAATGTTACACAGGTAGATAGAGCACTAAAATACAAGATTATGTGTGAAATCAGATCCGAAAAAGGTTAATAACAAAAAAAGTTATAGGCGATTTAGTCCGAAAAAAAACTTTGTCGGCCTCTCCTGAAAAATCGTATTATGTCCCTTACCTCAATTGAACCTACGGTCGACGATATGGCGAAGACAGTCCGTGTTTTTCTTTTTTTCGCTGCACTACGTGGGTATAATCAAAGAGATTGGGATTGGATTTGGATCGGATTGATTGGTATTTTAGCACAGACAAAAAAAAATTACTGAAAAATGCTTCACCAATGGGATTTGATACGATTTTAACTTAACAGTTAACTGTCCATTATGTTATCCATTTATGATTCTGCCAAAGTGGCCTTTTTAGGCCCCCTGTTGTCCGTGACATTTAATTAATAATCTTTTTTTGCAAAATTGGTGAAGAAGAAGACACTCACAAACTTTCGACTTTTTAATATTAGTGAATATCTACTTACAACTAATTTTATATGATACGATAGAAAAAAAAATCATGAAGATACCTCTGAAAACTTTTTGTCAGATTATTCTACAAGCAACATACTAAAACCAGTGTTTTAATTTTTTAGGCCAAACAATAGATTTTTGGTAATTAAATTTGCTTCATATTTTGCAATAAATTACCAGCGTTGCGTCATCGCGCTTCTCTTCATTTTCTATGCAGTCAAACTCAAACTCAAAGCATATATTTCAATTAAACCAATTACAGGCCCTTTTGAATTGTCAAGGGGTCGGTCAGTCAGAAAGGTGAAGCTAGTTGCCCATTCCAAAGCCTAGGCACCTATGGAGAAGAACGGACAAGAAACTCCATGGACACTCTTTTAAATCAAAATAATATGGTTACAAAGTCTTGTTTACATCATTCATGTTAAAAATTATGCATGTGAGAATGATGCAGAACATTAAAAGCGTCCGTAATGAAAAAAAACAATTCAAATATTCAATTAAATTAAAATAAGCCATGGCAGCAAAGAGATGACCAGTCCCTACTGACGGCGCCCGTTCACGAACATGACGCATGTATTAGCACCATTCAGCTCAACCATTTTATAGGGATCTAAATGATCCAACACACGCGCCACCATCAGCGAGACATTTTAGTGAGCATGACATACCTACTCTCAGCCGCCAGGGCACATTCAAGTCAATGAAAGGCGTACCCAGTAAATGGAAGCTTTATAGTATGTACATAGTACTCACACATGTGCTATGCAATTATACAATACTAGGAGATTGAATTTATATAATGCAAAAAGTGTATTTTAAAATCTTCAGCAGCTTCAACAGTATTTTCCAATGCTAATCAATTTATTTGTGCGTCCTTATGGAGCAGGACCAGCGTTTAGCCAAGCACTTTCATCGGCGATATAGTCCCCCAATTTATAATATGCCTGGCTGCATAGTGTGCGTTTTATACAAGATTTAAATTTCGTTTCATTCAGTTGAAGTATGTCGACAGGTATTTTATTGTAACATTTTAAACAGTAGCCCATGAAAGACGAGTCTACTTTAGCCAGCCTGAAACCTGGTTGAACTAAATGGTCCCTATTTCTAGTAATATAATTGTGTCTTTCACCTCTTTTACTAAAAAGATGTAGATTTTTCCTTACGTACATGATATTTTCATAGATATATTGACAAGGTACCGTCATGATGTTAATATCTTTAAACAGTTCCCTTAGAGAGTCACGCCTGCGGAGGCTGTATATGGCTCTGATAGCTCTTGTCAGTCCGACAGTGACCGCGCTTTAGGTCATGTAAGCCCCTTAAGAGGAATAAAATCTCTTTAAACCTAATTGAATAAGTCACATTGTCTGCCGATTTGAACCCACAACCTCATGCATGAGAAATTGTGCAATGTTACATTTATATACCTACTTATTAAAATACATCTTTCACAGGTTAGCAGCGCCCTTTGCCTTCCTACTGGAGGTAAGAAGACTTAACAAATTAATTAAATGAATATATCCAAAGCTTATACGATTTTGTAAAGTTCACTTGGCACCTCACTCAAGTGAGCGCACACTATTTGAAAGCGAACTCATTTGTTTTTACAGAGCATGAATTTTATCATACCTCAAATATGTAGTTCCCATTTAGTTTTCCTAAAAATATTATTGAACACACTAATGAAATGATTGCGCCTCCTTTTGTGAACCTGTGACGATTCAAAAAATACACACGTACCTAATCGTTCATGTTTTCACTTCTGTCGGCACTCCCGAGTGCCACTGTTTTTTTTTTGAAGTGAAAATTTGTTTAGGCGCGTTGGGCATTTTTTGAGATGGGAAAAAACCATTGAACTCGCGCCACTGTTACCGTAAGCGACACCGCGCGTGTTTTGTTAAGACAATTAAAAAATTATCCGCTTCGGATGTGTTCGGTTGTCCTCGGTTTTAATGTATATCCGATATGTCAGTGAGTGATGGCCAATTATTGTGTTTGTGTTTTGTTTTCACTTCTGTCGGCACTCCCGGAGTGCCACTGTTTTTTTTTTTGTAATATGTTTTTGACGGTCACTCTTGTGATCGAATATGAGACTGTTTTTTTTTCGTGAAAATGCAGCAGCACCTGCAGAAGTTGATATTTGAATTCTGTTTTTAGGCATCGGCCTTGGCTTAGGCGCCGCCCTTGGTTTAGGCGCCGCCCTTGGTCTAGGCGACGGCTCTGGTCTAGGCGTAGGCAGCAGCGGGGGGCATGGCGGCACCGGAGGTGGTAAGTTTAAGGGGGAAGCGCTAAGGTTGATTAAAATATGATTCGCGGTCGTAACAAATATATCTTTACAGAATTATAATCATTACAATCACAACACCAACATACAACTTGTTAAATTAGTATAATCCCCAAATGTCAAGATTTCATGAAATAGTCATTCTTGGGGATTACTTGGTCTTAGAGAGTTGTGTTGATAACTTTAATCATTATAATTCTGTAAATACCTACATATTTATTACGGCCGCGAATCATATTTTAATCAACTTACAACTTAATACTGACCAGCAAATTGCAAAAAACGTAAAAAAAATTGAATTTCGTGGGCAACACTGGCGCTTTCGCCTTAAATAAAAATTAAACTTTTTATTTTATTTTGGATGTTAGAATCGGCACCAGTAGAGCTATTTGTATTTCGAACTTTATTTCGATTTAGACAAAGTTCTCAATAATAAAATGACAACTTAGCACCGAACTAAGCTGTCATTTCTGTATAGAGAAACTGCCGGTCGATTCTGTAAAAATCTCACCGTGAAAACTTAGGTGAAGTGAGCGTGGAGTGAGCTGTCAATAGTGTTAATCCCTAGCATTATTTGTATTCTAGCCAGGGTTGGATTTTGTACTATAATTATAGTATTTATACTATAATTTCGACCTTTGTACTATATACTATCCACATCTAAGGATAGTACGTTAAAATACTATAATTTAAAGTATGCTCCTGAATGCTTAGTTTTACGTCATATGAATATTTCGACCGTGCATCTGACCGAATTCTGATCTTGCGATGTTATCTGTGTCGATGGCCGGAGATTCCCCGATTATCCTCCGCAGTATTTGTACACTTCTCTCTTTCCACTAATCTCGTTCCTTCCATTCCATTCGAAATTCAATCAAAGTGACAACAATCGCTTGCGAATTTTTGTGTAAAATAATACGTTTTTAGTGTTTTAATTAGGAAAAGTGGCAGTGATGGTCACGAAAATGCCGATAGACCGGAAGTATCCACCCCAAAGAAAAAACGTCTGAGTACTGGTGTTGATTTTAATGACTACTATGTTAAATTTAAAAAAATAATGAAAGTGTACTATAATTTTTTTATAAATACTATCCTTTTCATTTTTTTGTGCTATCTTTTTGAACGTGCCTAAATCCAACCCTGATTCTAGCAAATAAATAATTCTCTCATTCATTCAGGCTATGGACCAGGGCCGGGTAGTCCTGGTCCACCCAAGGGCGCCGACGGTGCAGACTGTGAAGGGGACAGTAACGGAGGACCAACTGGTGCTCATGGTCCAGGAGGTAAGTGCTTTGTATGTACGTTTAAGAAAAAATACAAGGTGTAACAGAGGGGTTCGTGGCTAAGTGAGGGGCGCCTGGCTAAGTATTAATAACCGCACGGGTCGATCGATCAGGTTAAGCTACGCTTGCCGCTGTCGGCCCGTGGATGGGTGACCATCTTTACATACCGAGACCCCTCCGTGCATCGGAAAGCACGTTAAGCCGTTGGTCCCGGCTGTCAGTCGTGGAATTTTGACAGTCGTTACGTGTCGTCAGAAGCCCGAAAGTCTGACAACCAGTCTTACCGAGGGAAATTTCCAAAAATACATTTGTCGGATTTCGTGAATTCTTCCCCAGGGTTTATGGGGTGCTTAGTTGTTACAAATGGGTCATACTAACAGAGGGGCAGTCTTCGTAATTTTAAGAACGTTCACAGTCTGATCTCAGTCTCAATCTGTCAAAAATACCTCTAATTTCCCTACATTTTTGACATTTCTTTGTCGCCGAGATGAGACTGTGACTAGATTTTGAACGTTTTACACCACCTGAAACAAAATAATGTTTCATTGCAAATTTTGTTACAGATCTTGCCTCGAAATTGGTAGGCGGTGCTGTTGCGCTTAAAAAGGCGAAAATCGGTAATTTTTTTATTATTATTACAAACATAAAAACATGAAGGATTAATCGAAGAGTAAGCTACACTTGCCCAAAAGTCTAACAATCAGTCTCAATAAGGGTCATAGTATTACTCAGTAACATTGTTGTGAGTTGTGGATGTCGTTAAAATATAGGCAGTTGCTTCATGTAAAATACTGCTGTTCAGGTGTAGTGTATCTGGTCGGACAAAGTCAAAGTCTCATTTATTTCAAATAGGCACATTAAAGGCACTTTTGAACGTCAAAAATTACAATAAGATAGAATTGATTCTATTACTCTATTGAAATGTTTTACAAGGTTTTGTTTACATTAATTATATACCTAATTATATGTGAAGACGATGCACCTAGAATAAAATTAGTCCATCACAAAAGGTAAAAAGAATTAAAAAAAAAGCAATGACAGGTAAATCAATTATTATTATATGATAGATGCATGGTGCTCTCATATTTAAAAATATTGTAAAAGTAGAATTTTAACGAGTGAGTTACAGTTGTCACAGAATGTAAAAATCAATGTCATAAAAAATTAAAAAAAATATAAATTAAATTAGCAACCAGTTTGATTTTGTCTAGAGACTCTAGATTGTTCTTGAGACTCGCTATGCACGGCAACACGTGACCACTGTGCCACCGTCTTCCCTGGGGTCACTTGGTGGGCGGACAGAGTCCCCACTCTGTGCGCCCGCGACCCCAAAGGTCCACCTACCTTGTTTGGTAAGCGGGTTTCGGCGTATAAGACGCCAAGGTGGTTGCCACCCTGACGCCTCCTTCTCCGAGCTGGATCAGCCCTCTCCTCCTTCTTGACCATCACGGTCTCACAGAAGGAGGCTACTACCGTCCAATTCTCTGTCTCTGCCATATCAGCATGTCCTAGAACCTAAAAAGCGTAGAACTACTCGTAAAATAAAAGTCCTAAAACCAAAAGACATATTGTGACATTCCGATCAGCATTATTTGCGTAACACACTATCAACCACAATTTGAAAGATATTGCTAATCCATTGCTTCATATGTTGGAAAAATGTGTCTGCTCAGCAACGTAAATAACGCAATGAATGTTGTTGAACACCTTTGATACTGATATTGTGTTACGCGACTACCCCGCCGCACTGTGTCCGCGTGGTGGATTAGTCGCTCGAATGACAAACATTATTGTCAAAAAACAAGATGGCGGTTAGTTAGTTTTTACGACAAGTGGCCCGCGTTGAAATCGTTAGTCACCACTACTCTCTCTCCGGTACTTACTTTCTTCTTTTCTGCTATTTGTGACAGGTGTAGCCCTGGGGTTAGCTACCGGAGCTGCAGGGGCTGTAAAAGGCGCAGTTAAGGGTGTAGGCGACGCAATCGGTACGTAAAAATACATGTATCATTACAACACAACACGTCCACTGGTCTGCACCGGCCGCAACGCACGCACGACACGCAGTTTGTTTTTTAGGGTTCCGTACCCCAAAAGGAAATACGGAACCCTTTAAGATCACTTCATTGTCCGTCTGTCCGTCTGTCAAGATCCTTTTTCTCAGGAACTCGTGGAGTTATCAAGTCAGAAATTAATATCAAATACTCAGGGCTGCAATCCCTTGAAGCAGAGAAAAAATCAAACTTCGGGTACTTCCCGTTGACCTAGAATCATGAAATTTGGCAAGAAGCAATGTCATCAAACTATCGCCTTTATAATATTTAGTGTGATTATTATGTGGTTTCCATACTGTTTATTAGTTTAGATCATAGAAATGTAAAAGAGTCCAATAAATTGTTGGTTTAGATAAAATATGACATCGCCAATCCCTCTTCCTTGAGCAACCCTGATGAGGAGAAGGTCTTTGTCCTGCAGTGGAACTCTATTATTGGTAATTTATTTGCAAATAAATAATTCTCTCATTCATTCAGGCCATGGACCAGGCTCGGGTAGTTCTGGTCCACACAAGGGCGCCGACGGTCCAGACTGTGAAGGGGACAGTAACGGAGGACCTACTGGTGCTCATGGTGCAGGACGTAAGTGCTTTGTACGTTTAAGAGAAAATACAAGGTGTAACAGAGGGGCTCGTGGCTAAGTTAGGGGCTCGTGCCTAAGTTAGGGGCTCGTGCCTAAGTAAGGGGCTCGTGGCTAAGTGAGGGGCTCGTGGCTAAGTGAGGGGTTCGTGGCTAAGTGAGGGGCTCGTGGCTAAGTGAGGGGCTCGTGGCTAAGTGAGGGGTTCGTGGCTAAGTAATAACAGCCGCACGGATCAATCGATCAGGTTAAGCTACGCTTGCCGCTTTCGGTCCGTTTACATACCGAGACCCCTCCGTGCATCGGAAAGCACGTTGAGCCGTTGGGCCCGGCTGTCAGTCGTGGAATTTTGACAGTCTTTACGGGTCGTCAGAAGCCCGAATGTCTGACAACCAGTCTTACCAAGGGATATTTCCAAAAACACATGAAAATTGGGCTTTGGGTCTTCGTAGTTTTGAGAACGTTCACAGTCTGATCTCAGTCTCAATCTGTCAAAAATACCTCTAATTTCCCTTCATTTTGACATGTTTTTGACACTGATTGTCGCCGAGATAATAATATAATATAATAATATTCCACAACTATCACACAACGCCGTCTAGTCTCAAGCTAAGCAGATGAGACTGCGATTAGATTTTGAACGTTTTAAATTACGAGAAGTGGCCTTCAGGTCCTGGAAGGAATACGTCAAATTACAAGTCACCTGTATACAGGGTTATTGGTAAAACATTAACAACCTCACATGAGGTCATTGTACTCATCATTATGAACAACTTTTACTATGGGACCAAACTTGAAATCGCGAAAAAAAGTCTGCTGTTTCCCACATTTTGACGAGTTATACGAATATAAATGTAGAGAACAGCTGATTTTCTTTTTCGAGACAAGGGCGCTGTCAATTTTGTAATGTTTCATGTTTTATTTTAGCGAGTAGGGGATCTTTGCTCTTCGGGTGACGAGAGAAGAGCAGACCAGAGTAACGAACTAAGTCGATTTGTACATTAAACTATTATACTTAGTTTTATAATTTTGTTTCATTTCAACTCACCTGGGCCCCAATTTATTTATTTATTAGGCTTTTCAACAATGAGTACACTGTTACTTTATAATTTGTACATTGCAAACTTAAGTCTAAGCGCCTCATCACTTACAGAAAAGCACAATTCTGTATTACATACATACAATCTTTCAAATTTTTTGTGAGATTATTCTAGAAATAACATAGGTCTAGTGTTTTAATTTTTTTGTCCAAACAATAGAATTTGTAAATAGATAATTACCTACTTCATATTTTGCAATAAACTACCAGCTTTGTGTCATCCATCTCTTTCTTTTCTATGCAGTCCGACAGTGACCGCGCTTTAGGTCATGTAGTCCCCGAAATGACAACCGTACGGAAAACATGTATTTTGGCAGTTCCTGTCTACATTTCCTTTGAATAAATCGTATCAGTGATTAGCAGAAAGAATGGGACCTCTACTAAGCTCTGTGTAAGAGAACTGCAGTGTGATTCTGTAAGACCTCATTCTAAACTTCGCATCTGAATCCGCTGTGAGTTTCTTTTTGGCATTCTAAAAACTCGGTTGATAATTCGAATTTACACTAGCGCTACCCTTCCGAGCGTGTCAGCGAGTTGAACTAAATTGACCGTGAGATTTGGACAGGTAAAGTATGAGATGACGTAAGAAGTGGCATTCTGTAAGGTAATTCCGCCGCATTTCCGCCGTCACTTCGACGCTCACTTCGCACTCGAACCCGATTCAAAGTGTCAAATAATAAGCTGCGTGGAGGCGCGGTTATCCATGTTACGACCGCGCGGCCATAGCATTTAACTTCTGTAGGTCGTGAAGTCCAAACATTAGGGCTATAATCATGTTGTCTACATTTTGTTCGAAATCGTATCAGTGGTTAGCAAAAAGAATGGGACCTGAGAACTGCGCCGCGCGGTTCTTCATCTACACGTTTCGACCGCGCCGCCACGGTTAACCTTTACAACTTTCTGAATATTAGATCAACGAATTTGCAATTAGTTCATTTTGCAACAAAGGACAATACAGACTATTTAAAAAAAAAGTGAAATATAGCCCGCGGATTTCTTTTGGCATGAAGTCTCTTTGATGAGATTAAAAAAGCGCGCATCTCCGACTAGTAAATAGTTATCTGTGGCATTACAGCACTTGTGGATTAACGTAAAGAAAAAGCACGCGTTCTTCATACACTCCATTATTGACCTAAAAGCGGTTCAATAACAGCCACTTTACGAGCAAGTGTGTTGAAAAAGCCATGTATGATTTAAAAAACTGGCCAAGTGCGTGTCGGGCCACGCACAGTGTAGGGTTCCGTAGTAGCCCGTTATCACAATATAGTACGATTCTGTTGTTCTTTATTCTGAATATATAAGTAATGGTAAAGATATTAAGAGTTAATGGTTATAACGACAAAAATCGACTTAAAATTTGAATTATCATTTCTAAGACGTGCGGGGATGTCGATCACTCGAATATACTCGAATGAAAACGTAACCCGTTGGTACAGCGCCATCTAGCGGCAGTATTGTGAAACTTATGATAATTTATTATGTTTTTTTATTTCATATTTTGTTTTTCAATGCAAGTGTTTACCCGTTATAAACTACTTCATCTTAGTCACTTCTAAGGATTTTGTAAGGGAGTTGGGCACTACATCAAAGAAATTTACACTAAGAGAACCTGAACAGTTTAGGGTTTTTTTTGGGAGGATTTTTAAAATATCTTGGGGGCAAATTTTGTGGTATGATGGGTTGGTAACACTGGGCGTGTGACGCATACAGGTCCTCGCCCGGTCGCAACCAAGTTTCAAGTTTCAATTTGCGATCACGAGTACCTCAAACGTGGTGCTATTATGCTAAGTTTTCACGGAGAGATTTTTACAGAACAGACCCGCAGGTTTCTTCACGATGTTTTTCCTTCTTAGATGACAGTAATGACCAACAGAAAATACATACGTATATGACGTATGGATGATCAGCATCATTTGAGTACCTACATAATATAATTTGGTCGCTCACAATGGGTCTCATTAAAATACTTGAAAGTCATCCAAAGTGCAGTGGAGATGCCTATGCTCGGCGTTTCCCTGTGTGATCAAATCAGAACTGAATAAAATAACTATAGAGGTTTAAAGTTCCTTGTCCTCCTTAGAAAAGGGAGAATCCTCCGACCAGATGGGTGTTGTATGGTGGGCTACTGTCCGACGGGACGGTTGATTTCGGGATGTGGTAAGTATATCTAGGTACGCTAACCGCGCGGATAATTTCGCTTGCGCGATGCAGGATTTGTATGACGTCAGGATTTTGTAGCGTAGTTTGAGTGGGGCGTTGTAGATGCCGCCACAGATCCAAGAACCGACATAGCCTGAAGAATTGCTAAACTTTAAAAGTGGCACTGGCAGCGCACATTGCTCGCAGAATGGATGATCAATGCGACCGAATGGTTCTGTAGTGGCGACAAGTACCGGAAGGCGCAATACCTCATCATCATCCACCTAGCCTTTTCCCAACTATGTTGGTCGGCTTCCAGTCTAACCGGATGCAGCTAGACCAGTATTTTACATGGAGCGACTCCCTATCTGATCTCCACAACCCAGTCACTGGGTAATACGATACCACTTGGTAAGACTGGTTGTCAGACTTCGGGTTTCTGACTGTCAAAGATTCACGAATGACAGCCGGGACCAACGGCTTAACGTTCTTTCCGAGGCAAGGCGCAGTACCTATCCATAGTAATAGGTAGTAGGTAGAGCTCTTTGTGATGGAGCTCGTCCGGGGAAGTACTATATACCACCATACATATTCCTGTCGCCAAGGCCAGGCCCGTATGGAGGCCCTGGGCACATAAGGATCACGGGGCCCCTGTGTAGATAGGAGATAATAAGAGAAACATACTAATATTTACTATCCATACTAATATTATAAATTCGAAAGTAACTCTGCCTGTATGTTACCTTTTCACGGATTTCGATAAAATTTGGTAGAGAGATAGATTGCATCCCGGTGAAGGATTTAAGATAGTTTTTATCGACATACCTCGCGGCTGAAGCCGCGGGCGGAAGCTAGTATTTAATATTATAAATGCAGAAGTGTGTCTGTCACCTCTTCACGCTTAAACCGCTGAACCGATTTAGATGAAATTTGGTATAGAGTTAGTTTGAGTTCCAGGAAAGGACATAGGTCAGTTTTTATCCCGCATTTCGACACTGAAAAAAATAAATTCTTACTACAGCACATTTCATGCTTTTTGTAGGGATTCCTTAATTTTTTTATTATTTTGAGTCGGGGGTTTTTAAATTTTTAATGTTTGCACTAGAATTTATTTAATTTTCAAGTGTTTAGTTTTCATTTCGTAAGTTAGGTAATATTCCTCATTCCCTTTCAATAAAGTGTACATTATTCTACTAGTCTTGCCCTTTCATTTGATATCCATATTGAGGGACTAGTGAAAAAAAATGTAATTCGCCATTTTGTGATCGTGGCCATCTTGGATTTGAAATTTATCATAGTGCATAGCATTCTACTAGTCAAGCCCTTTCATTTCATACCCATATTGAGGGTGTTGTGAAAAAATTTGTAATCTGCCATTTTGTGGCGGCGGCCATCTGGGACCGATTTTCATCAAACATAGCTAAGAACACTCCCGACTAATTCACCTTTCAAACAAAAAAAGAAAATCAAAATCGGTTCATCTGTTCGGGAGCTACGATGCCACAGACAGACACACACACACACACAGACACGTCAAACTTATAACACCCCGTCGTTTTTGCGTCGGGGGTTAAAAACAGTTGGACATGAAAACAGCACCGCTTTCTGATAATTCTGAACCAGCTACTCTACCCAACGAGAGCCTCCTCAGTTGTTGGTCGAGGAGATTGGCTATTAAGCCATTAGCTGTTACTATCGGCACAATGATTGCTGAGTCTATCGCCACATTTGTCGACAACCCTGTTTTTAGGGTTCCGTACCAAAATGGTAAAATCGTAAGCCCATGGTGAGACTAAGTCTGTCTGTCTGTCACAGCTGGATATCTCTAGAACTACTAATGCTATCAACTTGAAATTTGGAACAGTTTTAGATGACGTTTGCCCAACTATTTTACAAATAAGAAAGAAATCAAAATATATGTATATTTTTTGCAACAGGGACTGAAAGGGGGTCTGAAAAATTCGAAGGGGGCTACTGGGGCATGTGGGGTATCATAAAAAAGAGCGCAGTTTGCACATTATCAAACATTTTTTCTTTTTTTTGGGCCGCATAGTTTTCGACTTTTGATGAAAAATTTAAAAAAAAATACCGTTCCACCCCTTTTTTTTTTTTTTTTTTTTTTTTTTGTGTGGGAAATCATCAAATGACCCCTCCCGCTCTGGGCGGAGCGGAAGGGAGTGTCAGACTCTTACTGACTAAAACCCACCCGTGTTCCTTCACTTGCCTGTGCCAGGGGCCACGGTATCTCTTTCGAACAACCCGCGACCCTGGCGGTCATCGGGCCTAGCGGACCCCGTCAGTTGGTGCTGACATCTCCTTGAGGCGCGCGTGGAACACAACGCGCCGTCGACCCGGGCCTGGTCCTTACCGGACGGCGAGCTGCCCATTGCTCGCCGCCCGCAAGCCCGCGCCTACGGTGGCCGGGAATCGGCTATCGACTGACTCCCGACGCCCGGGGCGTCTCCTGCGGCGGCTGGGGGCGTGAGGGCGCAAGGATTGCCTCTCCCTCACGCGCTCCGCCTCCTCCTTCGCGAGCATCACTGCTTCGCAGAAGGAGGCGATAGCCTCCCATGCACTCTCGCTCCGTACCATGGCCCGGACTAGGGCCGGACGCGAGAGATCGCCGCCGCCGATCGCCGCCGTGAGGACACGGCGGTGCTCTGCCCAAGCTGGGCAGATCTCCACCGTATGCTCCACCGTGTCCTCCGGGCGATCCACACAATGGTGACACCCGGGCGTTTCCTCCCGCCTTATTCGGAACAGGAACCTCCCGAAGCAGCCGTGTCCGGTGAGGACCTGCGTTAGGCGGAAGGTGAGGACGCCGTGGCGTCTCTCTAGCCACTCCTCAAAGAGGGGACTTATCGCCGCAATTGTGGCGTGCCCAGCACTGGGTTGCGACAGTCGCACTCTCCATGTCGCCATGAGATCCCGCCGGAGCTCTGTCCGCTGCACCGCGATTTCTCGCGGCAGCGGAGTTACGCCCCGGCGTTTCACCTCCTCTCGCCACTCCCATATGTGGGCGAGGACTTTGGCCTCCAGATCCCATGGCGGCAATCCGGCAAGGAGGCTCGCTGCCTCCCCGGAGACCGTGCGGTATCCCCGGACTAACCGGATGGCCATGACCCTCTGGGACGCGTTCAACCGCCTGGCTGGTCGCCGCCTCAATGAACGCGCCCACACCGGTGCCCCGTAAAGGGCCATGGACCGCACGACCCCCGCGTAGAGCCTCCGGCAGGAGGCGTTTGGACCCCCTAGATTGGGCAGGAGCCGCTTCAACGCAGCCCCGGCCCGCTCCAGTCTGGGAGCCAAACGTCGGAAGTGTTCCACGAAATTCCACCGGCTGTCGAGGACAAGTCCCAGGTACTTCATCGTCGACTCGACGCCGATGTGAACTCCTCCTACCGTTATTTGGGAACCCGACGGTGGCGCGTTCCGAGGACCATGAAAACACATGGCCTCGGACTTGTGCAGGGCCACCTCGAGTCCCAGTTGCCGGATCCTTTCAACGACTGTCGCAACCCCGCGTGTCGCTAGTTCCGCCGCCGCCTGGTGCGACCTCCCCTGCGCCAGGACCAGCGTGTCGTCAGCGTAGCAAACTACACTGACGCCGCTAGGGAGGTCGGCGCGCAGCACCCAGTCGTACCCGATGTTCCACAGGGGCGGCCCCAGGACCGATCCCTGTGGGACACCGCACGACATCTCTCGCCGGTTCCACTCTCCCTGATGACCGGGGTAGATGACGGCCCTGTCCGTCAGATAGGCCTCGACCACGCGACAGAGGTAGGTCGGCATCCGGTGATACCGGAGTGCCTCCCTGATGCAACTCCAGGGCAGGGTGTTGAATGCATTGGCAATGTCTAAAGACACCGCCAAGACGACCCCACCCTGGGCAACAGCATCCCCCGTCGTGAGGGCTCGTACGCGCATGACAGCGTCTACTGTAGAGCACCCCCTGCGAAAACCGAACTGGCCCTCCGCCAGATCCGGCCCCACCCGCATCAGCTGCCCGACGAGGCGGTCTGCAATGACTCTTTCAAAGAGCTTGCCCACCTCGTCGAGCAGCACAATGGGCCGGTAAGCAGACGGAGAGTCCGCAGGGCGCCCCGGCTTCTTGATAAGGACCAGCTTCCCCGTCTTCCAACGTAGTGGAAACTGGCCCCCCTCCAAACATGCGCTTAGGAGCCCCCTCAGTCGAGGCCCGAGAGCCTCCATGGCCAGAACCCAGGCTCTCCCAGGTACGCCGTCGGGTCCTGGGGCGGTATTTTTGGCATTCAGCCTACGTACCGCCACTCTCAACTCTACCTCGGTCACCTCCGGAGCGTCGTCGTCGTCGTTGTCGGCAGTGTGGTCCGCATCGGGCACCGCAGGAGGCGGAGCCATGGGCGGGGGTGTATGTTCCCCTCGCGAAGGGAACAGAGCGCCCACCACGTCCTCCACGAGCTGGGGCCGGAGACTCTGCGTCAGCGGGGGAGCCCATGGGCGGAGTTTATCCCGCACCATTTTGTAGGGGCGTCCCCACGGGTCCCTGTTCAGAGTCTCCAGCGACTCCTCGCGGGCCAGTCCTCTGGCCCGCAGGATTTCCGCTCGGAGGGCGGTCTTCGCCGCTCTGTACCCCTCGTACAGCTCCGCCTGAATGACTTCGGTATCCGGAGGGCGGATACGGAGCCTGCGGTGCCTGGCGTACCGGCGTCGCGCAGCGACACATGTCTCTCGCAGGGTCGTCAGCTCCGGCGACCACCAGTACACCTGGCGCCAGGCGCGTCCTGGCTGGACCCGGGGCATTGCCACGTCACATATTTCGGACATGGCCTCCCGGAACCACTCCGCCTCGTCGTTGATGTCAGCAGGCCTGTCCGGTGGTGACACCCAGGCCTGCACGATCGAGGCTTCCAGGAGGAGCTCCCGGTCCAGCTGCTTCAGCGCCCACCGCGGACCACTCGGGGCCTGTCGGACTGGCGCGCTCGAGGTTTGGGCGGAGACGTCGAACCGGATGTACCGGTGGTCGGAGTAGGTCTCCACCCCCTCCATGACGCGCCAGTCGACGACGTGCGGCAACAGAGCGGGGCTGGCGAACGAAATGTCCACCACTGATTCACCCCGCATCCGCACACACGTTGGGACAGAACCCCGGTTTAGGACGACCAGGCCTGTCTCCAGAGCCCAGTCCTCCACCATCCTGCCCCGCGTGTCCGTATACCGGGAACCCCAAGCCACATTCTTGGCATTGAAGTCCCCGAGGACGAGCACGGGGAGGGAACGAAACCCAACGACGACGACTCTCAACTCCGCAAGGGAGTTGTGGAACTCGGCGAGAGTTCGGCTCGGGGAGAAGTATACCCCCACCACAACAATCTCCCCGAACCGTGCTGCTACGCAACCCCGTCCCCTCTTGACAGCCTCAAGGGACGGGGTACCGGCGGCGGCCGACGAAATTAGGGTCACTGAGCCGCTCAGGTCCTCCACCCAGTAATCCCTGGGCGGGACAAAATACGGCTCAGCGACCACGGCGATGTTAATCGACCACTGCGCCATGCTCTGGAGCAACAGATCCTGAGCGGCGGCGCAGTGGTTGATGTTCGCCTGGAGGAGGCGTAATGGGGCCGTTATTGGCACTCCATCTCAGCCCCCTCCCTAGCCCCCTGTGAGGGCCCTGCCGCGGCAGTTCCAGCGGCGACGACGGTAGAGGCGGCAGCGGCGGTGACGGTGGCTGCGGCTGCGGCGGTGACGGCGGTGGCGGAGGGTTTACCCTTGCCTTTGGCTCTGGCGGGTGGAGCGCAGGCCTTGCTCCCAACCCGGTGATCGGCCGGCTTGCCAGCTGCCGCACATACGAAGCAGTGCGGCGTGGCCTTACACGAGCCGGCCTTGTGACCGGGCTGACCACAGCGGAAGCAGTGACTGCTGCGGTCCACCTCCGAGGGGCATTTCACTCCCACGTGGTTGCCCACATGGCAGCGGAAGCACCTCAGAGGTCTGGGTTCCAGCAGTTTCACCTGCGCGGAAACCCAGCCCACCAGGAGCCTTCGGCCCTCCTCGGCTATCTTCCGGGCCGCCGACACGGGGCAGCTCACCGTAACGGCTCGCATCCCCGTGTAGTCAGGACGGATGGTGCCTGCCCTCACCTGCTCGGCAGAGCACCCCCCAGTCCTAACGATGGCGGCCACCACCTCCTCCGCCGTCGCGGTGTCGTCCAAACCCAAAATGCGCACGTCCGCACACTTGGTGGGTCTGGACACTCGGGACCGTTCCACCCCTTATCTCCGAAGTTTGCAAAGAGAAAAATCTGAAATTATTCTATGTAATAGAAGTTTATGTAAACATTACAGGAAAAATAAAACGAAGTCTCCAAGTAGCAGTCTTTTTCAGAAAACTTCAACAAAAGTTACATTAGTTCCACTATCGGTCAAGAGATGGCGCTGACATAAAACTGCTATTCTACACCGCAGGCTTATTATAGTGTGTCTTCTCTTGACATCGATCTCGCCTGTAGGTGTGCTTTGAGTTTGAGTTTTGTGAATGTCGTCTTTCGGCTGAATGATGACGAAATTAGAGGAAAAAAAAAAAACAAATACAAAGTTCTAAACGGTTTTTTTATCTGTAAATCGTTGTCAACAATGTCAAAATTAAGTATTACAAGAATTCTTTATGCTTAAGACTAGATCATAATTAATTTTAATATGCGCTTGATCCAAGTCCGGAACCTGTAACAAAAATAACAAAATGTTGTTGTTAACAGTGCAGTTTTACTCTTTTACATAAGTTACGCGAACCCTAACAAAATTGGGAAACACAACAAAATTGTTCAACTGTCAAAGTGAAAGCCGTTTCTTCTGTTAGTGTGTGAGGCTTGGAAATCGAAATTGTTTTATTTAAATGACAACTGTGGGACGTTGGGCATATAAAAAATTATGATCACCCTATTTTAATTTTTTTTTTGGCAGCAAAATGTGTCTAAGAGTGGATCTATGTAACATACGCCAGCACGTCAAGCTACCCGAAACTGTCAAACTTTCCCAATCAACTTTGAACCCAATAAAGTTAAAAATCTATTAAAGAAATTTGACAGATTGTAGTAGCTTGATGTGCTGGCGTCTGTACATTAGCTTGGAGCAGTGCAAACAATTCTGTCATAAAAAGTATCAAGAAAATAAAATGATTACCTTCTGTTAAATTTTTCAATACCCGTGACCTTCCCCGTGCTGTCCTGTAAATAAATAAAGATAATTGTACAGATTAGTGCATCATGGGTATCGTTTTCATGGTTTTCGAGGGTGCTGAAACAGATAGTGAGCTAAAAATGAAAATCTAAGATGGCAGCTGCAAAAAATTCAATTTTTTCGTCTTGGGTGTCGTTTTCATGATTTTCGAGGATGCTGAAGCCGATAGTGAGGTTTCGCAGCCGCCATCTTGTATTTTTATTTTGAACTTCGTTTACTTGTGCTGCATGACATTGTTCTTGCCAAATTTCATGATTCTAGGTCAACGGGAAGTACCCGAAGTTTGATTTTTTCACTGCTTCATAGATTGCAGCCCTGAGTATTTGATATATAAATTTCAACTTGATGTAACTCCACGAGTTCCTGAGAAAAGGGGTCTTGACAGACGGACAGCCGGACAATGAAGTGATCTTATAAGGGTTCCGTATTTTCTTTTGGGATACGGAACCCTAAAAAAAACTAAAATCCGTTGCATGTCGTGCGTGCGTTGCGGCCGGTGCAGACCAGTGGACGTGTTGTGTTGTAATGATACATGTGTTTTTACGTACCGATTGCGTCGCCTACACCCTTAACTGCGCCTTTTACAGCCCCTGCAGCTCCGGCAGCTAACGCCAGGGCTACACCTGTCACAAATATCACAATTAGCAGAAAAGAACAAAGTAAGTAATACGGAGAGTGAGTAGTGGTGACTTACGATTTCGACGCGGGCAATTTCTCGTAAAACCAAATAACCGCCATCTTGTTTTTTGACAATAATGTTTGTCATTCGAGCGACTAATCCACCACGCAGACACAGTGCGGCGGGGTAGTCGCGTAACACAATATCAGTAGCAATGGAGTTCAACAACATTCATTGCGTTATTTACGTTGCTGAGCAGACACATTTTTCCAACATATGAAGCGATGGATTAGCAATATCTTTCAAAATGATTCTGATTGTGGTTGATAGTGTGTTACGCAATTAATGCTGGTCGGAATGTCACATTATGTCTTTTGGTTTTAGGACTTTTATTTTACGAGTAGTTCTACGTTTTTTTAGGTTCTAGGATATGCTGATATGGCAGAGACAGAGAATTGGACAGTAGTAGCCTCCTTCTGTGAGACCGTGATGGTCAAGAAGGAGGCCGCCGAGCGGGATCGGGAGAGGGCTGATCCAGCTCGGAGAAGGAGGCGTCCGGCGAACATCGCGTGTTTATTGAACGGCGCTGCTCAAGCGCGTGACTTTGAAACGCAACTACTACCCCGTACATCTTCGAACGCGCGCGCTCCAACGGCGCTGCCGAAAGGCGTGACGATAAAACCAGCCTTAAATGAATCCTTCGTGTTTTTATGTTTGTAATAATAATAAAATTACCGATTTTCGCAGTTTCAAGCGCAACAGCACCGCCCACCACTTTCGCGGCAAGATCTGTAACAAAATTTGCAATGAAACATTATTTTGTATATATATACAGGTGGTGTAAAACGTTCAAAATCTAGACGCAGTCTCATCTCGGCGACAAAGAAATGTCAAAAATGTAGGGAAATTAGAGGTATATTGACAGATTGAGACTGAGATCAGACTGTGAACGTTCTTAAAATTACGAAGACTGCCCCATTTGTAACAACTAAGCATCCCATAAACCTTGGGGAAGAATTCATGAAATCCGACAAATGTATTTTTGGAAATTTCCCTCGGTAAGACTGGTTGTCAGACTTTAATTCGGGCTTCTGACGACCCGTAACTACTGTCAAAATTCCACGACTGACAGCCGGGACCAACGGCTTAACGTGCTTTCCGATGCACGGAGGGGTCTCGGTATGTAAAGTAAAGATGGTCACCCATCCACAGACCGACAGCGGCAAGCATAGCTTAACCGATCGATCGACCCGTGCGGCTGTTATTACTTAGCCACGACCCCTCACTTAGCCACGAGCCCCTCTATTACACCTTGTATTTTCTCTTAAACGTCCAAGCACTTACCTCCTGCACCATTAACAATATTTGGTCCTCCGTTACTGTCCCCTTCACAGTCTGGACTGTCGGCGCCCTTGGGTGGACCAGGACTATCCGAGTCTGTTCCATAGCCTGAATGAATGAGAGAATTATTTATTTGCTAGAATACAAATAATGCTAGGCATTGACACTATTGACAGCTCACTTGAAGCTTCACTTCACTTCACATAAGTTTTCACGGTGAGATGTTTACAGAATAGCATTACAGTTTCTTTAAACAAAAACGACAGCTTAGTTCGGTGCTAAGTTGTCATTTTAGTATTGAGAACTTTGTCTAAATCGAAATAAAGTCCGAAATACCTACAAATAGCTACTGGTGCCGATTCTAACATCCAAAATAAAATAAAAAGTTTTATTTTTATTAAAACTTACCACCGCTGTCACCTCCGGTGCCGCCATGCTCTATACCAGAGCCGTCGCCTAGACCAGAGCCGTCGCCTAGACCAAGGGCGGCGCCTAAACCAAGGGCGATGTCTGAAAACAGAATTCAAACATCAACTTCTGCAGGTGCTGCTGCATTTTCACGAAAAAAAAAACAGTCATAAATTCGATCACAAGAGTGACCGTCAAAACATAAACAATAAATAAAAAACAGTGGCACTCCGGGAGTGCCGACAGAAGTGAAAACAAAACACAAACAGAATACTTTGCCATCACTCACTGACCTAACGGATATATACATTAAAACCGAGTACATCCCGAGGACAGCCGAACACATCCGAAGCGGATATTTTTTTAATCGTCTTATAAACAATAAAACAAAACACGCGCGGTGTCGCTTACGTGAACAGTGGCGCGAGTTCAATGGTTTTTTTTCCCATCTCGAAAAATGCCCAACGCGCCTAAACAAGTTTTCACTTTTAAAAAAAACAGTGGCACTCCGGGAGCGCCGACAAAAGTGAAAACTTGAACAATTACGTGTGTATTTTTTTAATCGTCACAGGTTCACAAAAGGAGTGGCAATCATTAAATTAGAGTGTCCAATAACATTTTTAGGAAAACTGAATGGGAATTATTTAAGGTATGATAAAATTCATGCTCTGTAAGAACAAATTAATTCTCTTTCAAATTGTGTGCGCTCACTTGAGAGAGGTGCCAAGTGAACTTTACAAATTCGTATAAACTTTGGATATTCATTTAATTAATTTGTTAAGTCCACTTACCCCCAGTAGGAAGGCAAAGGGCGCTGCTAACCTGTGAAAGAAGATATATTTTAATTAGTATGTACCTAACATTGTAAGATACTGGTATTCAGCTGCATCCAGTTAGATTGGAAGCTGACCCCAACATAGTTGGGAAAAGGCAGGCAGATGATGATGAAGGTTTTATCATTGCACAATTTCTCATGCATGAGGTTGTGGGTTCAAATCGGCACGTACAGTCACGAGCACTAATATGTCAACACTTGACCACTTCACATTGCGATTTTTTCACGAAATAACGAATGCAACGTTGAAATACGACACTTCACATAAACCTATGGGTTCGAAAATGGAGGTAGCTGACACCCTGGATTAACTAACATATAGGCTACTTTTTATACCGATATTCCCACGGGATCGACACTTATGCGGGTGAAACCGCGGCGCGCTGCTAGTTAACTATAAATCCGAAGGTCAATTCCCATAATTAAAAACTAGGGGGTTAGGAAAATAATCTTATGCATCAAAAAATTCGTCCGCGTCGTTGTCAACAGGAAAAGTGCCCAAAAGGCTGGCAGCACTGCCACGTTGTATGGCAATGCTTATTGATACTAACCCCCTTATATCTACTAATAAACGTTGTATAGCGTCTGTATAGTTACACAACGCTTTGTCTTCTTCTTTCGAAAGTCAAATTACTGACGACTGAAAGTGAGACATCGGTGTGCAACTATTTAGCTGATTTAATATGTTAATTAGTAAGGGGGTAAGTATATTAATATTAATGCTAATTTGTCCTAAAAACCAGCAAAAATCAAAAGCCATAAAAAAAGCTTTTCTTACCATAATCACGAAGAAAAATACAGTCTTCATTTTGGTGGAGTCGACGACCGCAGGGGAACTATAAAATTAAATTTTGGAGCCGCAATATATACCAAGACATTACAAAGGCGTATAAACAAAATTTTTGCAAAGATAAAATATCTATCTATCTATCTATATTATATAAAAGGAGAAACTGACTGACATATCAACGCACAGCCGTAACTACTGGGTCTAGGAATGTGGAATTTTGCACACGGCTTCCTTTTATAATGTAGGGGAGCACTAAGAAGGGGTTTTTGGAAATTCAACCTTTAAGGGGGTGAAAAGGGGGGATTTCGTTTGTATGAAAAATTTTATTCCTTGAGTTAATAAACTTCAAACTTGGCACGAATACTTATCTAAGTAAATGATTAAGTTTGTCATTTTTTGTTTTTCTTAACTACCCCCTAAAGGGGGATTGGGGGGTGTCAAAGTTTGTATGGAAGAATTTTAACGGGCTGTCCGATTAACTTGAAACTCAGTATTTATACTTAAGACTAAAAATAGATAATAACGTGTATCAGGGTTTTTCGAAAATGTACCCTTAACATGGTAAAAAGGGGTAGTTAATTTTACAGGGGAGGATTTTACTGCGTTGCTTGATTAGCTCAAAAATTGGTATAAATAATCTTTGAGTCAAGTCATGAGCACGTACCAAAGGATTTTTCGAAATTCCACCCCTGTGGGGGTGAAAAGCGGGGATACAGTTTATATGAAAAATCTTATTCAATTGGTTAATAAACTTGAAACTTGGCAGGAATATTTATCTAAGTAAATTATGAAGTTTGGCAATTTTTGTTTTTCTAAACTACCCCCTAAAGAGGGATTGGGGGGTGTCAAAATTTGTATGGAACAATTTTAACGGGCTGTCCGATTAACTCGAAACTCAGTATTTATACTTAAGACTAAAAATAGAGAATAACGTGTATCAGGGTTTTTCGAAAATGTACCCCTAACGGGGTGAAAAGGAGTAGGTAATTTTACAGGGGAGGATTTTATTGCGTGGCTTGATTTACTCGAAAATTGGTAAAATAATCTTTGAGTCAAGTAATGAACACGTCACAAACTATTTTTCGGAATTCCACCCCTGTGGGGGTGAAAAGTGGGGATACAGTTTATATGAAAAATCTTATTCATTTGGTTAATAAACTTGAAACTTGGCACGAATACTTATCTAAGTAAATTATGAAGATTGGCACTTTTTGTTTTTTTAAACTACCCCCTAAAAGGGGGGGATTGGGGGTGTCAAAATTTGTATGGAAGAATTTTAACGCGCGGTCCGACTAATTCGAAACTCGGTATTTATACTTAAGACCAAAAATAAAGAATAACATGTACTTATCAGGGTTTTTCGAAAATCTACCCCTAACGGGCTACAAAGGTGTAGTTAATATTACGGGGAGGATTTTACTGCGTGGCTTAAACTGGTATCAATAAATCTTCGAGTCAAGGAATAAACACATCCTTAACGATTTTTCGAAATTCCACCCCTGTGTGGGGGTGGGGGGGTAAGCAAGGATACAGTTTAAATATGAAAACCTTATTCATTTGGTTAATGAATTTAAAACTAAAGGGAGATTGGGGGTGTAAAATTTTGCAAGTAGCCGAGTCCATTTAGGATTGCTATCGACACGCTAAGAAGAAGAATGGGTTGATTTTACTGCTTGCTTTCATTAACTCGAAAATGAGTAGGTATCGGTCTTTGAGTCAAGTTATGGACACGTCATCCCAAACGATTTTTCAAAAATCCACCCTTGTGGGAGTGAAAAGCGGGGATCCTGTTTATTTGAAAAATCTGATTCCGTTGATCTACAAACTCAAAAATTGGCCCGAATACTTATTAATCTAAATAAATGATAAAGATCATAAACATACATACCTATTCGAAATTTTGAGAGGAAAGTACGAAATACACGCGGACGAAGTCGCGGGCACAGCTAGTATATATATATATATATATAAATTTCGTCCTGCTGTTGGTCTGTTCGTTCTTGGTAACAGTTATTAATGTTATCCTTTTAAGATTCTGCCAAAGTGGCCTTTTTAGGCCCCCTGTAGGTACTCGCATGCGTCTTCTAACGTCCTCTTATCTCTAAGCGTGTTCCCGGTGCGGGGGTGAGGCGCGGCGACGTGTCCTCCCGCGCGCGTGGGCGGCGGCTGCCGCGCGTCGGGAGGGCACGCGTTCTCGTGAGTACCTTACTCCGAAGAGCCAGCAAGGGCTTGCTTCGGTCAAGCCTCGGCAAGACCTGAAATAATCGTTTTCTTCCCTTCGGGGTGAAAAACGATTCTATATAATATATTGCACTAAAATATTGATTATTAGCAGCGCCCCGCGGCTTCACACGCATAAGTTTCGATCCGATGATAACTGCAAAAGTAAATAAGAAATAGTAAGTACTAAGTAATGGTATATAGCAAATAGCAGACAAATACAGGCGAAATAATATGTCTCATGAATAACAGAATGTCGTAAGTACATAATGGGTAGATTTGTTCAGATGTATCGATTTAATTGTAATTTAATATACAACGTTATTTTTAGTATATTATTATGCGAAACCTGAAAATAGTTAATAATAATTAGTTAGTTAGTTAGTTAGTTAATAATTTTTACCCCATGTTATATTATGTCCCAAAAATATTTAAAAAAGGTTAAAAGTTGGACACCGAGCGACACTAAGTAGGTTATCCAATCTCCGCGCCGAACGGTTAGGTACCTAGGTACTATTATCAATGAGCGCAAGACCGCGGCGCGTGTGAGCATGTTTTTGTACGGACAAACAGGTAACCAAGCTTATAACTTTGTGATTTTTCATGATACAGTTTTGATATTCTGTACATAGATTCTTTGCATAAAAATACTAGACATATGTTTCGGGTTTCGCATATACTAAAAATAATGTTGTATATTAATACTAGCTTACGCCCGCGGCTTCGCCCGCGACTACGAGGTATGTCGATAAAGACTATCCTATGTCCTTCCCCGGGATGCAATCTATCTCTCTGCCAAATTTTTATCGAAATCCGTTCAGTGGTTTAGGCGTGATAAATGATAATGATAAATGATTTTATTTCTGTAAGTAGGTTTGTACAAACACTTTTACACGTCATGTCGTGTAAAGGTAACTTAAAAACAGACAGACAGACAGAGTTACTTTCGAATTTATAATATTAGTATGGATAGCCATTAATTTCTATAACAGACATAAGGGGATTACAGGACCTGCGGTGCTATTCTGTAAAAAATCTCACCGTGAAAACTTAGGTGAAGTGAGCGTGGAGTGAGCTGTCAATATTGTCAATGAGAGATTTTCTTTTTGAGTATAAAAAATAAAAAAATAGTTTCCAAGGACTCGGTAGATGGCGTTGTACTGATTACGTTACTAGGTGCCAAAGCCAAAACGTTTGGAAAAAAAACGTTGCGTTACGTCACATACGCTTGTTGACTGACACTTTCGTTTGCTTTCGTTTTACGATCTCAAAATTACATCCAAGTGAAATAAACAAAAAATGATGTGAAGTTCCGTTCCTTGCAGTAACTTACCAAGGTCAGCGCCATCTATCCAGCGACTAGGGAAGTGTTGAAAAAAAAAAAGGAAAATCTCCCATTCCTAGATTTCCTAGCAAAAACAAACTCACTTCACCTAAGTTTTCACGGTGAGATTTTTACAGAATCGACCGGCTGGACGCAAAAAACGCAAGTTTTAGAAGCAATAAAAGTAGATCGACTACCTACAGTAGGTACAGTCAACAAAGGAGTTAAGTATACAGGAGCGTCGGATATTGTTGAAGTTTACTAAGAAACCGATGGATGTTCTGGACTGAAATTTAATTTAATAAATGAGCTGTTTGTTTTCTATTAATAAACTAAAATTTTATTCGAGAATATCCATCGGTTTCTTAGTAAACTTCAACAATATCCGACGCTCCTGTATACTTAACTCCTTTGTTGACTGTACATAAATAAAATTAGAAAAAGAAAATGATATTCTTCAGGATGTGCTAGGTAGATAGTGTGTTGAAAACATAATAAGTACAACTAATTTGATACGATAGAATGAAATCGTGAAGATACCTCAATTTTTTTTTACAATAATAACCATTTTAATATACAGGCTACATAGAATAATTCTGATTTTGTGTCAGATTATTCTAGAAGCAACAGAAAAGAATAAATAAAAAAGCTCCATGTAAAATACTGGTATTCAGCTGCATCCGGTTAGACTGGAAGCCGACCCCAACATATTTGGGAAAAGGTTAATAAATGAGATGATATCGATAGTGGCACGCGCATAAAAATACTTAATAAAATAAAAACATAAAGTATGATTTGATGTTTTCTTTGGGAGATCAAAGACCGTTTTTATTGTCGTTACGAATATTAATGTTTATTGTAATATTGACACAACTGGACGGACTGTGGTTGAATAGCCGACATGTCGCACGAGCGCCATTGCTGCGTCGCGGTTAGGCATGCAGCTAACTAGGTACGTAAAATGTGAATGATAAGTCCGACAACTATTGCTTATGGGGCCTTACATGACCTAAAGCGCGGTCACTGTCGAACTGCATAGAAAAGAAAGAGAAGCGCGATGACACAACGCTGGTAATTTATTGCAAAATATGAAGCAATTCTTTATTTACAAAAAATCTATTGTTTGAACTAAATAATTAAAACACTACAATATTTTAGTATGCTGCTTGTAGAATAATCTGACAAAAGAACAAAATGATTGTATGTATATTAGTATGGTTTTTATTGTAAAAAGAAAGTTTTTTAGAGGAATCTTCATGATTTTTTTCTATCGTACCTGTCAAATTAGTTGTATTATGTTTTCAACACACTATACAGGGCGTCTCACGGCTATGCCACATGGAGGGAAAATTCCTTGAATATTGTAGGTGGAACCTTTTACTGAAAGAAGACATTATTTTAATTTAAAAAACAATTTAAACTGCATTCATAGATTTTTAAATAATTACATGGTTGAACCGGGAATCGAACTTGCTACACGAAAAAAAAATTACCCTGTAGCTTTGTCATACCGATCGAAAGGCTTCATCATAAGGATTATTTTTTGCTAAATAACATAGTGTCAGAAATAAAAGGAAGACCGTGAATTTTAACATATCCTGAAGAATATCATATATTTTTCTGATTTTGATTACTGTAGAGTTAGACGATCCTATAATTTTATTGTTTCTAAAACTTGCGTTTTTTGTATTTAGGTGCTGTAAGTAAACATATTTTGTGGAATGAATGTCCGACAATAAATTATGCGACCGGTAATGCCACAGAGCCCACAGAGCATCACCTGCCTGCCTTTTCCCAACTATGTTGGGGTCGGCTTCCAGTCTAACCGGATGCAGCTGAATACCAGAATTTTACATGGAGCGACTGCCTATCTGACCTCCACAACCCAGTTACTGGGTAATACGATACCCCTTGGTAAGACTGGATTGTCAGACTTTCGGGCTTCTGACTACCCGTAACGAATGTCAAAGATCCACAAATGACAGCCGGGACCAACGGCCTAACGTGCATTCCGAGGCACGGAGGGGTCTCGGTATGTAAAGATGGTCACCCATCCACAGACCAACCGCGGCAAGCGTAGCTTAACCTGATCGATCGACCTGTGCGGCTGTTATTATTTAGCCACGGGCCCCTCTATAGAGCATGCCATAAGAGCATGCTAAGCTTACAATATGTCGCTCAATACAAACCGCACCTTAGCACAAAACAACACAGATAAAAATCGGTTTTTTTTTATGACTCGCCCCAATATCCAACGGTAATAAATCACTCGCAAAAACGTTACAAGAACGTGGAAACGTTAAACTTTCCGTAATACGCATCGAAACAGGTTATCTTCGAAGGCCGAGTCGAAGCCACAGAACTGAAATACATATTATAAATTTTATTAAAGTCGCCTCCGTGTCTGTCCGGTTGACCACGTTTTTCTTTTAAATTACAGAAGGGATTTTGATGCGGTTTTCACTGTAATTTAGAGAGTTTATTCCTTTAGGTTCATTCATTTATTAATTTTGTGAACACAGGATACAATGATGTCCCGCCAGGGTCGCGGGTTGTTCGAAAGAGATACCGTGGCCCCTGGCACAGGCAACTGAAGGATCACGGGTGGGTTTTAGCCAGTAAGTCTGATACTCCCTTCCGCTCCGCCCAGAGCGGGAGGGGTCATTAGATGATTTCCCACCAAAAAAAAAATGTATATGTTTTATATAAAAATGTTGGGTCCATCCCACGTTCCGCCGAAAGGCATACAAAATCAAAATTAAATTAATTATAAAAGTACAAAATCTCATAAAATACAATGTCAGCAAATTAAGTTTGTCAAAAAAGAAATGAAATATTAAAAAAATCGCACGGAAAATCGCAGGTTTATGCGTATATTACATAAATATTAAACGAACATAAAAACCTTAAAAAACCTTAACCTTAAATAAAACCTTAACTAAAAATTAATTAAGATGTTTTCTCAAGTTGCAAAAACCGTCTATACATATAATTCAATCACAGCAAAGTCATATATATCATATACCTGCTTAGAACACAATAACCTCCTTTTTTTGAAGTCGGTAAAAAGTATTTTTGCGCTCCATTTAATATTTTTCGACTGACAGTTTCCTAGTTTTGTTGCTGGCCTAAAATCTATACTATTAATATAAAAAGGTAAAGTTTGTAAAGTATGTAGGGGGTAATCTCTGGAACTGCCAGTCGGATTTGAAAAAATCTTTTTGTATTTGATAGCCCAATTCTTGAGGAAGGCTATAGGCTATTTAGCATCACGCTATGACCCTTAGGATCCGAGCAAAAAAGAAAAAAAGTCAGAAAGAACGCTAAGCAAAAACGAAGTAATAGCGCGGGCAGGCGATGAGATGCGACGGGGTGGGTCGGGGGAACAAGAAATTTCACGCGGACGAAGTCACGGGCAGAAGCTGGTTTATGATAACCCGTGAAAGAAAATCGTCAAGAAATAAAATAACTACGAACAGTCCAACAGGAGGACGGAAATTTGTATTATCTGTATATTTAAAACAAAAACCTATGTTATCTAAACCTGATATTTAATTTATCTTTGCTAAAATTTTGATTAAACGCCTAAATGTAAAGTCTAGAGGTATATATTGGGGCTTCAAAATGTAATTGTATAGTTCTCCTGCGGTCACCGACTTCAACAAAATGAAGACTGTATTTCTCTTTGCGATTTTGGTAAGAAAACCTTTTTATTAAATATGGCTTTTGATTTTTGCTGGTTTTTAGAACAAATTAGCACCTAAATTTATAATAAAAAAATTTAATTATATTTATAATTTATATTAATATTATAAATTCGAAAGTAACTCTGTCTGTCTGTAATTCTGTATGTTACCTTTTCACGGCTAAACCACTGAACGGATTTCGATAAAATTTGGCAGAGAGATAGATGCATCTCGGGGAAGGACATAGCCTGATAGTTTTTATCGACATACCTCGCGGGCGAAGCCGCGGGTGGAAACTTATTATTATAAATTCGAAAGTAACTCTGTCTGTCTGTATGTTACCTTTTCACGCCTAAACCACTGAACGGATTTCAATAAAATTTGGCAGAGAGATAGATTGCATCCCGGGAAAGGACGCTACCTCCATACAAAATTTTGTCAAAAGTTGTCCAGCCGTTTGAGCGTGAAGAAGTAACAAACATATAAACACACACACCCACACTCACGAACTTTGAACTTTATAATATTAGTGTGATTTATTATTTAGATGTAAGTATCTACTTTGTATCTTATTTTAAATGAACTGTTATTTAAGTTTTTAAGAGGAATATTGAAAAAGTCACATTGGTAGGTACCTACGTGCCGATTTGAACCCACAACCTCATGCATGAGAAATTGTGCAATGTTTACATACTTATTAAAATAAATCTTCTTTCACAGGTTAGCAGCGCCCTTTGTCTTCCTCATAGGGGTAAGCATACCTACTTAACAAATTAATTAAATGAATATCCAAACCTTATACGATTTTGCAAAGTTCACTTGGCACCTCTCTCAAGTGAGCGCACACTATTTGAAAGAGAACTCATTTGTTCTTACAGAGCATGAATTTTATCATACCTCAAATAATTCCAATTTAGTTTTCCTAGTAGGCCTATGTCCAGCAGTGGACGTCTTTTGGCTGAAATGATGAGTTTTCCTAATTAAATATTATTGAACACTCTAATATTACTGAGAATGACTGCGCCTCTTTTTGTTTGGTTCCCAACTTGATTTCGAAAGTTGATGATTCGATTTTTATTAATCGAACACGGTGTGTCGATAATTCAGTTGTACATTGTTTTATTGATGTGATGTAACGTTTGTGCGAAAAATCCTGTTGCGAAACACCATACAGCGATTGCTCACTAATTCGGTAATTTATTAGTTCGATAGTATGTCGGTTCGAAACGCCTACTGTTGTCCGTGACATTTAATTAATAATCTTATTTTGCAATATAGATGTTATGGAAATACATTAAATACCATACGTATATCTTCACGGCTATTTTCCTAAAATGAGGAAGACGGGTAACAAATTCACCAAGTTTACCTGTGGCATGGGCCAAAGATTATCTACTTAGATTAGGCAATATCAGTGACAGGTTGCTAGCCATTCGCCTGATACCCTCAAAAGCCAAAACTGTCATACCTCAATCGTCGATATGCCCAGAAAAGAAAGCAGCTGGGGGACTCTTTAAGTTTTTTTTAATCCTATCCAGTACCCCTGTATTTTTTTTCTTGACAGTAAAATAATAAGTATGCCAATTTATTTTGTTTTTTAAAATAAAATTTACAGTAGATAACATAGCTTAAATATTTTTTGTATATTTATTTAGTTTAAGTTATTTAGATATAGGTAGATTAGGATTATTTTAATATATTTGAATATAATTAATTTAATGTATCTTGATGTCCTAAATAATAAACTAGGTATTATACTTTTTTTTAAATAAAAGGAATGTATTTCCTTAACGTCTATAATTATTGCAAAATAAGATTATTAATTAAATGTCACGGACAACAGTAGGCGTTTCGAACCGACATAACATCGAACTAATAAATTACCGAACTAATGAGCAATCGCTGTAGGGTTTTTCGCAACAGGATTTTTCGCACAAACGTTACATCGCACCAATAAAGCATCGATGGAATAAAACATCGTACAACCTGAATTATCGACACACCGTGTTCGATATAATAAAAATCGAATCATCAACTTTCGAAATCAAGTAGGGAACCCCTCTTGTGATCTTGTGAAAATGCAGCAGCACCTGCAGAAGTTGATGTTTGAATTCTGTTTTTAGGCATCGGCTCTGGTCTAGGCGACGACTCTGGCCTAGGCGACGACTCTGTTCTAGGCGTAGGCGGCAGCGGGAAGCATGACGGCACTGGAGGTGACAGCGTTAACTTGGCAAGCGGTGGTAAGTTTTAATAAAAATAAAACTTTTTATTTTATTTATTCGGAAAAACGAAAATTACACATTATACACGGCTAAATTAAATCAACTAGCGAAACTCCACAGACGTTATGGGATAACGATATCTAAACATGATAAAAAAAAAGATTTGATGATTTGTTGTTTGGGGTCAACGACCGCTCTGGTAGTGTAGATATATGTACTTGAAGGATGAGTTGAGAAAATAAGCCATCACGTCGGCGTCGTGAAGTTTAAATAAAAAATAAAAAAACTTTTGTATTCTACCCTACCAACTGTCGTGGCCCTGGGTACCTATATCAAAATTGAAAAAAAAAAAAAAATGGCCGAGTTTTGGCGCCATATTGCCTTCAAAAAAAATACTTTTTCTCAAAACCTATCGAGTGGGGTATCAAAATAAAGGGCTTTAAAAGGTGATTACAAACATACAACTTATAAAAAAAAAAATTAAAGCTAAAAACATTTTAAATTAAATCAGGCCTGATTCCAACTTTTATTTAATTTAAAACGGGCTTGTTTTTAGCTTTTCAGTCTTTTTTAAGTTAAGTTTTTTCCGCAGTCGGGTTTTTTATTTTTTTTTTATAACTTTTTTTGTTTTGTCATATTTAGATGTACAGACCTGAATTGCGTAACACACTATCAGTAGCAATGGGTTTCATTTTGACAGTTCAACAACATTCATTGCGTTATTTACGTTGTTGAGCAGAAACATTTTTGAAACATGGAGCAATGGATTAGAAATATGCTTCAAAATGAAAGTAATAGTGTGTTACGCAATTAGGGATCAATGCAGCACATCAAGCTACTACAATCTGTCATATTTCTTTAATAGATTTACAGATTTTCAACTTTATTGTTAAAATTTATGGTTCAAAGTCGATTGGGAAAATTTGACAGTTTCGGGTAGCTTGATGTACTAAGCCTGTACGTATAAGTCTGCGCATTTAAAAAAAACACAAAATGGCGCGACAGTTATGTGCCCTGGACCTTCAGCCCCTTTCCAACGCATAACCCGAATAGATCCCAGTTACCACGCGGTTTCCTATGAGGTTTCCGTCATACTATTATGGCTGTTATGAAAACCTGTCATTTTCATCAGTATTTTGACATTAAGCTGTCAAAAAACGCTCTGTATTTGGACAGCCGTTATTGTGTGACCGTTAATTTTTTTTTCTTTTTATCTGCTTGTTGAATTAGCCCACGTGGTGGATTACAGCCCACTCCCTCTCGAGGAGAGGAGGCCTGTATCCCAGCAGTGGGAACATTATAGGCTGATTGTGGTTTGTGTATGCTGAATTGAAATGATGACCTCATGAAAATATTGCTTTTTTTTTTGTTTAGGTACCGGTACGGGTGATACCGGAGCTGTGATCAGCGGTGGTGCTGGAAGTGGTTCCGGCAGTGGCAGCGGAAGTGGTTCCGGCAGTGGCAGCGGAAGCGGTTCCGGCAGCGGAAGCGGTTCCGGCAGCGGAAGCGGTTCCGGCAGCGGAAGCGGTTCCGGCAGTGGTTCCGGCAGTGGCAGTAGAGGGATACGTTCCGCCAATGGTGCCGGCAGTGGCAGCGGAAGTGGTTCCGGCAGTGGCAGCGGAAGTGGTTCCGGCAGTGGCAGCGGAAGCGGTTCCGGCAGCGGAAGCGGTTCTGGCAGTGGTTCTGGCAGTGGTTCCGGCAGTGGTTCCGGCAGTGGTTCCGGCAGTGGCAGTAGAGGGATTCGTTCCGCCAATGGTGCCGGTAGTGGCAGCGGAAGTGGTTCCGGCAGCGGAAGCGGTTCCGGCAGTGGCAGCGGAAGCGGTTCCGGCAGCGGAAGCGGTTCCGGCAGCGGAAGCGGTTCTGGCAGTGGTTCCGGCAGTGGTTCCGGCAGTGGCAGTAGAGTGATACGTTCCGCCAGTGGTGCCGGCAGTGGCAGCGGAAGCGGTTCCGGCAGTGGCAGCGGAAGCGGTTCCGGCAGTGGAAGCGGAAGCGGTTCCGGCAGCGGAAGCGGTTCCGGCAGTGGCAGCGGAAGCGGTTCCGGCAGTGGTTCCGGCAGTGGCAGAGGGAGACGTTCCGCCAGTGGTCCCGGCATCGGAGGTATGATCGGTGGTGGTACTGGTGGTGTTGTTAATAAAGGAGGTAAACATACACAGTAGTGCTACCTGATTTTAGAATCAAAAGGGTTCCGTAAAGTTCTTTACCCATAGGGTAACAAAGACAGACAGACCTAAAAAGCAACCTAGGAACCCTAAAAAGCTTATAAATATATTAGCGGCACGTAAAAGGCACTTTTGAACGTCAAAATATGCAAGAAAATAGAATTTAATCTAGTTGCCACTTCCAAACGGTAGTTTCGTAAGAGAAGAATGAAGTTCAAAATGAAAATCCAACATCATAGCGGATAAAAAAAATCAGCTGTTGCCTACATTTATGTTCCCATAATTCGTCAAACTGTGGGGAACAGCTGATTTTTTTCGCGACCGATTTCGTTCACTATCTGCTTCAGAATCCTCGAAAATCATGAAAACGATACCAATGACGAAAAAAAAATTTTAGCAGCTGACATCTTGGATTTTTATTTTTACCTCACTATCGGTTTCAGCACCCTCGAAAACCATGAAAACGATACCCATGATGCACTAATCTGTACAGCGCCCTTAATTATTTATTTATTTACAGGACTCGGGGCACAGCTCGGGCATTGAAAAATTTAACAGAAGGTAAGTAATCATTTTATTTTTTTTTAACTTTTTTTTTTTTTTTTCTTGAAAGTTAATGTACAGACGCCAGCACATCAAGCTACTACAATCTGTCAAACTTTAATAGATTTTCAACTTTATTGGGTTGAAACATTCATTGCGTTATTTACGTTGTTGAGCAGACAAATTCTTCGAACATTTGAAGCAATGGATTAACAATTCAAAATGAATATTCTGATTGATAGTGTGTTTCGCAATTTTATTAGGGATCGCGTAATTTATGTAAAAGTACACTGTTAACAACAAAATTTTGTTACAGATTCCGGACTTGGAGCAAACGCATATTAAAATTAATTATAATCTAATTGTCTAAGCATAAAGAATTCTTGAAATAATTTTGTCATTGTTGTACTTACAACGATTTATATATAAATAAAAAAACATTTATAACATTGTATTTGTTTTATTCTTTCCTCTTATTTCGTCATCATTCAGTCGAAAGACGTCGACGTCCCTTGGCTACGAGCTACAGCTCATTTACAAAACTCAAACTCAAAGGATTTATTTCAAATAAACCAATTACAGGCACTTTTGAATTGTCAAGGGGTCGGTCAGTCAGAAAGATGAAGCTAGTTGCCCATTCCAAAGCGTAGTAGGTTCCTATGGAGAAAAACGGGCAAGAAACTCCACGGACACTCTTTCAAATCATAAAATTATTGTTACAAATTGGTTACAAACTGTCCAAGGCTCAGCGCAGACAGAGCAGCATACTGCTCGAGCATGGCTTTTACTGTCAAGTTTGCTAAACGTCATGTAACACAATCCACATCTGCGAACGCGTTTTGTTTGTCAACCAAACATGCATGTTCAGTTGAGTAACTGGCGGAACAAGCTGTGTCACACGAGGAGACTTCTTCATGCATCCCAAAATAAAAAACCGGGCAAGAGCGAGTCGGACTCATGCACCGAGGGTTCCGTAACATCATATGTTTTTAAATTTTCATCGGCGAGGCCTATATTCGTCAGAGAATTTTAACACTGTGCACCGTGGTATACATAGAATAATGCAGTTTTATGTCAGCGCCATCTCTTGACCGATAGTGGATATAATGTATCTTATGTTGATAATTTCTGAAAAAGTGTGCTATTTAGAGACTTCGTTTTATTTTTCCTGTAATCTTTACACAAATTTCTATCACATAGAATTATTTCAGATTTTTCTCTTTGCAAACTTCGGAGATAAGGGGGGGGGGCGGTATTTTTTTTTTTCATTTTTCATCAAAAGTCGAAAACTATGCGGCCTAAAAAAAAAAAGAAAACATGTTTGAGAATATTCAAACTGCGCTCTTTCAATTATGATACCCCACATGCCCTAGTAGCCCCATTTCGAATTTTTCGGACCCCCTTTCAGTCCCTGTTGCAAAAAATATACATATATTTTCATTTCTTTCTTAATTGCAAAATAGTTGGGCAAACGTCATCTAAAACTATTTAAAATTTCAAGTTGATAGCATTAGTAGTTCTTGAGATATCCAGCTGTGACAGACAGACAGACTGAGTCTCACCATAAGGCTTCCGTTTTTACCATTTTGGTACGGAACGCTAAAAACAATAAAACTCAATTGTTTAGTTAGTTACTTTAATTTATTTATTGATCTCCTGCAGAGGACTTCTGTAGAGGTTGAACGATGATCATTTTATTTAAATAGTGTGTTTCATATTTCATCCTCTGGAGAACGGAGGAGAAGCGTTCGTTTCCAAATAATAGATACCAGATTGTCTGAAAAAAAAAAACAAAATATTAAAATGGCCGCCCTCAAAAGGTTGCATAAAACGCTATATGTCACATGTCTTCGAAATTTGTGGTTCTAGGACATGCCGGTTTCGTCACGATGTTTTCCTCCACTGTTTTGACAGCAGTGCAGTTCATAGAATATGGATGGAGGTAAAACCTCAAGGAAAAGCTAGTTACTTACCCAGTCTTAGGAACCAGTCCTCCCATACGAAGATTGCCCCAAAGCTGGCAGTTTCCAGTCATAGCGGTCGCATAGGACAGACAGCGCCGTCCATTAAAACCTCCTGTTCTTAGGGACTCAGCCATGTAGTAGAAGCACCTGGAAGGAAGAAGAGTACGATATAAAAAGAGAATCGAGATGAAAATCTGAATAAGGTAGAACTAGATTTTTTGTCCACTCAATGGAGAGGGCTATGCTTGGAGTTTCCCTGCGTGATCGAATCAGGAATGAGGAGATCCGCAGGAGAACCAAGGTAACCGACATAGCCCGAAGAATTGCCAAACTTAAGTGGCAGTGGGTAGGGCACATTGCTCGCAGAACAGATGGCCGATGGGGCCGAGAGGTTCTGGAGTGGCGACCGCGTACCGGAAGACGTAGCGTTGGAAGGCCTCCCACAAGGTGGACCGACGACCTTGTGAAGGCCGCAGGAACCCGTTGGATGCGAGAAGCACAGAACCGGTCAAAGTGGAGGTGCTTGGGGGAGGCCTATGTCCAGCAGAGGATGTATTTCGGCTGAATGATGATGATGATGAGATTTTCTGACTGTTGTCGTACGATTATGTAGGTACCTACTTAGACAGAAATATTTGAGTAGAGATGAGCAGCGACCTTTGTTGTTGATTATTCTTGAATGTTTTTTGTGTAAAGTCAAGGAATCACCACACGGAGCAAAGTCACCACCCAGACGCATTGTCATCACCCAGAGGCATTGTCATCACCCAGACGCATTGTCATCACCCAGACCAAAAGTTACCACCCAAAAGAAAAGTTTCACCCAGACACAAGGTCATCACCTAGACACAAAGTCACCACCCAGACACAAAGCCATCACCCAGACACAAAGACATCACCAAGACTCAAAGTCACCACACTGAAGCAAAGTCACTTCCCAGACACAAGGTCATCACCCAGACGCTAAGTCACCACCCAGACACAAAGTCATAATCATGACTCAAAGGCACCACCCAGACACAAGGTCATCACCCAGATACAAAGTAACCACCCAGCCAAGACTCAAAGTCACCACCCAGACACAAGGTCTTCACCCAGACATAGTCACCACCCAGACACAAGGTCATCACGCAGACACAAGGTCATTACCCAGAAGCAAAGTCACCACCCACCCAGAGACACAGTCACAACCGACCCAGAGACAAAGTCACCACCCCATCTTACCTGGAATGATCACAATCGTTAGAGTTACACCCAGGCATGCTGATCCCTCCATTGGGATAGAAGTCCGCATCCCCTAGCGTCGCCAGATAACCCAGGAAACCTGAGTTAGTGTGAATGACCTCAGTGTAGACTCCATCGGTGGACCTGAACTTATCGTTGCTCTGGCCAGTCCAGCCGGGAAGAGCGGGGTCAAGAGCTGGAACGGGAGAGACGATATTGGTACATGTAATATTACGGTAGAGCAGTGGTGGCCAAGTGGTAACGGCCGCGACTTAAGAGTTGTAAGGTCGTAGGTTCGAACCCAGACAGGCGCTTTACCCTGTGTAAATTATTTCATCATCACTGCTCTCAAAACGGTGAAGGAAAACATCGTGAGGAAACCGGCATGTCCTAGAACCAAAAATTCGAAGACATGTGACATCTGCCAATCCGCACTGGGCCCGCGCGGTGGATTATAGCCCACTCCCTCTCACCGAGAGGTGGCCTGTGTCCCAGCTGTGGGAACAATATAGGCTGATTATAAATATTACGGGTGAGTTTCGCACCAACACCTCTATACGCCAAGAACTCGACATCAAAAAGGGTCTATCAGTTCTGGGTCAATGTTTACCTCTAACTCATCTGCTAAAAGAATAAAACTGATCGCGGATTACCAAAGAAAAATGAAAAAAAAAGTGGCACTCCGGGAGTGCCGACAGAAGTGAAAACAAAACACAAACAGAATACTTTCCCATCACTCACTGACATATCGGATATATACATTAAAACCGAGTACATCCCGAGGACTGCCGAACACATCAGAAGCGGGTATTTTTTTAATCGTCTTCTATACAAAACACGCGCGGTGTCGTTTACGGTAACAGTGGCGCGAGTTCAATGGTTTTTTCCAATGTCAAAAAAATGCCCAACACGCCTAGAGAAGTTTTCATTTCAAAAAAGTTGTCACAAAATATTGGTTACATCCATTCCGTGGTTATGTAGCGGTATCCACAACACCACATGCGAACAACGCGTCATACTGACGTCACGCATTTCCTGCATCGCGCAAGCAGAGTTTACCGCGCAATTAGCATAGATACAACGGCCCGATATGAATCATTGGGCAGTCGCCCGCCAGACACAACACCCGTCTGGTCGGAGGATCCTTCCTTTTCTATAGAGTATGAGCTCGTTTTTTCTATTCCGTGAGTATGAGTGAACTTTACACCCTGTTCCTCATACCGCTATAGTTACATCATTCATGTTGAGTTAAACGTGTACTTCCGCGGATATCGAAAAAAAGTCGCCCCTTTTGATAATGTGTGCTGTTTCTATTTCTTTTGTTTTTGTGGGAGTTTCCGAGGCGGGGAAAATGTGGCGACACTTGAACTTGAACAAATATGCAGTGCAGGCATATCTCCGGATATCTATGTGTACTTCAGTCCTTACCAGTAATGTAAGCAATATTTCCTTCAACGTTTCTGCCAGCGATGCCAGCCTGGTGACCTCCGAGGCTGTGTCCCACCAGGTGGTACATTCCGGGAACTGCGCCAGAGACACCGTTCAGCCAGTTTATAAATCTGGCTACACTCTCACCTGAAAATTTAAGAAAACTATTACCGACTGGCTATGGAGATATTGAAGGGTGAAGTCTCAATATTTTTTAGACTACTAGGTCGTTTTTTACTATAATTTGAAATCAATTGTGCGTGGTTCCTCTTTCTGGAACCCTGACCATCATATCGTGGGCCCTGTTCCCGATACCGGTGGGCAATTTTTTTTAATATTTTTAAATGATTTTATATTTTCTTAAATCTCCTCCTCCTCAAGTCCTACTCCTCATTACTGAGGGTCGTGATCCTCCCTTGAAAACATCTTTCCCCTGACGATGTTTCGCCATCTCTGTCTATCCTTGGCCAGGTGAAGCGCATCATGAAATTTCATGTCAAGAGAAGAGCTTATCTGATCGGACCATCGAAAAGGGCTGCGACCTCTTGGTCGTTTACCATCCACCTTCCCGGTAACCATTAGTTGTTCAAGGTTATTGCCATCTTTTCTCGCTATATGGCCGAAAAATTCCAAAACTCTGCGGAGACAGGTCGTAGAGAGTCTAATCTTTATTCCGAGCTCGCGTAGGATAGACTCGTTGGTGTGGAATGCAGTCCATGGTATCTGAAGCAACTTCCTCCAACACCACATCTCGAAGGTGTCTATACGAGCTTTCTTAAATCTAATATCTATTTAATTTAAAAATATAATGTATACGTATGCAATTAATTAAAGGAAATACAAACAAGAGTAGTTATACCACTTATTATAGATACTGTTGCGCGCCACAATTAATGCCTGGTACATGGTGACATTAGTTACCACTAGCGCCATCTAGTATCGAGTAGCAGAACTAGTCGAGTCACGATCGTTCTAGAAAATTCGATACTAGAACTTTGTAGAACTTTCTCGAACTATCGACACCTAGTCGGTCGGGGCCGGTATGTACTCGAACATTCTAGATGTTTCTACAATGGAAGGTTCTCGAACTATCTGCGGCACTATATAAGGCCGGGATGCGCGACGACCGACACACTTGCCCTGGCTGGAGGCCCAATTTATTGTGGCATCCCAGTCGACAACCCCTATGGTTGAACTGCGAGATGCCATTTTCAAAAAAAAAAAAAAAACGACCGACACAGTTTGGATACAGCGAGACAAGCGAAAACATCTAAGCGATCTTCAAGTGCGAATTAAGAGTGATCAGTAGTGTGGTTGTGTTCTTTTAATTAGTGTGTTTGAGTTGTAATTAGTGTTGTTTATTAAATTGTTATTTTTGGTTATTAAATCGGCAGTTTTTATTGTCACGAACCCGAAGCTCGTAACAATACCTAATACCTTTTGAACATGAACTTACCAGAAGGCACAGTGTTAGCCATGGCAGTGAAGTAGTTGATGGAGCCAGCGCCGGCGCTCCAGTCCACAACGATCACGTTCACATCTTCAGCTTCCAGGAATGCTGAGGAGATGCAACACGTGTTAGTGACAGTCACGGCATCGGCGATTCGTAAATAAGTAGTATGAGAGAAGAAGTGGCAGTCATCAGTCATAGCCAGAAGGGACAAGGTACCTTAAGCCCTCAAATTCAGGTCAGCGGGATTGTCTGAAAGGGTTACCGCTGGCCCGGAACATAAAGGGCTAAGGAAGGAACACGGGTGGGTTTTAGTCAGTAAGAGTCTGTCACTCCCTTTCGCTCCACCCAGAGCGGGAGGGTTCATTTGATGATTTCCCAACCACAAAAAAAAAAGTCCTCAAATTCTAATGGTTTAAGAACACTGACCTCAGGTCAGTGTTTAAGAACTTTCTACGAAAATTCCTTCACATGGAAGAATTAAAGAAATTTTGAGTTTTTTCAGTAGGTACTTATCCCTCATACTTACACAGTGCAGATAAGGATGCAGATTGAAAGGTAATTAATAGATAAGAGTCAGACATCTATTAACCGGTTTTTTTTATAACCGATGCTATGTCCCTGCCCCCCATTTATTTATGACCGGGAAATATAAAAAAAAAGTGGATCTGTAATCGCGCATGCTTACAAATAATTATAAGTACTTCATCTCTCCTTTCATTATTATCAAACGACACATGAGGAATATCAATTGCTCTTAGCGATAAGATCGCCCATTGTGTCACCCTTTGTATTTTTTTTTAATTTGTATCTGTAATTTATGGTGTACATGACAGTAGCGAAGGGTCATCTAATATGATTATATTCATAGATAGGTTTATTTAATTAATCAAGATATATACAAACTAAAAATAACAACATTAAATCCTAACTTAACTAAAACTATACAGAAACTAAAAAATAGCGTCGAAAAATTCATCCGCATCGCTGTCGACTCGTAATGTACCCAAGAGACTGGTGGCATTACCACGTTGTATGGCGATGCTTAGCCTCTGGCCAAGGTAAAAGCCAAGTCAAGGTCACGGGAAGTGTCAACCAGCCGTTTCGAAATTTCTTTAAAAAGACCTAGAGCACTCGGACCCCACGGCCCGAGGGTTTCAACCCCAAACGGCTCGAAAATATAATTTCCGATGAGGTTATTATATTTTCGCCGCTTGAGGTTTTCCGCAGCCGCAGCAGCAGCGCCAGCACAGCATGCCTTTATTATTTGTCTATAGAATGTCTGTGCCATTTTTCAAAGGGAAGCCGGTAGGAATCGAGTTGTATGGAACCTTCGCCACTGCTACATGATAAAGAGTATTCTATTCTGTCTTACCAGGTACCAGAACGGTGTTAAAATCAGCAGTAACTGAGTCCAGCCATCCATGGATGAGGATGATGGTCCTCCTGTTAGGGTTGTAGTTGGTCATGCCCAGGAGACCGTCACTGCCGACCAGGAGAGGCTGGCTGACTGTAGGGTTCTGTCTGGAAAAAAAATGGAGCAATTTAACCTGGGTAATAGCTAAATGTAAGCGAGTTGAGTCATCATGTGTCTGCCTTTTCCCAACTATGTTAGAGTCGACTTCCAGTCTAACCGGATGCAGCTGAGTACCAGTATTTTACATGAAGCGACTGCCTATTTGACCTCCACAAACCAGTTACTGGGTAATACGAAACCCCTTGGTAAGAATGGTTGTCAGACTTTCGGGCTTCTGACGACCGTAACGGTTGTCAAAGATCCACAATGACAGCCGTGACCAACGGATTAACGTGCTTTCTGAAGCACGGAGGAGTCTTGGTATGTAAAGGTGGTCACTCATCCACGGACCAACCGCGGCAAGAATAGCTTAGCCCCTCGTGTAGGTAAGTGAGTTGAATAAAATGACAAAAATGCCAAGTTCTCGATTCCTAGCGAAAAGATTGGCAAGAGTGGTTGGAGAAAACAATGTGGAAAACGGAAACAGCCCTCTCGGCACTGCCTGTAAAAACCATAACATAAAGGTTATATAAAGGTTACATAATATTATGGTTTTCATAATATAATCAGCTTACAATGTGCCCACTGCTGGGACACAGGCCTCCTCTCTTTTAACAGGAAGTGGGCTGTAACGTAATCCACCACACGAGCTCAGTGCGGGTTGGTGGATGTCACATGTCTTTGAGTTTTTGGTTCTAGGACATGCCAGTTTCCTCGCGATGTTTCCTTCACCGTTTTGAGAGCAGCGGTGATGAAATGAATTACACAAAGTAGGGTCCGCCTGACTGGGTTTGAACCTACGACGTACAACTCGTAAGTTGGGGCCATTACTACTGCGCCACCACTGCTCTGAAAAAACACGGTATTTAAATTTTTGACAGCATATTTCCTAATACGACATTTTTTTATATATATCCCGAGTTAGAGTCCTTTTGTTTTTTGGGTGGGACTTTATCAAATAACTTCTCCCGCTCTGGGCGGAGCGGGAGGGCGTGTCAAACTTTTACTGACTGAAAACCCACCCCTGTTCCTTCGGTTGCCTGTGCCAGGGGCCACGGTACCTAACTCTTTCGAACAACCCGCGACCCTGCCAGACACATCGGCCCTAGCGGACCCCATCAGTCAGTGCTGACACCTCTTTGAGGCGCGCGTGGAACATAACGCGCCGTCGACCCGGGCCTGGCCCTTACCGGACGGCGAGCTGCCCATTGAGCTCACCGTCCGCAAGCCCGCTCCTACAGTGTTGCCGGGAATCAGCTCCCGACTCCCGACGCCCAGGGCGTCTCCTGCGACGACTAGGGGCGTGAGGGCGCAAAGATTGCCTCTCCCTCATGCGTTCCGCCCCCTCCTTTGCAAGCATTACTGCTTCGCAGAAGGAGGTGACGGCTTCCCATGCACTCTCGCTCCGTAGGTGAGTCCTTACCTAGTAAATAGATGATACACATTCTGTCTATCCGGGTTGTATCTCGCTGCCTCAGCGACGTCACTGACGGTCGCCCACAGGTCTACCAGGTGAAGCCTTCCACCTGGACCCTCTGCGTACTGGTAGCGAAGGCCGTCGTCCAGCTTCCTGATGACCGGGTCATAGGGGAGAGCTGGAAAAAGGAAGAGAGGAGGTTTTGGTAAGGTATCTAGACTTTATCATCATGTTGCAGGGAAGAGACACAGACCTGCAATATTGAATTACCTTCTCCCTTTAACCTTTTGAACGCCAGAGCATAAACGCACGCGCATACCCTCCACGCCAAGCCACAATTTTAAATATTTATGGTATACAAATAAAAACACACAAAAGTAATGATTTAATTGTTTATTTCGTGATAAAGTACACCGCATTTTTTGTCACATATTTGTGTCGCTGGCGTACAGGGCACGCGCTTGCTTGTCACGTATATGTGACAATGGCGTTCAAAAGGTTAAATCCATCCAAAGGTTGTCTTTAAAAGATTACTTTTAGCCCTAAAATCGCCCATTGTGTCACCCTTTGTAAAAATTATATATTTTTATCTGTAATTTTTATGGTGTGCGTACATAATAAAAAAGAGTATTATATTTAAATTTCTATTGGTTTGAGGAATTATTTAAGGGTAGTAAACGTACATTGCTTTAGTGATGAAAGATGTTGCTAATGGTCCAGGTATCCACTTTTGACAACAATTCTAAGTAAATTGAAACTGCAATAAGGGTGAAACTATCCAACAATCTTAAAGACAAAATAGACCTTGTCGTTTTATGACGTGGAAGTGACATTGTACCTTAGCCTTACAGCAATTAGGTACAAGTTCGGCTGTAGGTATAGTCATTAGGCTAATAAAGCGATAACGCACACTACACACATTAAAATGTATGATTGCATATAGAATATTTATTACTTGCAGTTTTAATCTATTTTTCTAGAAAGTTTATATAGCATTCCAAGGTACCTATTAAGATATATATAATACCTACATGATTAATTATTTGAGATATTGCAGTTGGTTTTAACAATTGATAAGATTGTAATTGTCTAAAGGATAAGAAAAAATACAACATAGAATTAGCCGTAAAACGTAACTTACAGATTTTGGAAGCTAAAACGGCAAAACCGCCACCCCCGCCGCCGTTTTTGGCGCAGCCGCCGTGAGACACACTTATCTGCTAATGTCTTAGATCGGACTTTACATTATTTTATATCTGATCTTTATTTTTTTGTTTTTATCTCATGTATGTACCTGGCGATTATTCCCGATGTCCACCACTTGTTTGCTCACCACTGGAGGACAGCGAAACCTCTTTTAAAAATTAGTCTCGTTGTCCGCGTATAACGCGTCATACTGACGTCACGCAAAATACTGCATCGCGCAAGCAGAGTTTACCGCGCAACTAGCATAGATACAACGGCCCGACATGAATCATCGGGCAGTTGCCCGCCAGACACAACACCCGTCTGGTCGGAGGATCCTCCCTTTTCTATAGAGCACATGAGTAGACAAACGGAACAGAGGCAAAGCTTCATACAACTGAGCGAATCGGTTGCACTACTACAAGCACGCGGGGCATGTGTGCGTGACCACTGGCCGCTTGTCGCGTACGCGGCGAGACTGGAAAAAACCGGTTTACGCTGATACAGCCAGTTGACAATCTCAGGGTTGCGAATTGCGACGAACGTTGTTTGTTTTTTTAGTTGCAAGTTAGCCATAGCCATCACTCTTCTTTTGCCTTTCAAAAGTAATTGCATCACTTTCGCTCGCTTAGTAGGTTTTCGAGGATTTTAGATTTTCGAGGTAGCGCTATAATAATGGTTGTTTATTGTACTGTGTGTATGAATAATACTAGAAAAAATAAAAATATATCATACTTTAACTATCCCTAGGAGTACTTAATATTTTTTCAAGCTGGTAAGTTTATTTTATTAATATTATGATAAAAAAAAATATATTTTAAATTTCTTTTAATTTGTATTTATTTATCTGACGTTTTGTCAATAAGCTCAAATATCCATAGCAACCACATGCAGATGAAATGTAAATGAATAAACGGTACCTAATGGTATTAAAAGAAAAATTATACCTCCTTTTTTTGAAGTCGGTAAAAAGAAAATTATTAGAGTATGTAACTTATAAAGTATTCTATCATACTGAATAACAAATAATTTGTTTAATTTGTCTTAACCTAATTGTGACAACCCTACCACAATAGGTAACAATTTTGCACGTTCTTAAGAAGCTTTGCCTCTGTTCCGTTTGTCTACTCATGTGCTATAGAGTATCTATGAGTGAACTTTACACCCTGTTCTTCATACCTCTATAGGTACTATAATAGAAAGCCCCAATGACGTTGCATGACCCCAGGATCAAACCAAGGACACGCTCACCAGTTGCACTTCCGACCACTAAATGATCGCAGCAATCCGAAGAATGTCATCATTATCACCTGCCTACATAACCAGCCTATAACGTTCCCACTGCTGGGACACGGGCCTCCTCTCTGTGAGAGGGAGTGGGCTGTAATCCACCACGCGGGCCCAGTGCGGGTTGGTAGATGTCACATGTCTTCAAATTTTTGGTTCTAGGTATGCCGGTTTCCTCACGATGTTTTCCTTCACCGTTTTGAGAGCAGTGGTGATGAAATAATTTACACAAAGTAAAGCGTCTGTCTGGGTTCGAACCTACGAGCCTACGACCTGCAACTCGTAAGTCGCGGCCGTCACCACTTGGTCACCACTGCTCTTCATCACCTGCCTGCCTTATCCTAAATATCTAAAGCTGAACACCAGTATTTTACGTGGAGTGACTGCTTATCTGACCTTCATAGAAAGTCCTCCAGACCGAATTTCGGCACCAGTATTTTACGTGGAGTGACTGCTTATCTGACCTTCATAGAAAGTCCTCCAGACCGAATTTCGGCAATGGCGACCAATGTCAGCGGAGACCAGCCTTCGGCCTGGAGCTATTATAGTTCACATAAGAGTGTGCGCAGATACAGGTGCATTCTCTCTTCCCTCACTCCCATAGTCCGATGGAACGGCAATCCGACGCGACCGTAGAGAGATCAGGCGCAGGGCCAAATGCATAACGTGCTTTCCGAGCTACGGGGGTATAACACCGCCAACTACCAATCTGCGGGCTGTTACTAAGAAATTCCCAATAACATAATTATAATTGTCCGACCCGAGAATCGAACCAAGGCACGCTCAGTAGTCGCGCTTCCGACAACGAGACCAACGGAGCAGTCAAACCTCCACAACCCAGTTACTGGGTAATACAATACCTTTTGGATTTATATGTACAATTAACAAAGGAGTTAAGTATACAGGAGCGTCGGATATAGTTGAAGTTTACTAAGAAACCGATGAATGTTCTGGACTGAAATTTAATTTAATAAATGAGCTGTTTGTTTTCTATTAATAAACTAAAATTTTATTCGAGAATATCCATCGGTTTCTTAGTAAACATCAACAATATCCGACGCTCCTGTATACTTAACTCCTTTGTTGACTGTACATAACTAGCAGCGCCCCGCGGTTTCACCCGCATAAGTGTCGATCCTGTGGGAATATCGGGATAAAAACTATACTATGTCCTTCTCCGAGATGCAATCTATCTCTCTGCCAAATTTTATCGAAATCTGTTCAGGGTTTAGGCGTGAAAAGGTAACATACAGACAGACAGACAGACACAGACAGAGTTACTTTCGAATTTATAATATTAATAAGGATTCAAAGTCCTGACTGACTGATATATCAACGCACAGCCTAAACCGCTGGTCCTAGAGACATGAAATTTGGAGGGTGTGTTCTTTGTGAAGAGTACCTACCTTAAGAAATGTTTTTCGAAATTTTACCCCTAAGAGGGTAAAATTTCACGCGTACGAAGTCGCGGGCAGAACAGAGTCCATTATGTAGAAGAAATAATAAAAGCGATATTTACCTGAAACAACAGCTAATCCGAATATTACCAACGCTACGACTTTGCCCATGATTGCCGATTGAATGCTAAAGCAATTGAAATTTATCTGGGACTACTTAAGTACTGTGCGAAATCTTTATCTTAAAGATATGATTTAATTAATTAAGTACCTACTTAATCAGGGACTAGGTACCTACTGTGCAAAATTTTTAACTTTCAGATATGATTTAAATAGCTGCGGCCCGCGGTTTCACCCGCAGAAGTGTCGATCCCTTCGGAATATTGGGATAAAAAGTAAGCCTATAGGTTCAACCAGGGTGTCAGCTATCTCCATACAAAATTTTATCAAAATTGGTCCAGCCGTTTGAGCGTGAAGAAATAACAAACATATAAACACACACTCACAAACTTTCGCCTTTAGAATATTAGTGTGATTAATTTAAGTACGTACTTAAGATTTGTTAAAAAAAAAATCAGCTGTTCCCTACATTTATGTTCGTATAACTCGTCAAAATGTAGGGAACAGCTGATTTTTTTTTCGCGATTTCAGGTTTGGTCCCATAGTAAAAGTTGTTCATAATGATGAGTACAATGACCTCTTAAGAGGTTGCTGGTGTTTTACCAATAACCCTGTATTCTGCGAAACGCAAAACACGTGTCTAGTATTTTATGTAAAGAATCTATACTATACCACATCAATCTATATTTTATGTACTTATATAGGAGAAGTTAGCAGTGTCAAATAATTTGGACGTGTTATAATAACATAAGTATATGTGATAGATTTCATAATCTAGACGCACCCTTAAGTACTATAAAATGATAATTATTTGTAAGATTATGATAACGTTTTGTTATCAGATTAAAGTGCAAGTGTAAGTTATCTTAGCTCTTGTTGTTAAGGTCGAAAGTCTTGCTCATATCTGAGGAAGCCTAAAAAGGCCACTTTGGAGAATCATAAAAAGATAACATTATGAATCGTAATATGGCGAAGACAGTCCGTTTTTCTTTTTTTCGCTACGCTACGTAGGTATTGTCAAAGAGATTGGGATTGGATTTGGATCGGATTGATTGGTGTTTTAGCACAGACAAAAAAGAATAACTGAAAAATACTTCACCAATGGGAATTGATACGATTAACTTAACTGTTAACTGTCCATTATGTTATCCTTTTATGATTCTGCCAAAGTGGCCTTTTTAAGCCCCGAGGTCATTAGAATAGAATAGAAAACTCGAAAAGTCTGGATGACCATTCATAATCAAAACCGGTCAAGAGCGAGTCGTACTCGCGCACCGAGAGGGTTCCTTATCATCATGTTTTTAATTTTTCATCGGCGAGGCCTATAATATTCGTCAGAGAATTGTGAAAAGTGTGTGTTTAGATGTTTGTTACTTCTTCACGCTCAAACGGCTGGACCAATTTTTATAAAATTTTGTGTGGAGGTAGCTGACACCCTGGATTAACATAGGCAAATTCTTATCCCGATATTACCACGGAATCGACACTTATGCGGGTGAAACCGCGGGACGCAGCTAGTGAAATATAAAATATACGCAATGTTGTTGCAGGACAAGCTAGTGTGGAAAAAAACCAAAATATCGTTGTAAAACAATTTTAATAATAATTGTTTTTGTATAAAATGTTCTTAATTATAAATTAATTTCTAATACATTACATAACTATTATGGCAATTAATTTAATACATGTTTTTTACTATCATCACAATACTAAGTACAATTTATTTAATCTATTGTCAAATTAATTCATACGATTGAATCACAACAATTGAACATGAGATTTGTCAGAATATTTACTGTTTAGGACCCAAATTCTGTATGTAGCGGTGCTATTCTATAAAAATCTCACCGTGAAAACTTAGGTGAAGTGAGCGTGGAGTAAGCTGTCAATAGTGTCAATAGGCTATTTGACAATGTAAAAAATAAGGTCATAATTATTGACACTCGTATAGATTATCGCTTTTAAAATCGATTTGCATTAATTTTACTACAAAACAATGTATTATTTATAAAAAAAAAACCCGAAAAAACTTCATCTTTTTAAATCTGGCGCCACGTAATCAAAAACGGTCTGGATTGGCTGAACTTAAGATGACGTCATGATTTATTAAATTTCTGTCTATCGTTGACAGAACAGATGACTTTTGTCTAGTATCTCGACCGTTTCAACGTTTGTTTACGTGAATCGTGACGTCACGACGCCATATTGTTAAAGATAGCGTTTTGGCGGCTTATTTAAACAGTACATTTTTATTTACTATTTTTTAAAAGAAATACATTATGCAATTTGAAGTAATAGGTTTTTGTGGGCTCGTTAGACTCCATTAAATAATCTGAGATGTTTATCAGAAACCAGTCAAATAGCCTATTCCTAGCAAAAACTAACTCACTTCACCTAAGTTTTCTTTACATAATCGACCGGCTGATTGTTATCACCCGCGAAATCTTATCACGTGCAAATCACATCAATATCGTGTCTTGTACAAAACCCCTGTAACGGTAAGGCCTCTGCCTCGAATCTTGCGGGTAGTGGGGCGGCGGCGGCGCGGGCAACGCAGACCCGTTCTCGAAACCAGCGGGCAGATCGCGCGGCACTCGGCGTAGTGTTGTGTCGTCGAGATATTTGTTTTTATTCGCGAACGAAATGTCTGAACAACGGCGACATCTTTTTGATTCAAAATGTATCCCTAACGCTCGATTTATTGTGGGCAAAAGAAGAAGTGAATCCCTAATGCAGACGCGCGGGCGGTCACCGCTTGACTGGAGTGCACCGCTCGTTGCCCGCTCCCGCGCAGCTGTTGTCGAGGGCCGGTCCATTTGATTTAAGGCGAAAGCGCCAGGGTAGCCCGCGAAATTCAATTTTTTTTAGGTTTTTTGCAATTTGCTGGTCAGTATTAAGTTGTACGTTGATTAAAATATGATTCGCGGCCGTAACAAATATGTATTTACAGAATTATAATCATTAAAGTCATCAACACAACTCTCTAAGACCATGTAATCCCCAAGAATGACTATTTCATGAAATCTTGACATTTGGGGATTACATGGTCTTAAGATTTTTTCTTAAGATTTTTCCCGAATTCCGGAAAAAAAAATGTCGTCGTAAGGAAGTCTCCACTTTCTGCCTCTGTTCTCCGAAGTTTAGGTAAATATAGTCTGTCTATTCCGATCACTGGTAATTACTTACGTATTACGTAATTATGTAGTAAAATTACACATAAAGAAATCTCAATATTTTGTCAAGTCGTAAAAACCGCGCGAAGCAGTGGCGAGAAGTAGTTATACAATATTCTGAGTTACTGGCAAAGGCTGTATGTGAACTATATTAAAGTTGCCGCCAATGTTTTGTTGGAAGTACTGCATGCGGTTCGCTAGTTCGATTCCCGGGTAGGGCTCTTCTTTCTTCACAGGTTGGACGGCGCGCGGTGTCTGTTGAAAATAAAAAATAAATAAAAATGATGATAAACTATTTTTGTACCGTAAGAAGAAAATAAGTCTTAAACGAAACTGAGTTTAGTATTTTACTCGAGTGTCTGGTTATAGTATAGTTTGTGTGCGAGTGTATGGGGGTGTGTGCATGTGTGTGTGTGTGTGTGTGTGTATAAGTAGTGTGTATATGAGCGTAAATTCCAATTGGCCGAAGCAAGGAAAACCTGTTCAGGTGGAGATTCATAGACGACTCCGCCTTGGAGTGTAAATGTGGTGCTGTTCCACAAACGATGGGACACTTAATATCGTGTCCTGCGTGTCCTGTCAGCTGCACGTTATAGGAACTGATGGACGCTGGTGAAGGCGCCAAACAAGTAGCCCAATTCTGGGCCGAGTACATTTAGATTGCTGTCGACACGCTAAGAAGAATTTGAATTCAAGATACTTTATTTCCAATAAACCTACATGGGCACTTATGAAACGTCAGAAACTGGTGCTCGGTTCTGATTGGTCGTTTCATATGGAGAAGAGCCGGCAAGACACTACCGTTACTCTTTTAAAAATAATTAGCTTTTAAAATTATTTCAAATTAGAGTGTTAATAGAATAGAAAAGTGTTAGTTCATTTTTGCATGTTCCTCTCACTCACACACTCACTCTCTTCTTATTCTACACCACCCTTGGTTGACTGGTAGAGAATGCCTAAGGCATTAAGTCCGCCTTTGTACCTTTTTGAGCGAAAAGTTTAAATAAATAAATATTATAAAGGCGAAAGTTTGTGAGTGAGTCTTTTTATCCCGATATTCCCACGGGATCGACATTTACGCGGGTGAAACCGCGGGCGCAGCTAGTGCTTGTATATGCTAGTCAGCCACATAAATGTAGCTGGACACAGATTGTAGTTGTATATCTTGCTATTAAAGCCTTTTTTTTTCGTATAGGAAATCATCAAATGACCCCTCCCGCTCTGGGTGGAGCGGAAGGGAGTGTCAGACTCTTACTGACTAAAACCCACCCGTGTTCCTTCCTTAGCCCTTTACGTTCCGGGCCAGCGGTAACCCTTTCGGACAATTCCGCTGACCCGGCAGGCTTCGGCCCCTTCTCTGCTGTTGACATCTCTAGTCTATGGGCCTTTAGGGGCCTTTCAAGTATTACGTAAGCACTACAAGGGGGGCGGGGGGGTCTTTGCTTTGCTTATTTTTGATGACATGCGGGATGGAGGGGTCTGGATGGTGATTACGTCAGCAGTATTTATTTTTTTTACTTTTTCGGATTTTTTTTTTGGATTAAAGCCTTGTTTACAGGTGTTGGGTGTATATGCAAGGGTGTATGTGACAGAGGGGGTGTGCTGATGTGTTGAAGGGTAAGTTGTTTGATGCTGTGGGATGGGAATGGGTTGTGTTAAGGGTTACAAGGTTTACACGTCAATCATATATTTTTAAAACTAGATGAGGTCGGCGTTTCCTATCTGACTACCCTGAGAAGAAAGGCCGAAACAAACTCAGAGGTCACAGTCTTTTTTAAAGTCCAGACATAATCTTGGTCAGGTTATATGAAGACCATGTAGATCGATGTCTGAGGTGGTCTTTTGAGGAAAGAAGCACACGATTGAGAGGACCTGTCCAGTCAGTGCACGCATTTGTCAGAAATCGTGCAGCTCATCGTGTCAACTGACGGCGCCCGTTCACGAACATGACGCATAGATCAGCACCATTCAGCTCAACCATTTTGAAGGGAGCTAAATGATCCAACATACACGCCACCGTCAGCGAGACATTTGTGTGAGCATGACATACTATCAGCCGCCAGGGCACATTCAAGTCAATGAAAGACATATTACCCGGAAAATGGTAAAATAAGGTATAGTACTTACATAGAACTCACATCTGTGCTATGCAATTATACAATACAAATGAAATTGAGTTTATACAATGCAAAGATAGTCTTACAATCTTCAGCAGCTCCAGTTGTGTATTGTAGACACGGGGTGTTTGTGGGCTGTAGGGTGAAGAGTGTGGGAGTGTAGGGTGTGTTTGTGCGGTATGTGTTAGTGCGGGGTTGTGTGTGTGGGATGTTAGTTTCCTCACCTTACTCTTCTTATTATTATCGTGCATCATCTTCATATGCTTGTATACGCTCGTCTGCCACATGAACGTCGCCGGACACAGCTTACATTTGAATATTTTGCTGCTTGCTCGTTTTGTGTGCATCGCCCATACGTGGCCCTTTAGACGTTTCACTGTCTGTAGAGGATAATAAATAACATATTAATTAATTGGGAGCAGTGGTGGCTCAGTGGTAACGAGCGCGACTTACGAGATATAGGTCGTAGGTTCGAACCCTGACAAGCGCTTTAGTTTCTGTAAATTATTTCATCACCACTGCTCTCAAAACGGTGAAGGAAAACATCGTGAGGAAACCGGCATGTCCTAGAACCAAAAATTCGAAGACATGTGACATCTACCAACCCGCACTGGGCCCGCGTGGTGGATTACGGCCCACTCCCTCTCACAGAGAGGAGGCCTGTGTCCCCGCAGTGGGAACATTATAGGCTGATTATGTTATGTAAACAAATTCATCATCTGCCTGCCTTTTCCCAACATGTTGGGGTCGGCTTCCAGTCTAACCGGACGCAGCTGAATACCAGTATTTTACATGGAGCGACTGCCTATCTGAGCTCCACAACCCAATTACTGGGTAATACGATACCCCTTGATAAGACTGGTTGTCAGATTTTCGGGCTTCTGACTACCCGTAACGAATGTCAAAGATCCACGAATGACAGCCGGGACCAAGCGGCTTCACGAGCTTTCCGAAGCACGGAGGAGTCACGGTATGTAAATATGGTCACCCATCCACAGACCAATCGCGGCAAGCGTAGCTTAACCTGATCCATCGACCTGTGCGTGCCTCGGAAAGCACGTTAAGCCGTTGGTCCCGGCAGTAATTCGTGGATCTTTGACAGTCGTTACGGGTAGTCAGAAGCCCGAAAGTCTGACAACCAGTCTTACCAAAGGGTATCGTATTACCCAGTAACTGGGTTGTGGAGGTCAGATAGTTAGTCGCTCCATGTAAAATACTGGTATTCAGCTGCATCCGGTTAGACTGGAAGCCGACCCCGACATAGTTGGGAAAAGGCTAGGCAGATGATGAAGTGTCTTTCGAATCAAAGACAGGACAACGTCTGTCGGGTCAGCTAGTTTAGGTATAATTGTAGATAACTCACCCGGTATCATTGTAGATAAGTCACCCGGTATGATTGTAGATAAGTCACCCGGTATGATTGTAGATAAGTCACCCGGTATGATTGTAGATAAGTCACCCGGTATAATTGTAGATAAGTCACCCGGTATGATTGTAGATAAGTCACCCGGTATCATTGTAGATAACTCACCCGGCATAATTGTAGATAAGTCACCCGGTAACATTGTAGATAAGTCACCCGGTATGATTGTAGATAAGTCACCCGGTATCATTGTAGATAAGTCACCCGGTATGATTGTAGATAAGTCACCCGGTATGATTGTAGATAAGTCACCCGGTATAATTGTAGATAAGTCACCCGGTATAATTGTAGATAAGTCACCCGGTATAATTGTAGATAACTCACCCGGTATGATTTCCCACATATTTCGCATAGATGTTCACCCTCCGCTTCTTTTTTCTTTCCCTCATGGATATTATTGACATGAGCCACCAATATTTTAGCCGTTTTAAATGCCTGCAAGAGAAAAAGAAACATTTTTTATGATACTAGCTGCGCGTGCGCCCCACGGTTTCATCCGCATATGTCTCGATCTCGTAGAAATATTGGGATATAAAGTATCCTATGTGTTATTCTGTGTCATACTAATCACACTAATATTATAAAGGCGAAAGTTTGTGAGTGTGTGTGTTTATATGTTTGTTACTTCTTCACGCTCAAACGGCTGAACCAATTTTGATAAAATTTTGTATGGAGGTAGTTGACACCCTGGATTAACATAATATAGACATTTTATCCCGATATTCCCACGGGATCGACATTTACGAGGGTGAAACCGCGGGGCGCGGCTAGTAATATTATGAATTCGAAAGTAACTCTGTCTGTCTGTATGTTACCTCTTCACGCGATCACTGAACGGATTTCGATAAAATTTGCCAGAGAGATAGATTGCATTCCGGGGAAGGACAGAGGATAGTTTTCATCCCGATATTCCCACGGAATCGACACTTATCCGGGTGAAACCGCGGAGCGCTGCTATTAAGCTATATTACTGGGAAGTTTCATCAAAATCTGTTCAGTAGTTTTTGCGTGAAAGGATGTCAAACATACCTTAAAACAAAAGGAACATTGGTATTTGATTTTCTTTAAGTGATCCCAGTCGATGTGGTCGGTCAGGCACCATTTTGAAGCGAATTTCTTTCCGCAGTAGTTACATTCGTGTCTGTAACAATATAAAGGGATCATAATCAGCCTATAATGTTCCCACTGCTGGGACACAGGCCTCCTCTCGTTGTATCTCGTCACGGGTTGGTAGATGTCACATGTCTTCGATTTTTAGGGTTCCGTAGCCAAATGGCAAAAACGCAACCCTTATGGATTCGTCATGTCTGTCTGTCTGTCTGTCCGTCCGTATGTCACAGCCACTTTTTTCCGAAACTATAAGAAATATACTGTTGAAACTTGGTAAGTAGATGTATTCTGTGAACCGCATTAAGATTTTCACAAAAAAAATAAATTATGGGGGTTCGTGGTATACTTAGAACTGAAACTCAAATTTTTTTTTCATCAAACCCATCCTTGTGGGGTATCTATGGATAGGTCTTCAAAAATGATATTGAGGTTTCTAATAACATTTTTTGAATAGTTTGCGCGAGAGACACTTCCAAAGTGGTAATATGTGTCCCCCCCCCCCCCCCTGTAACTTCTAAAATAAGAGAATGATAAAACTAAAAAAATATATGATGTACATTATCATGTAAACTTCCACCGAAAATTGGTTTGAACGAGATCTAGAAAGTAGCTCGCCGGTGAAAATTTAAAAACATGATGATACGGAACCCTCGGTGCGCGAGTCCGACTCGCTTTTGCCCGGTTTTTTTGGTTCTGGGACATGCCGGTTTCCTTCATATAACAGGATAATTATAGGTTTTAATTTGGCACATTGAGCTTTATAAAGAGACTGACAGAGACGATGCTCGGAAATGCCGAACTTTAGTTATTTTTGCAAATCATTCCGGATATTTTTAGAAAAATTTCGGATCTTTTTCGGATTTTTTTACCGTCGTTTCGGATACTATTGTGGATACTTTAAACACTTTGATATTATGCACACTTTATTTTCGGATCTTCTATGGATTTTAGTGACATATTTTTGGATTTTTAAACATTTTCGAATCTTTTTCTTTTCAGACATTTTCGCGGATATATATTCCGGGTATTTCTGACACCTTTTCAGATACTTTTAAACATTTTCGAAACTTTCGGATATATTTCAAACACGTGCGGACATTTTCGGCAACATTTACAAATATTCTGTAACACAGTTATGGGAAAGTATCCTGAGACACGTGCTTCTTGCTGGGCCACATATTATGGTTGTTGTAGCAGTCAGCTTGCGAAAATCTTGTTGAAGCGCGGCACTCGTGCAATTTGTCATATTGAGATAGTTAGCACGGATATTTTTTCAAGACATATTTAAATATTTGAACACTACACTTTGAAAACTTACAGCGGATTTTTTTTTCACTTTTGCAGATGTTTTTAACATTTTCGGATATTTTCCAAAGTTTTTCGGATATATTTTAGATACAATTTAAGCACACTTACGGGAAAGTATCCTGGGATACGTGCTTTTTGCTGAGCCGCATGTGGTTGTTAAAGCAGTCCCTGCTCGCGAAGGTCTTGCCGCAAGCGCGGCACTCGTGCAAGTTGCCCGCCTGCCGCTCGCGATGGTTGCGCGTGTGTCGCGCCAGGTTGCGCTTCCATTGGAACAGTTTGCCGCAGATTGGGCACGGGTGGGTTACGCCGTCGTGGATTACACTGGTGAACAAAATGGGAGAATATTTAGCAAGTTACGTATAAGACGAAGTCAAGAAAAAAGAAGTTTGATTTTAAACTTTGAAAGACGGGCAGTCTTATTGCTACAACTTGGACGTACAGTTAACTGTATCAAAAAACAAAAATAAACTTTAACATTTTCATATTTTCGGATATTTCTTGCCAACTCTGGCGGATATTTTTTTAAAGGAATGTTTGTATGTGTTTAAATTGCTTAGATATTGACAGCTGTTTCACTGATTGTCACATAATTATTTGCTATTTTTATTTTTTTAGATATTTTCGTAAAAAAAAACTGGTTTATTTTTTGTGACTCACTTCACCTTACAGCATAACTCCCTTACTAATAAACGTTACATAGCGTCTGTATAGTTACACAACGCTTTGTCTTCTTCATTCAAAAATCAAATTACAGACGACTGAAAGAGAGAAATCGGTGTGTAACTATTCATCTGATATAACACGTTTATTAGTAAGGGGGCAAGAATATAATACCTTGTATATAGAGGTATGAGGAACAGGGTGTAAAGCACACTCATACTCTATAGAAAAGGGAGGATCCTCCGACCAGACGGGTGTTGTGTCTGGCGGGCAACTGCCCGATGATTCATGTCGGACCGTTGTATCTATGCTAGTTGCGCGGTAAACTCTGCTTGCGCGATGCAGGATTTTGCGTGACGTCAGTATGACGATATTTAAATAATACTCACGCATGCGCTCTATAGCTCTTCTTCGAATGGAACACTTTATCGCATCCCTTGCACGGTATGTACAGCTTCTCCTTAGGCTTATCATCTTTATTCTTAGGCAGGATTCTGTGAACAATATTATAGTTGAGATTTAAAATGTCAATAACAGCCGCACGAGTTGATCTATCAGGTTAAGCTACGCTTGCCGCGGTTGGTCCGTGGATGGGTGACCATTTTTACATACCAAGGCCCCTCCGTGCCTCGGAAAGCATGTTAAGCCGTTGGTCCCTGCTGTCATTCGTGGATCTTTGACAGTCGTTACGGGTCGTCAGAAGCCCGAAAGTCTGACAACCAGTCTTACCAAGGGGTATCGTATTACCTAGTAAATGGGTTGTGGAGGTCAGATAGGCAGTCGCTCCATGTAAAATACTGGTATTCAGCTGCATCCGGTTAGACTGGAAGCCGACCCCAACATAGTTGGGAAAAGGTTAGGCAGATGATGATTTAAAATGACGGCAGAAGACCTCATTGCTCCTAATGAAATATGTAATAGAATCTTCATTTCTAGTGAAATACAAAGGCCGAGATCAATAAACGTTACTTTTGTTTTTATTTTTCACTGTGGGAATATCGGGATAAAAAGTATCCTATACGTTAATCCAGGGTGTCAGCTACCTCCATACAAAATTTTATCAAAATTGGTCCAGCCGTTTGAGCGTGAACAAGTAACAAACATACACACACACACCCCCACCGACCCACACACACACACACACACCCCCACCAACCCACACACACCCCCACCAACCCACACACACACCCCCACCGACCCACACACACACACCCACACACACACCCCCACACCCCCACCCCCCCCCACACACACAAACTTTCGCCTTTATAATATAAGTGTGAAGTATGGATGAATGAACTTTACACAATGTTCCTCTTAAACCTCTATAATGGTATGTACGTACTTAAGGTGGTATTTCAGCGTCATTTTGTTGGCGAATACTTTTCCACAGCAGTCACATTGTGGCTTTTCTTGACAACACACGACGCGGTGGTATGTTAGCTTCGATTTTGTGCTGGAACAAGTCGATAAATTAAAGCGTTAGATTAGAATGAAAGAAAATATTTTTACGGTAAGACGGACGCATTGGAAAACACACACTTAAGGGCCTGTGCACACCACGTTTTCCGTTGACGCGCGTTTGTAGCGATACAGACGCGATACGCACGCGAGTCAGATACTGGCAGGCACTGCTCTGTAGGATAAAAGCGTGCCGTCGACGCAAGTTTCTAAAACGCGCCGCTGACGCGCGTTTGTAGCGATACAGACGCGATACGCACGCGAGTCAGATACTGGCAGGCACTGCTCTGTAGGATAAAAGCGTGCCGTCGACGCAAGTTTCTAAAACGCGCCGCTGACGCGCGTTTGTAGCGATACAGACGCGATACGCACGCGAGTCAGATACTAGCAGGCACTGCTCTGTAGGATAAAAGCGTGCCGTCGACGCACGTTTCTAAAACGCGCGTAAACGGCGCGTTTAAAAAACGTGGTGTGCACAGGCCCTAACAGCGTTTACGCCGTACGGCATTTCATGCAAACTTTCAAGCCCTTGTTTTTCGAAACGAATGAACCGATATTAATGAAACTTCATACGCATTCGCAGGATACAAAGGTCTAAAAAGTTACTTAAGAACATTTTCGAAATGTCTTATTTAAAAAAACATAACTGGAAACCTCTGTTTCTATGGAAATTTTAAAATCGGTCTAATTTGGCTGTAACACTGTTTTTCGAAAATGTTCTTAAGTAACTTTTAAGACCTTTGTATCCTGCTTATGCGAATGAAGTTCATTAAAATCGGTTCATTAATTTCGAAAAACAAGGGCTTGAAAGTTTGTATGAAATGCCGTACGTCGTAAACGCTCTTAAAGGGCTGGGATTTATATGTGCAGGTGTAGAGTGCTAGGAGATGTAGGTGGGTGTGAATTTGTGGGTGGTATACAATAGGCTATTTGGCTGGTTTCTGATAAACATCTCAGATTATTTAATGGTGTCTAACGAGCCCACAAAAACCTATTACTTCAAATTGCATAATGTATTTCTTTTAAAAAATAGTAAATAAAAATGTACTGTTTAAATAAGCCGCCAAAACGCTATCTTTAACAATATGGCGTCGTGACGTCACGATTCACGTAAACAAACGCTGAAACGGTCGAGATACTAGACAAAAGTCATCTGTTCTGTCAACGATAGACAGAAATTTACTAAATCATGACGGCATCTTAAGTTCAGCCAATCCAGACCGTTTTCGATTACGTGGCGCCAGATTTAAAAAGATGAAGTTTTTTCGGGATTTTTTTTTATAAATAATACATTGTTTTGTAGTAAAATTAATGCAAATTGATTTTAAAAGCGATAATCTATACGAGTGTCAATAATTATGACCTTATTTTTTACATTGTCAAATAGCCTATTGTGGGTAAGGGTGAGTGTGTTGACCACCACAGACTGCGTTTGTTTGTGGGTGTGCCTCGTGTAATGCCACACTTTTTACTGACATAGCTAAGAAGAGTGTATGTGGGTAGTGTAATGTCTGTGGGTGAGTGGGTGTGAGTTTGTGTCAGTTGGTGGGAGTGTGTGTGAGTGGGGGTGAGTTTGTGAGTTAGACGGTGGGAGTGTGTGAGTGGGTGGGTGTGAGTTTTGTAAGCATATAGTTACATACCTAAAGCCAGTACCACAAGTCTGGCACACATGAACACCCCCACCCGGCGCGTGACTCCCAACATGTTTCAACATACGTCGTTTGAGCGTAGTATTGAAACCACACTCCCGACACTTATAACCCTGTAGATGTAACGCCTTGTGCGCGGCCACATTGTCCTTAGTTATGAAATAGGCATGGCAGATTGAGCATTGATGGCAGTCTTCGTTTTTCTAGAATAAAATACAGGTTTAAAAAAAAGAAAACCGGGAATGTCGGACTCGCGCACCGAGGGTTCCGTAACATCATGTTTTTAAATTTTCACCGGCGAGCTACTTACTAGATCTCGTTCAAACCAATTTTCGGTGGAAGTTTACATGATAATGTACATCATATATTTTTAGTTTCATCATTCTCTTATTTTAGAAGTTACAGAGGGGGGGACACAGATTTTACCACTTTGGAAGTGTCTATGCTTTAAAATGATGCCGTGGCATCGAAAGGGATTTCATTGCACGGCAATGAAAGACGCGCCACGGGCTCCCGCGGCGGGATGCCGTGGCGTCCTGCGGTAGGCAACGGCATGCCAAGGACTCCGGCACTCGTTGTGACATACCGCGGGGTGAGGCGGTGGGGGTAGAGAAGCGGGGAAGCCGCTGGAATGCCGCGGTATCTAAGCGGCTAGTGTGCGCTGACTGATGGCAAAATCCCTTGCCATGCCGTCTCGGTCTGCGTAGGCCTTAAAGGTTCCGTGTTTCCTTTTGAGGTACGGAACCCTAAAAACACTCAAAGACAAAAAAAAAGTAGTCTAAATTAACATACTTACCGGTTGGTGTTTTCCATTTAGATGGTCAAGCATCAACTTCTCAGTGTTGAAGGCAATTATGCAATCTTTACACCTTGGGATAAAATAAGTTACTGTTAGAATGGCGAAAGCGCCAGGGTAGCCCGCGAAATTCAAATTTTCTTACGTTTTTTGCAAATTGCTGGTCAGTATTAAGTTGTACGTTGATTAAAATATGATTCGCGGCCGTAACAAATATGTATTTACAGAATTATAATCATTAAAGTCATCAACACAACTCTCTCAGACCATGTAATCCCCAAATGTCAAGATTTCATGAAATAGTCATTCTTGGGGATAACATGGTCTTAGAGAGTTGTGTTGATGACTTTAATGATTATAATTCTGTAAATACATATTTGTTACGACCGCGAATCATATTTTAATCAACGTACAACTTAATACTGACCAGCAAATTGTAAAAAACCTAAAAAAAATGAATTTCGCGGGCTACCCTGGCGCTTTCGCCTTAAGTAAAGACACGCAAAATAAAAAATATTATCTAAATATATAAAGTTCAAAGTCCTGACTGACTGATATATCAACGCACAGCCTAAACCGCTGGTCCTAGAGACATGAAATTTGGAGGGTGTGTTCTTTGTGAAGAGTAGGTATCCAATAAGAAAGGGTTTTTCAAAATTCCACCCCTAAGAGGGTGAAATTTCACGCGAACGAAGTTGAGGGCATAAGCTAGTAAAAAATAATCGTCGTCTTTCATTGTCATCATCTGCCTGCCTTTTCCCAACTACGTTCGTGAAGGCTTCCAGTCTAACCGCTTGCAGCTGAATACCAATATTTTACAGGGAGCGACTGCCTATCTGACCTCCACAACCCAGTTACTGGGTAATACGATACCCCTTGGTAAGACTGGTTGTCAGACTTTCGGGCTTCTGACTACCCGTAACGACTGTCAAAGATCCACGAATGACAGCCGTGACCAACGGCTTAACGTGCTTTCCGAGGCACGAAGGGGTCTCGGTATGTAAAGATGGTCACCCATCCACAGACCAACCGCGGCAAGCGTAGCTTAACCTGATCGATCGACCTGTGCGGCTGTTATTATTTAGCCACGGGCCCTCTCAAATTTTTCAAGTAGCGGTAGTTTATATTATTTGTATTTGTAATTTTATTATTTTCTCTATTATTTTAGTCATATAATTACAAAGTATTTATATTGCTTCTTACTTTAATTTAGGGGATGTGTTTTTTGTTTTTGTGCCCACACCATAAATTATTATTATAAGTCTATTAGCTGTAAGTCCTCCATGTAGTAAATTAAATAAAAAAGATTACCTATATTTGAGAGCAGTGGTGGCCAAGTGGTAACGGCCGCGACTTGCGAGTTGTAGGTCGTAGGTTCGAACCCAGACAGGCGCTTTACTTTGTGTAAATTATTTCATCACCACTGCTCTCAAAACGGTGAAGGAAAACATCGTGAGGAAACCGGCATGTCCTAGAAGCAAAAATTCGAAGACATGTGACATCTACCAACCCGCACTGGGCCCGCGTGGTGGATTACGGCCTATTCCCTCTCACCGAGAGGAGGCCTGTGTCCCAGCAGTGGGAACATTATAGGCTGATTATGGTTATGGTACCTATATTTAAGCTTCTGAAACTCCTTGCTGTTAAGATCCTCAATTCTGGTGCCCCACATCTCTTCTTTACTCATAGTGTACAATTCTACAAGTTCTTCTGGAAGATTCTTTAGCTTCCTACTCTTTTTGTCGAGGTTTTTGTCCTTCTTAGTCTTCTGGAGCTTTGGGTAGACCACCTAGAAAGAAAGAAAGAAAGAAAAACTGTTTATTCTGCACAAACAAAACGCACATTGCAAATAAAAAAAACTGGGCAAGTGCGAGTCCGACTCGCACACGAAGGGTTCCGTATCACAAGGCAAAAACGCCGAAAAAAACACTTTTGTCGTATGGGAGCCCCCCTTAATTATTGATTTCATTTTAATTTTATTATTTATTATTAAAGTAAAACTACACACAACTGAGTATTTTGTGAATATTTCAAGTGCCTACCGGCTACCTGTTGCCATTATTGATATCGAGCAAAAAAGGGCAAAAAAATCGCGTTTGTTGTATGGGAGCCCCCCTTAAATATTTATTTTATTTTGTTTTTAGGCTTCCGTACCCAAAGGGTAAAAACGGAACCCTATTACTAAGACTTCGCTGTCCGTCCGTCCGTCTGTCTGTCACCAGGCTGTATCTCAAGAACCGTGGTAGCTAGACTGTTGAAATTTTCACAAATTATGTATTTCTGTTGCCGCTATAACAACAAATACCATAATCAGCTTATAATGTTCCCACTGCTGGGACACAGGCCTCCTCTAGGTGAGAGGGAGTGGGCCGTAATCCACCACGCGGGCCCAGTGCGGATTGGCAGATGTCACAATGTCTTCGAATTTTTGGTTCTAGGACATGCCGGTTTCCTCACGATGTTTTCCTTCATAACAACAAATACTAAAAACAAAATAAAATAAATATTTAAGGGGGGCTCCCATACAACAAACGTGTTTTTTTCGGCGTTTTTGCCTTGTGGTACGGAACCCTTCGTGTGCAAGTCCGA
>OX637569.1:4348093-4386721 GCA_951800025.1 Oligia strigilis
CGATGTTCGTGTTCACCATGTTTTTGTTCGTACGTGCGTACGCGGCTTTAGAGTTTTTGTAACTTAACTAGCTGCGCCCAGTGGCGTAACTATACCGTTTGAAGCCCGTGGCAAATTCAAGGGATGGGGGCCTCACCTCCTTCTGCGAAGCAGTCATGCTAGCAAAGGAGGTGGCGGGACGGCTCAGGGAGAGAGCCTTCCGCCCCAGCCGCCGCGGGAGACGCTCCGGGCTTCGGGAGCGGTCGCTCAGGCGCGGGCCTGCGGGCGGAGAGTAATGGGTAGCTCACCGTCCGATCAGAACCAGGCCCGTGCCGGGGGGCGCGTACGTGTTCCACGCGCGCCTCAAAGAGATGTCAGCATCCCCATAGGGCCAAAGCCTGCCGGGTCAGCGAGATTGTCCGAAAGGGTTACCGCTGGCCCGGAACATAAAGGGCTAAGGAAGGAACACGGGTGGGTTTTAGTCAGTAAGAGTCTGACACTCCCTTCCGCTCCACCCAGAGCGGGAGGGGTCATTTGATGATATCCCATCCACAAAAAAAAAAAAAAATGTAAAGAAGCTCAACCAACGTTATAGTTATTTTTTACTAGCACTTTTTCGCGAATTCTTCCGCGTAGATTTCATAGTTTCCCCTACAACATTTAACACCTGACTACTTCGTTGGTCTAGTGGTCACAAACGCTACTGTTGAGCATGAGGTCTTGTCCAAAAAATTACACAAACAATGGGAAAAAGGTACAAAATGTTCGAAACCTGAATGAAGTACTTTGTTGCACATTTTCAAAAAAAAAGTTAGCATTTATAAACTTATGTTAGGATCTTCCTGTGCTCATGGCCCTCTCGGGCCACGGGACCCCTCTGGCTGGGGGCCCGTGGCAATTTTCCCTAATGAAACTTCATACGCATAACATTTTCGAAATGTAAGACATTTCGAAAATGTTCTCTACTAACTTTTTAGACCTTTGTGTTTGTACCCTGCTTATGCGTATGAAGTTTCATTAAAATCGGTTCATTCATTTCGAAAAATAAGGGCTTGAAAGTTTGTATGAAATGCCGTACGGCGTAAACGCTCTTAAGAGGTCATTGTACTCATCATTATGAACAACTTTTATTATGGGACCAAAAGTGAAATCGCGAAAAAAAAATCAGCTGTTCTCTACATTTTGACGAGTTATACGAACATAAATGTAGGGAACGGCTGATTTTTTTTCCCGTCTTGCGAACAACTGATTTTTTTTTTCTTTTTTTTTTTATACAAGATATTCATATTCATTCCAAACATGTGTCGGCAGAGGTGACTAAATAATACTTGGCTCTACCTGGTGATCGAACCCAGGAGTCCCTCGGACCCTAAGCTCAATCGTCGCGCTTGTAACAACTGGGACAAATGCGGTTTCTTATTGAGACTCAATAAAAAATTGTGTATGCTTTATAGAGGTATGAAGAACAGGGTGTAAAGCTCACTCATACTCTATAGAAAAGGGAGGATCCTCCGACCAGACGGTTGTTGTGTCTGGCGGGCAACTGCCCGATGATTCATGTCGGGCCGTTGTATCTATGCTAGTTGCGCGGTAAACTCTGCTTGCGCGATGCAGGCCATTTGCGTGACGTCAGTATGACGCGTTGTTCGTATGTAGCGTTGTAGATACCGCTACAGCTTTATTATTTAACGCTTTTTCAAAGTTGGTCTCCGAGGAAGAGTTGTTTTATTCATAAATACTTTTCGAGGGCTCTCATTTAGGTAGAGTGAGCAGGAAATTAAGGGGCAAGTAAAAGAAACTCTTTTGTCACACTCACACTCATTTATTCTCTTACTGAGTCAGTCATATCTTAATCCACTATTTTTAATAATCATAATAAAATAACTATGACGAAAAAAATTTAAGAAGAAAATAGTCATAATAAATGTTATAACAATATACATTTATTATTTCGACGAAAAAAAAAAATTTAAGATATTACAAAAATGAATAGCTAACGAAAATAGTAATATTAAATGTTATAACAATATATTACATAATTTATTATATCGACGTAAAAAATAGATCTTACAAAAATATATAACTAACAAAATATATTGTTTTCTTTAGTATTATTGGGTGGTAAGCAAACAGGTGGACCATGTGATGATAAGTGGTCAGTGCCACCTACTGACCTTTAGCAAATCAAATACGTTTGTTTTTGAACACAGGTTATAATTTGTTATAACATTATTTCTCTGTGTCCTGCCACAGTGAAGGCTAGTTGTTCAAATAAAAAATCACATCTGCCTAGCCTTTTCCCAACTATGTTGGGGTCGGCTTCCAGTCTAACCAGATGCAGCTGAATACTAGTATTTTACATGAAGCGACTGCCTATCTGACCTCCACAACCCAGTTATTGGGTAATATGATACCCCTTGGTAAGACTGGTTGTCCGACAGCAGGGCTTCTGACGACCGCAACGACTGCCAAAGATCTACGAATGACACAAGTAATAACAGCCGCGCGGGTCGATCGATCGGGTTGTTCGCTAAGCTACGCTTTCCGCGTTTGGTCCATGGATGGGTAACCATATCTACATATCAAGAACCTCCGTGCCTCGGAAAGCACGTTAAGCCGTTGATCCCGGCTGTAAATCGTTTATCTTTGGCAGTCGTTACGGGTCGTCAGAAACCCGAAAGTCTGACAACCAGTCTTACCATATCGTATCGTATCGTATTACTCAGTAACTGGGTTGTGCAGGTGAGATAGGCAGTCGCTCGATGTAAAATACTGGTATTCAGCTGCATCCGGTTAGACTGGAAGCCGAACTAAACATAGTTGAAAAGGCAGACAGATGATGAGTTGAAAGCCAAAGCTGTCATGTATCGTGTGGCTGTAATTACACCGACTCACATAAACATGGTTGCTCTTTTAAGGGGCTTACATGGCCTACAGCGCGGTCACTGTCGGACTGCATAGAAAAGAAAGAGAAGCGCGATGACACAACGCTGGTAATTTATTGCAAAATATGAAGCAATTATTTAATTACAAAAAATCTATTATTTGGACGAAAAAATTAAAACACTAGTATTTTAGTATGCTGCTTGTAGAATAATCTGACAAATAATCAGAATGATTGTATGTATATTAGTATGGTTATCATTGTAAAAAGAAAGTTTTTAGATGTATATTCATGTTTTTTTTTCTATCGTATCAAATTAGTTGTATTATGTTTTCAACACACTATCTACCTAGCATATAATATCCTGAAGAATATCGTATATTTTTCTGATTTTGTTTACTGTAGTCGATCATATACTTTTATTGTTTCTAAAACTTGCGTTTTTAGTGTTTAGGTCCTGTAAGCCCCTAAAATCAAATCCTTATTCTACAGTATTCTCTTCCAAACCATTAATAATAACTTCCCTATTGTAAGGAAAAATACCTGCATTTTTGAAACCATCTTGGATCGAACTTTGGTTCAAGCATTTCGTTAATCCCTCAGCAAGCATATTAGGAATTACATATATGCACTTTTTTTGCTCCGGTCGTTCTAATATTAAAGTTTTATACATAGATGATATTGTTTTTTTTAAATCACTTATTATAGGATGTAAGGGCTCTATAATCTGTGCCATATAAGAAGGTATCACTAGTAAAATAATATCATTTTCGCTACAATACTCTATAGATTCGATGCTCAAATGAAAAGTCTGATTTTCCAGTAACAGCAAAAGTTTTGGTCCCACGGAGTTTCTTAAGTTTTTGGTGAAATGTTTTAGAAATACCAAGAAATTAGGGTCTTCCGTCCAATCGGGTAGGTTTTTTAAATCGACGCCATTTTTTAAGAATTTATTAAATGTTGTCTCGTTCGGACAATCTGATTCATTCACCAAATCTTTCTCTATTTTGACTTCGAAATTGTTTTTCGGAGTTTCTTCTGTTTTCTCTGCTGGTAATAAAAATAAAGGGGGTATGACATAACCCTTAGCGTTCGCTGCGTAAGTGAACATAACTTTAGACTCTTTCAAAGCTATAGGTCCATTTTTCGACGTCATCAACCAAATTTTATCTCTAAACTCTTCAATATTAACTCCTATTTCATCTAAAGAGTAAATGTTTTCTGAACCAATATTGTACTGACACAAAATACTAAACAGCCGATCATAAAAAACTCTAACTTTTTCTTTAGCAGATTGCCGATCCATTTTATCTTCTAAAGCTTTATTCCTGTACATGAAGTTCTTGTACCAATCGATGCCAGCCATTTTATTGTCAAACCAAGGCTTCGGAGTTTTCAAACCCAGCTTCTGACTGAATTCCGTCGCATATTTTCTGACTACCCTCACGCATAACCCGGGAAATATCTCCGCGTATTGTTTCAAGTATTTCGTTAGGAGAGTTTCCTGGTCTGCTGTATAAAAACTGTTCCGCGCATAACCGACTTTGACAGGAAAATTTGTGGTTTGACGCCGCTTCTTGTACCTTTGAAGAGTGACGTGTGTGATATCGAACATTTTGGCCGCTTGTCGTACGGACACCCCGTGGTTGACAATTTGGTCATATGCAGCTTCAAACTGTGCTATGTCATAGAGACCTCGTGTCGTCTTTCTCGGTCGTTTGTTCGCTGGCATCTAAAACATACATACGGTACATTTTAGTTATATCTCAACATTTTTGTGTATATTTTGTCTTTTTTTATTTGCAAGTAGCTTCCGTCCGCTACTTCGTCCGCGTGAAATTTCACCCTCCCCCATTCACCCCCTTAGGGGTGGAATTTCGAAAAACCCTTTCTTAGTGGATACCTACTCTTCACAAAGAACACACCCTCCAAATTTCATGTCTCTAGGACCAGCGGTTTAGGCTGTGCGTTGATGTATCAGTCAGTCAGTCAGGACTTTGAATTTTATATATATAGATGTGCGTTTTGTTTAAGCAGAATAAACAGTTTTTTTTCTTTCTTTTCTTTATTTGGCTGGGTTTTTGAAAGCCTCTCATAATCACACTGCAGGTCAAGTAGGCAGTTGCATCTCACGTGGTACAGAATCGCGTGACACTTTTTGTAAGAATGTATCGTTAATGTTGAAGTGATGTATTGTCAGATCACATGTTTGCTGCATTTACTGTTATGGCAGCTCCGTACAAATTTCCTGATAGGTTTGATAACGTGCATCGATTTCTACACACCCCTTTTGCTTCTCCAAGTTTAAATAACATCAAGTAAAGTCGGTAAAGGTTAGGTAGGTAAGGTAATGTTCGCTTCATTTGAACAATTCTATTGTGGCGGCATCAGTCAGAACACCCTGACGTCACACAAAATCCTGCATCGCGCAAGCAGAGTTTACCGCGCAACTAGCATATACATCATTATTTATAGTTTAAGCGAAACCTGAATATAGTTTGTTCAGAATAAGTAACTGAATCGATTCCAATAATTTTTACCCCATGTTATATTTTATCCCAAAACACGACACCTGTCTAGTCGGAGGACCCTCCCTTTTCTATGGAGGATGAGTGGACTTTACACCCAATTCCTCATAACTCTGAACAATAATTGTGCCGTGTTTTTGAAAATCAATATTCCCGAGTCCGAGAGTCCTGATTCACGCATATACCTATATATTACTAATCGAGTTGAAATAGTTTAAACTTTTAAAGGAAAACGTGTTTTAATTAAAAACAACTACTTCAAGTACTTGGAAAAATGTAAAAGATTTATCATTGTATTAAATAATGGACCATTGAATTGAAATAAAATGAAAATAAAAAAAGTTTTTAAAAACAAGCTTTTATTTATATAAAAACGTAACCTAAAGAAGAAAGAATAACGCGAACTAAAAAGAAAAAAAATAAATTTAAGTGACACTGTCATTTTAAAATATATATAAATTTTAAACGCTTGAGGTACTGTTATTGTGTAGTAGCCACCTGTGTGACTTTTATCTTCATTATAACTTTTTTTGTAAATTTTTCCCATGTTTTAATAGTTATTCTGCTATTCGGAACGGAGACAAATCCAACAAATCAAAGATCATAAAAAACGGACCCACCCGCCTTTCTTTTTTTTTTCGGATGGGAAATCATCAAATGACCCCTCCCGCTTTGGGTGGAGCGGAAGGGAGTGTCAGACTCTTACTGACTAAAACCCACCCGTGTTCCTTCCTTAGCCCTTTATGTTCTGGGCCAGCGGTAACCCTTTTGGACAATCCCGCTGACCCAGCAGGCTTCGGCCCTAAGGGGGCCCCTCCTCGATGCTGACATCTCTTTCTTGAGTTCTAAATGGTGTAACTAACCCGACATAGATTTACAACAAAAAAGAAGTACTCACCCGATCTCCCTCCCGTTCCTTCTTCTTCTCACTCTTTTTCTTCTTCTTCCCTTTCTCCGTCTCGTTCTCTTTTAGTTTAGAAAGCTGCACGTCTTCATCTGATGTTATATCATTGTCAACAGTAGGCATATCTTGGAAGTATGGGTCGTCAAAAGTTTCTTCTTTTAAAGCCACCTCTGGGAAGGACAAAGGGTTTTTATTTTAGTCGCGTTAGAACATTGGCGTATTGGATTTCGTCTAGGGGGCAGCCGTCCAGCTGAACTAACCACAGTCATTTAATGAGAGATCATAAATGAAGCCTCGTAATAAGTCATCATCTGCCTGCCTTTTCCCAACTATGTTGGGGTCAGCTTCCAGTCTAACCGGATGCAGCTGAATACCAGTATTTTACATGGAGCGACTGCCTCTCTGACCTCCACAACTCAGACACTGGGTAATACAATACTCCTTGGTAAGACTGGTTGTCAGACTTTCGTGCTTCTGACTACCCGTAACGACTGTCAAAGATCCACGAATGACAGCCGGGACCAACGGCTTAACGTGCTTTCCGAGGCACGGAGGGGTCTCAGTATGTAAAGATGGTCACCCATCCACAGACCAACCGCGGCAAGCGTAGCTTAACCGTAAACTAATAGAGTTATATGAAAACAATGGGGATGTTATCCGAGATCCACTCGGACGAAGCTGAGAGCAAAAGCTAGTCAACATCTGCCTGTCTTTTCCTAACTATGTTGGAGTTGGGGTTGGCTTCCAGTCTAACCGGATGCAGCTGAATACCAGTATTTTACATGAAGCGACTGCCTATCTGACCTCCACAACCCAGCTACTGGGTAATACGATACTAACGGCTTAACGTGCTTTCCGAGGCACGGGGGTATCGCACCGCCTGATCTCTCTCCGGTCGTGTCGGATTGCCGTCCCATCGGACAATGAGAGTGAGGGAAGAGGGAGTGCATCTGTGTCTGCGCGCACACTTGTGCACTATAATATCTCCCGCGCCGAAGGCTAGTCTCCGTTGAGATTGGCCGCCGTGGCCGAAATACGGTCTGGAGGACTTTTTTTTTATACGATACTCCTTGGTAAGACTGGTTGTCAGAATTTTGGGCTAACATATAAGACAAACTCACCAAAATACTTATCTTCAATCTCTTCCTCCTTTTTAACATCACCTGCTATCTCATCATCCTCCACTACTTCTACTTGTGGCCAACACTCGAAACACTCCACTCCTGTCCACTCCATATTGATGGTGGCGTGAGGGCCAAAGTCATCAGGAGACTCCAGGAATGTGTGCTGAAAATTCAAATACAAAATATTTTATTTAAACTAATTTATAAGTCTAAAGAAGAAGAAGCAAGAGACAGGAAAATGTGGAAAGACGGAAGGGAGGCCTTTGCCCTGCAGTGGGACATAACAGGGTTATAATAATAATAACATATTTTTAAATGTTTTTGAGAGCAGTGGTGACAAGTGGTAACGGCCGCGACTTACGAGTTGTAGGTCGTAGGTTCGAACCAAGACAGGCGCTTTACTTTGTGTAAATTATTTCATTACCACTGCTCTCAAAACGGTGAAGGAAAACATCGTGAGGAAACCGGCATGTCCTAGAACCAAAAATTCGAAGACATGTGACATCTGCACTGGGCCCGCGTGGTGGATTACGGCCCACTCCCTCTCACCGAGAGGAGGCCTGTATCCCAGCAGTGGGAACATTATAGGCTGATTATGTTATGTAAATGTTTTTATATTTTTTATACTAATATTTAAAAATATAATTTATATGTATTTGATTGAATAAAGGGAATAATAATGTAAGTCTAAAGTCTAAACTAATAAAAACCAACCAATTCCAACGATCTAGATATGGTACTTTGCTGTAAAAAATAGTACTTTGGTTAAACTTAATCAAATAATAACGAAAAACCGCTAGAAATGCGACGTTGCCAGCCCACGCGGGACGAACGCTCTTAAAATCGACTTTACGTTACTTCGCCGTCGCTGACTGTACTATAACTACTATACAGGGTGTTTGGCAGAACGTTGAACATACGAAAATGGTGATAGGTGGGGTCATCTGCTACTTGCTCAGCCCTATTATAATTTATTTGGCCCTGGCCACATAGATATTAAAAAAAAAATATTTAGTTTTTTTTTAAATCTTTAATGTTAGTAGATTCTTATAAAACTATTGCTTTATTCAGATGTTAGCTAGAAAAAAAGTTATGAGTCCTCAAACTTACAGAAAGATGTAAAAAATACTTTAAAATTTTTATTTTTTTTAAATATCCCCTCTGGATATTAAAAAAAATTAAAAAGCCAGGGCCAAATAAATTAGGGCTGAGTAAGTAGCAGATGACAGCACCTATCCACCATTTTCGTATGTTCAACATTCTGCCAAACACCCTGTCTGTTAACTTTAACTTACCTCCTTAGAGTACGAGATAAGAAAGTCGTAAGACTTTAGTATCTGTTCCTTGAAGTTGATAACAGATTTGACGCGCGCCAGGCACTCCCAACACACCTGGACTTCCAGACCATCTGGAACCTGGAAATGGACATTACAAGACAGCTTGAGCAACTGCGGTGATCAATGTTCGTGCCTTGTCTGTATGACTAGAGGCCTTTATTTATTGAATACTAGCAGCGCCCCGCGGTTTCACCCGCATAAGTGTCGATACCGTGGGAATGTCGGGATAAAAACTATCCAATGTCCTTCCCCGGGATGCAATCTATCTCTGGAGTTGGAGAATTGTTTGTGGACACAAGCCCTCAAGCACCTTGGATAGGAAGGGAAGGATATAAATTGGAGAGAAGTTGGCAGCCTTTGCCCAGCAGTGGGTCAATAATAGGCTGTTATAATGAATAGTGACCGCTGCCATCAATCGGGTACAAATCCTGACTTCAGGCGGTGACTGAGGAATTCCAAATAGACCTTGGGGATTGAACCGGCCTGTACTCAGCAGTCGCAAGACCAATGAGGCAGTCGAAAGAAAAAACACGAAAAAAAAAAAAACAATGTGCCTCCTAGCACAGGTATACTTTACTTAAAAGGAGGTCCCTACGTAAGATTTACTGTAAAAGTTGTACTTGTTACTGCAATAAACTTTTTGTATTTGTAATGTTTTGTTTTTCGTGATTTTTTGCCTAAAGCGTAAAAACGGGACCCTATTAGTAAGACTCCACTGTCCGTCTGTCTGTCTGTCACCAGGTTGTATCTCATGAACCGTGATACCTAGACAGTTGAAATTTTCACAGATGATGTATTTCTGTTGCCGCAATAACAACAAATACTAAAAACAGAATAAAATAAATATAACCCATACATCAAATGTTTTTTTTTTCGGCGTTTTTGCCTTGTGCCTAGTGGTATGGAACCCTTCCGTGTGCGAATCCGACTCGCACTTGGCAAGTTTTTGTAATTCTATGTTCTGCGTTCACTCCAACTCGTTATCCCATTTTTTTCTCTGACCGACCAATAATTATTTGTCACCTTATAAGCCAAAGAGTTAAAAAAAAAAAAAATATGCGTCAACAATGGCCGATCCAAGGATTTCTGTTCTATGTTTACATGACTTTTAACACGAAATATGAATTAAACTACATACTTGTATCATTGGAATTTACTTTCTATCCAAACTTAAGCATAGTTTATTAGGAAAATAGAAATAAAAGCATCACTTACATCGATATTTCCGAGCAAACGAAAACATTCTTTGATGAAGGGGTGGTAAGTCATTTGACGATTGTAGTTTAAACAGCCGACACATATCCCGTTAACATTATAGCCTTCAATGTTTATGTTAACTTCCTTCATTTTTAACGCACTTTATCACTTTTAAATTACAAAATATCTTTAGGAACAATTATTGAACAAAAGAAACTTCATCCCTTTCTTTCGGCCATTTTGGTGCTCGACCACAGTCATAGATAAAATACTACAAACCACAGTCTGCTGCCAGCTTCACTTTACGTTCCGGTCACTAATAAATAATCATGGAGATTCATTCTTTTTTCTTGGAAAAAGTATTCTGGAAACGGAAAACAACCAAAAATTCTGTAAAACAAGTTAACCTTGCTTTTCTATATATTTTATTTTTGCAGTTGTCTGGTTATTCAATCATTAATGTAATGGAATCTATAAAACAATTTTTTCATGAACTGGCGTATCAAAATAGCGTTCCAGCTCGAAATCAGCTATTTTACAATTTTCTAAGCATGAATGATGTTGGTTCGGCTTTGTCTTTTACTCTTATGGTTTCTATGTAAAACTAGTTCACATTAAAGGCTCCTACAAACAGGCGCGCCACGCGACGAGAATTTCGCGCTACACAAAGGCACCGCTCGTTGTGCGACTTGCTGTGCCTTTGTGTCGGTCGCGCGCGATTCGCGTCGCGTGTCGCACCTGTTTGTAGGAGCTTTAATGCTAAATATCTAAAAAAATTAACTTGGAGCATGTTTGCATTATCAATCAGTTTTATAAAAAAAAAACAAACCGTCAAACAATTTGTCAAATGTCATTGTCAATTTTTGCGTTTGCTCTCTCGATAATTGTTTACTTCTACGGTTTATTTTATCAAAAAATTACATTCCTTTAGAAAAATCAAATCAAAATGTTTCGTTCTTCCAAAGATTTAACGTTCGAAAAGAAAATGAAAGTAAAGAACAATGCAAACAGCCGTCATTGTTGTGAATTGTGCGGTCAGGGTCCATGGTCCTCCGAGGTGGACATTGATATTCATAGAAAAAATGTACACAAATGGGAGTTACTAAAAGCATTGAAAGATGAAAACATTTCAATGTGTTCTGTAAGTTATAAACTTCATTTTTTTACGTGTAGTTAATAGGGTTGATTTTGGGCGCATACTTTGCAAGGAAACACCCAGTCTGACCTCTTTAGAGACGTTATTTGCTAGAAATAATCTAGTCTCCACTGATGGCGGCCAATCAACCCAACTACCACCTTGCATACTGGCTAATATGTTTACTGACCAATTTTTTAATGCAGGTACCATTTTCAGAGTAAAACTTATAGAATGCTAACAAAACTTTTAGCTGCCTATGGCTTATTTTTAATTATTTTATTTTTGGATTGTTGTTTTCTTACTATTTGCTGTACTCTGGACGCTATTAACGCGTACAACTTTTTAACATCGTTCTCACATATAATTATAAATTCAACGTTAATGATGTAGGTAACTAATATTTTTGTTTTTAATATATTTTAAATATAATTTAAAAGAGTGTCCATGGAGTTTCTTGCCCATTCTTCTCCATAGGTACCTATGCTTTGGAATGGGCAACTAGCTTCATATTTTCTGACTGACCGAGTTCTTGACAATTCAAAAGTGCCTGTATGTGGTTTAATTGAAATAAATACTTTGATTTTGAGATTGAAATGGAAAATAATATTACTACTACTATAATATTACTACTTATGTGTGAAAGTAAAGTAAAGAGCAACTTGACTATTCTAAAAGCCAAACGGCTTTATTACAAAACTAGGTTTTTCTTTAGAACCAGCTTTAAACCATCGAGCCACTTTTAAATTTCGAATTATAATCCAACAAAGTTAAGTTCTTTTTACAAAAACTGACGTTAAACCCGAGTCTAAGTTGTCAATTTTGCATTAAGAACTTTATATTTGTCAGAATAAAGTTCAAAATACAGTAACTAGCTCAAAGGTTTAAGCTAGAACTAAAGTTAGATTTCGTTTTGTAATAAGACGGCTGGAGTTCATGTCTAAAAGAGTACTAACTTGGCTATAACCTGTTCCAAAAGTGTCAGATGAAAATGTAAAACCTGTTTATACCATAACCATAACCATAATCAGCCTATAATGTTCCCACTGCTGGGACACAGGCCTCCTCTCGGTGAGAGGGAGTGGGCCGTAATCCACCACGCGGGCCCAGTGTGGGTTGGTAGATGTCACATGTCTTCGAATTTTTTGGTTCTAGGACATGCCGGTTTCCTCACGATGTTTTCCTTCACCGTTTTGAGAGCAGTGGTGATGAAATAATTTAAAAATGTTTATTAAACCTGTTTATGCCAATATGTAATGTCTATTCAAACTTTTGTTTCAAATTAATATTATTTCAAGTTAAAAAAGGAAAAAACAGTGGGACACAAAATAGGCTAAAAAAAAAAACAAATATCAACTTTATTTCAATGTTAATTAAAGTTATAAAAATGTTTGAAGTTGTAGCGTAAACTGAACTAAGTATATTGTATAGCATAAAAAATTTACAGTTTTGGCAAATAAATCATGAATGCAGATTAGTACCACATAGAAACTGAGTGCTTTGATGTTAATAATTTCCTTTAGTGCATGGTTGTGTAAGCTTTTAAACTGTACTGTGTTTGTTTACACTTTCATCTGACACTTTTGAAACAGAGCATACTCAACGCACACACAACACTGTTTAAAAGTACTGCACACCTACATTGCACATTACAAGTAAGGTTGTGAAGGCTGCAACAATCCGCTGGATGTGAGAAGCACACAACTGGTCGAAGTCACGATGCTTGGGGAGGCCTGTGTCCAGCAGTGGAAGTCTTTCCGCTGAAATCATCATGATTATGACATGTAATAACAAACGCTCCGTTCCTTTCCAGATATGTCTACGAGTCCAGAAAGACAACAAAACGCTTGTTGAACACATATTAGTAAACCATTTATGCTGTCCTCCAAACGCGACCATGATAAACCGAGAAATATACATCTGTGATCACTGTCACCGTCTCTTTTTCAATAAACAGCTCCTCGTAACGCACATTTTCCACTGGCATACAAAAAAAACACCCGAGAATGCAAAAATGACAATGACATGCCCGGTGTGTTACAAAAGCATCCCTGCCAAATCTTCATGGTTCCATCTGTTATACCACGGTGCCTACAACGCAGGAACCTGTCCCGTTTGCCTGAAAACCTTGGAGAGTACCACCGAAATGCTAGAACATGTCAAACTCCATCCGAGTCTATTCCGATGTAACATATGCAACTACGAGACAACCAAGGAATGTTATTTTAATAACCATCTAGCGAAGCACAAGAAGATAATAGAAGGTGTAAACAACGATGATGCTTCAAGGTTTTTTTTGCCAGGGCAATTGCTGCCTTCTTTAAATAACCGTATGACCAATGTTTTTAAAGGCATCCCTTTAACCAATGAAGTGAGGGTCTGTATATTATGCCGGGCCTTGGTTTTTTCTGTGGAGGAGATGAACCAGCATATATTTGCGGCTCACGTGCCTGAAGTGAAGGAAAAGAGTAAAATGTATCAGTGTTTTTGCGGTGAAGAGTTCTTCAATAGTATACTGTTGAAACATCATATTTTTAAGATGAAGGGGAATCATGGCGTTTGGGGTGAGTTGGTATTTTTTTATTTTGCCAGCTTTTGCCCTGGGCTTTGCAGTATCCTAAAACTTATACTAAACGAACAGGTCATGGTCTATACAAGTGGAAAATGTCATCCAAATGAATGACTATTTCATGAAATCTTGACATTTGGGGATTACATGCTCTTAGAGAGTTGTGTTGATGACTTTAATGATTATAATTCTGTGAATACATATTTGTTACAACCGCGAATCATATTTTAATCAACATACAACTTAATACTGACCAGACAATTGCAAAAAACGTAAGAAAATTTGAATTTCGCGGGCCACCTTAGAGCTTCCCCCTTAACAGTTATATGTCCATTATGTTATCATTTTATGATTCTGCCAAAGTGGCCTTTTTAGGCCCCCTGCTGTCTGTTAAGATAGAAGAACCTAATTCTATGCAATAAATATAAAAACGATAAACCATTAAATTAAATTATTACACAAAAAATTACAAATAACATTAATTAATTTATTTATTTATTTATTAACACTTTATGCACAAGTAAAAGAAATACTGTACAAAGGCGGACTTAATGCCTGAGGCATTTTCTACCAGTCAACCTTAGGGTGATGCAGAGACAAAACATGGCAGGTGCAACAAAAGGGATAAATAGCTAGGAAATGACTATAAAATACAAGAATAAATACTAATACATAGATAGATACATACATACATATAAACAAAATCTTTGAGGAGAAACAAATTATCGGTAGAGGAGAAAACGAATCCAGCAAATCAGCGCTGAGATGTAACGGCCAACTTTTATTAATAAACTTTTAATTGCATTGTTGCTCAAAAATAGTTTGTTATTTCAGATGGTACAACACCAATCCCAAATGAAACAGATCGTGGGGAACAAGAAATTGTTAATGTGTACCAAGTATATGGAATGAGTGAGTATTTTATATACTTCTTATATTCTTACCCCTCCTTTTTTGAGGTTGGGAAATCATCAAATGACCCCTCCCGCTCTGGGTGGAGCGGAAGGGAGTGTCAGACTCTTACTGACTAAAACCCACCCGTGTTCCTTCCTTAGCCCTTCATGTTCCGGGCCAGCGGTAACCCTTTCGGACAATCCACCATTTCACTGGTGCTGACATCTCTTTGAGGCGCGCGTGGAACACGTACTACTGACGTCATCACGTCAACGCCGGCTGTCGCTGAAAACCAGCGCTGGGGCTCTGTCTTGTATAGGGTCTTAGCATTATGCTAAGCGATGGTCGTTTCGCGTAGAAGTGACGCATGTTTCCTCCCAAATAGTTTTTGTTTGTGTCTTTAGGGTTAAGACTCCACTGTCCGTCTGTCACCAGGCTGTATCTCATGAACCGTGACAGTTGAAATTTTCACAGATGATGTATTTCTGTTGCCGCTTAAACAGCAAATACTAAGAACAGAATAAAATAAATATTTAAGGGGGGCTCCCATACAACAAACTTGTTTTTTTCAGCGTTTGTGCCTACGGAACCCTTCGTGTGCGACTCGCACTTGGCCAGTTTTTTTTTATGCGTCATGTATGCGTCATGTTTGCCGAAAATAAACGTATTTTATTTCTTTACATAATAAAATAAATATTTCTTACTTTTTCAGGCGATCCATTGGCAATAGGTTTGAACGAAATAATAATAACAGAAATTTCGAACCACACCGCGGCAGAGGAGAATAACAGCTGCGATGACCAAGACATGACGGAGTTCCAAGTAATGGAGGCTTAATGCAGGACATTTTATTATTTACTAGCTGTTGCATTCGACTTCATCTGCCATCTGCGTTTTCTTTTGTATTCTATCTTTTTTTTGACAAATTTCCAGGATGAAAATTAGCCTAATGACTGTTCCAAAATTATCAGAAGGCAAATTAAAAACGTGATTAAGGGGGAAGCGCTCCCATCGGCAAAAAAAAAAAAAAAGAAAAAAAGGGGGAAGCGCTAAGATATCCCGCGAAATTCGAATTTTCTTGCGTTTTTGGCAATTTGCTGGGTACGTTGATTAAAATATGATTCGCGGCCGTAACAAATATGTATTTACAGAATTATCATTAGACTCAGTAATACAACTTGTTCATCATCATCATCATCATCATTTCAGCCGAAAGACGTCCACTGCTGGACATAGGCCTCCCCCAAGCACTTCCACTTCGACCGGTTCTGTGCTTCTCGCATCCAACGGGTTCCTGCGGCCTTCACAAGGTCGTCGGTCCACCTTGTGGGAGGCCTTCCAACGCTACGTCTTCCGGTACGCGGTCGCCACTCCAGAACCTTTCATACAACTTGTTATGTTAGTATAATCCTAAAAATAGTCATTCTTGGGGATTACTTGGTCTTAGAGAGTTGTGTTGATGACTTTGCTTTGACTTTGGTGGGCCGCGCAGCGCCGCGCGGCGTAGTAGACGCCACCTCACTGAATTGTGTACCTTTTAGTGTAATAGATAAGGTCTATAATTGTATTGCTATCTTGAAAAATGCGCGCCACGTCGCGTCGCGGTGTGAACTGACCCTAACGTAACCCTCCTCGGAAACGTCGATACACGACACCTTTCGGCAAAAAGTCCTCTTTTTTTTTTTTTTTTTATAAACGTTGCCCCACACTAGGAATTTCTCCTGTATTGTGGGTGCGTTTACAAACATTTAAACTCACATACACAAACAGCCAGACCCGGAACAACTACTTGTAGGTCATACAAATTTTTGTTCCGTGCGGGAATCGAACCCGCGACACGCAGCACAGCAGTCAATCGCTTAACCACTGCGCCAACCGTGCCGTGCCTCTTTCAGACAGGTCTGACAATAACAAACAACAACATAACACACTAACAGTAGCAGTGACTTTCGTTTTGACAGTTCAACAACATGCATTGCGTTATTCACGTTGTTGAGCAGACAATTTTTTTGAACATATGAAGCGATGGATTAGAAATATACTTCAAAATGATTCAGATTGAAAGTGTGTCAAACTCAAACTCAAACTCAAATCATTTATTTCAATTAAACCTTGTACAGGCACTTTTGAATTGTCAAAATTAAATAGTCTGTCAGTTAGTCAGAAAGTTGAAGCTAGTTGCCCATTCCAAAGCGTAGATCTCTATGGAGAAGAACGGGCAAGAAACTCCATGGACACTCTTTTAAATCAAGATATTACAAAATCCTGGGTACATTATTCTTGTTGCTTCTATATGTGAGAACAATGTAAAAAAGACAGAAATGAAGAAACAATTCAAGACATAAGATTAAAAATAAGCCTTGGCAGTTAAGAGATTTCGATTATGAATATAATTATGAATGTTATCGAGGCAAAAGGAGTATGTAAGGTTCGTAGCAGATGGTGTTCTGTAGTCTCTGCTTACCGCAACTGTATCATCGTGAGTCACTATCATCACCTGCCTGCCTTTTCCCAACTATGTTGGGGTCGGCTTCCAGTCTAACCGGATGCAGCTGAATACCAGTAGGGGAAGGTGGGGCATAACGGGGACGCTAAGGAAATCTGTCAATAAAACTATGTTAAATTATACTTTTAACAATTTATTATTTTTTATAGCACTTTTATTTTATTAATCTACTATTTGGTATGTTTTTGGCACAATAATCAAGTAATCAACTTAAAAAACGTATTGTTTTTATAACTGTCAAAAAACCCCATTATGCGCCGGGGTAGGGGCAATATGGGGTACCTAAAATGGGGCAATATGGGGTACGTCTATAATAATTACTTAGACTCGCAGTGTAGGCAGATGTGTATTTCTTCGGCATCGTCGTCATCGACACCGGCACAGGCATTATGTGACCAACGTCCACAAAGCTGGCAACCTACCCAACCCTCTGCAGATTTGAGGTATGTGTTGTTAGTGTCTTCACAATAGAGGCATAAAGCATCCTCGTCTTCATTTTCTTCATGGGGTTTGGTTTTTTGCTTTTTAGTTTTTTTGAGTCGAATAACATTTGGATTAGAACACTTTCTAGATAGTTTAATTTGTTCCAGCTCATTTTTATGCCCCATGCTGCCCCATATCTACGTCCCCGTCACGCCCCAAGGTCTGATTTAATACAAGTATTTTTTTTTTCGAAAACCATGATTGTAACACAAGTTTCAATCGGATTAGATCCAGTACCGATAACTGGAGATTTGCACAAAAAAATATAAATAAAATACACTCAATATTAACCTTTTCAATTTGTTTAAAGTGACACCAGAAAATTACATCGAACTGCGCGTAAAAACTATTGTGGTCGTCAAAATGAACACGTGCACTCTAGCGCTCGGTCACTTCCGCATTGAGCATTGATACAAAATGGCCGTTTGTTAATAAATACAGGACATCGTTAGCATGTCTGCGTATGCGTAAGTGTGGGTGGCCCCGTCTTACCCCACGTCCCCGTTACGCCCCACCTTCCCCTATTTTACATGAAGCGACTGCCTATCAGACCTCCACAACCCAGTTACTGAGTAACACAATACCCCTTAGTAAGACTGGTTGTCAGACTTTCGGGCTTCTGACTACCCGTAACGACTGTCAAAGATCTACGAATGACAGCCGGGACCAACGGCTTAACGTGCTTTCCGAGGCAGGGAGGGATCACGGTATGTAAAGATGGTCACCCATCCACAGACCAACCTGATCGATCGACCTGTGCGGCTGTTATTATTTAGCCACGGGCCCCTCTAGTGAGACACCTGTATCAATCATTAATTATATATTTTTAATTAAGTAAGTAGATATTGCTTAGTGCATTATAAGTAATCAAAGGCAGATGTTATTATGATATAATATAGTATATTTTGTATAATATCACGACGCGACGAGCGCTTTACTTGTGGTAACCAAGTGTACTCTACAGCACATCAAGCTACCCGAAACTCGAATTTTCTCAATCAACTTTGAACCTAATGCTTTAGCGATAAAGTTAAAAATCTATTAAAGAAAGGACAATGCTCATGGATGTATGGAATCCCGTACCATGCTGCATCAAAGTCAAACTTTATTTTTTATAGATTTTACTTATCATATTAACTCCTACAAAAGTTATTTTTGTAAACAAAACCCGGGTATCGGAGATTTTGAAAAAAATCTAAATAACCTAAAAACTAGGTAAGTACTTAATATATTTTGTTTGACACGAACGGCCATTATTGCTCTAAAAACAGCCTATTCTATTCTAGTTATTTTTAATTAATTTAGAATCTACAAAGTATAATTTTTTACATGTTTCTTGTAAGACATCATAGCACTTTCAAAATTCAACGTCATGTAAAGGGAATAAAACAATATCAACACTTTTTTACCTTTAATTAAATTCCCTGTTCAAAAATCAAATCCCCGACGCGTAATGTTGTTGTCGTAAAAAATTATGAAAATAACTAGCTGTGCCCCGCGGTTTTACCTGCGTAAATATCGATCCCGTGGGAATATCGGGATAAAAAGTAGCCTATATGTTAATCCAGGGTGTCAGCTACCTCCATACCAAATTTTAGCAAAATTGGTCCAGCCATTTTAGCGTGAAGAAGTAACAAACATATAAACACACACACACCCCCACACACACACTCACAAACTTTCGTCTATAAAATATTAGTGTGATTACTACAATATTTTGATCTTGATGCATGAGACTTTTTGGTACATCTTTTGGTCATTCTGATTTGACAGATTGTAGTAGCTTGATGCCCTGGCGTCTCGTCTGTACAAACACGGTGTGAATGTGTGTGTAAGCGCAGGAGCTCTTGGTACTGCCCGGGCGTCCGTGACAATAGCGAAGTCGGAAGTGTGTGTGTTAGTGTGCTGACGTCTACTCGTCTTTACGCACACATTCACAAAAGTCGGTCACAAAAGACCACCTCAGACATCGATCTACATGGTCTTCATATAACCTGACCAAGATTATGTCTGGACTTTAAAAGAGACTGTGACCTCTGAGTTTGTTTCGGCATTTCTTCTCAGAGTAGTCAGATAGGAAACGCCGACCTCATCTAGTTTTAAAAAATATGATTGACGTGTAAAAGTGTTTGTACAAACCTACTTACAAAAATAAAATCATTTATCACAGAGTGTTTGTACACTTGGTTACCACAAGTAAAACGCGCGTCGCTTCGTGTGATATAAATAATGGCGCCGATTCTGTTGTTCACAAACTAAACTACTTAAATTTAAGTTCATGCATCTTTTTCTTTCTATTTCATTAAGAAAAGGACAGAAGATAAATATTAGTTTAGTCCTGTCAAATTAGTCAGCGCCTGACGTAAATTGACGTATTTTTAATAAGCAATTTTTTAATCTCGTCTAAATTGTCTATGGAGTATCTTAATTTGACAGGACTAAACTAATATTTATCTTCTGTCCTTTTCTTAATGAAATAGAAAGAAAAAGATGCCTGAACTTAAATTTAGTTTAGTTTGTGAACAACAGAATCGGCGCCAATGTAGCTGATTATTATAGTTAATATTGACACAACATGTAAATACATATTATATTTTATTGTATAATTAATATACGCCATTTTTGTAGCAAACTTGTGTTTCATTTTCTGTGTCTGTCGGTACTTACCAATTTTGTTTTTTTTTTCGGGTGGAAACCTTCAAATGGCACCCGACCTCCGGGGAGGGAGGTCGGGGAGTGTGGGATTTTTACCTCTCTAAAACCACCCCGGTGATCACCATCAGTACATAGGGGTGGTCCCGGTTCTTCTTAAAATATCAATTCCGGAACCCCCCCGTGCAACGCCTGTAAGGCACATCCTTGGGGAAACTAGACGTTATACTGACGTCACGCAAAATCCTGCATCTCGCAAGCAGAGTTTACCGCGCAACTAGCATTATACAACGGCCCGACATGGTTTTTATAAATAGTAGCTATTAAAAAGTTTTGAGCCAATAAAGATTCGTTTTTCTTGCTACTTTTAACGTAAGTTTGGGTGTAAATAAGTACCTAGCTAATAAAAGAACTGTAAATTGTAAAATCTTCAAACCAAAGTGCGTACCGACAAAGCTCAGTTATCGAAGAGTTCAATTAACTTTATTTGAAATGTATTTATGCAGTGGTTTTTAAAAAAAAGTTGATTTTCCAAAGCACTTTTCGAAATTTTTTACGCGCCTTTCAGTTCGGAACGGTGTTTTTGTGCGTGAGAACTAGACGCTGTGCGTGTAGACTAGCGTCTAACTGCTCATCACTGATACTAGCTCTGTCGGACACGAAGCCAGAGACAGCGTGCTTTTTGACCATGACCACTAGTGATTTTGCTGGCAACTAATTTACTCTTAACAAGAGACGTTAGTGACATGGTTTGCACGTACATAGTAAGATTTCGCGGGGAATAATACAGAATTTGGAATTGGGGCCCAGGTGCGTTGAAATGAAACAAAATTAAAAAACTAAAATAGTTTAATGTACAAATCGACTTAGTTCCTTACTCTGGTCTGCTCTTCTCTCGTCACCCGAAGAGCAAAGATCCCTTATTCGCTAAAATAAAAAATGATACATTACAAAATTGACAGCGTTGTGTCGTAACAATATGAGCGAATGGTTGATTGGCGCTGATTCTGTTGTTCACAAACTAAACTAAATTTAAGTTCATGCACTATTTATCTTCTGTCCTTGTCTTAATTAAATAGAAAGAAAAAGATGCCTGAACTTAAATCTAGTTTAGTTTGTGAACAACAGAATCGGCGCTATTGTCCATTGTTTTAAGAAATGGAAGGCGTTGAACGAGAATCGATCGTGCGGAGTAATTGCGTAACACACTAACGGTTTTCATTTTGACAGTTCAACAACATGCATTGCGTTATTTATGTTGTTGAGCTGACACATTTTTCGAACATATGAAGCAATGGATTACTAATTTCCTTCAAAATTATCCAGATTGTGATTGATAGTGTGTTACGCAATGGGCTATTTGACAATGTAAAAAATAAGGTCATAATTATTGACACTCGTATAGATTATAGCTTTTAAAATCGATTTGCATTAATTTTACTACAAAACAATGATAACAATTTATAAGAAAAAACTTCATCTTTTTAAATCTGGCGCCACGTAATCGAAAACGGTCTGGATTGGCTGAACTTAAGATGACGTCATGATTTAGTATGAACAGATGACTTTTGTCTACTCGACCGTTTCAACGTTTGTTTACGTGAATCGTGACGTCACGACGCCATATTGTTAAAGATAGCGTTTTGGCGGCTTATTTAAACAGTACATTTTTATTTACTATTTTTTAAAAGAAATACATTATGCAATTTGAAGTAATAGGTTTTTCTCGTTAGACACCATTAAATAATCTGAGATGTTTATCAGAAACCAGTCAAATAGCCTATTATAGGGTGTTGTGCGTATTATTCGCCCCGATTTTTAACGCACCTTACCACAAGTAAACTAGTTACTGTAGTTATACGTAAAGTTACTTGTGGTAAACCAAAGTGGAAGAGGAGAAAACACTATATTGCTAATTACCTGCGATGTTAGCCGCTTTTCCAGTCAAATCTTGAGCTGTACCTGAAATCAAAATAATAGTTTTGTAGGGTTCCGAACCGAAGAGAGCCGCGGGGTGATTGCGTAACACTACAAGTATCGATGACTTTCATTTTGACAGTTTATAGAGATGTGGGGAACAGGGTGTAAAGTTCACTCATACTCTATAGAAAAGGGAGGATCCTCCGACCACGTTGTGTCTGGCGGGCGACTGCCCAATGGTTCATGTCGGGCCGTTGTATCTATGAGTTGCACGGTAAACTCTGCTTGCGAGATGCAGGATTTTGCGTGACCTCAGTATGACGCGTTGTACGCATGTGGGCGTTGTAGATACCGCTACAAGTTCAGCAACATTCATTGCGTTATTTATGTTGTTGAGCTGACAAATTTTTCGAACATATGAAGCAATGGATTAGCAACATCCTTTAAAATGATTCAGATTGTGATTAATAGTGTGTTACGCAAATAAGCCGGTTGTACGTTTCCGTGGGATTTATTTATTTTCTAGCTGCGCCCCGCGGTTTTACCCGCGTAAATGTCTATCCCGTGGGAATATCGGGATAAAAAGTAACCTATATGTTAATCCAGGGTGTCAGCTACCTCCATTCAAAATTTTATTAAAATTGGTCCAGCCGTTTGAGCGTGAAGAAGTAACAAACATATAAACACACACAATTTTTCGCCTTTATAATATTAGTGTGATGTGATGACATCCACGTGGGAGGAGGCGGTAGGATAATGCTAGTTATGGTATACGACGATTACCTGCGATGTTCTTCGCTGCTCCAGCCACACCTTGAACGCCACCACCTGTAAGTTAACGGAAATCATAGTTTTGAATCTGATTAGGTAGGTATACCTAGTCGACGTCGTAATTATTTTGCCGCCTTATGGTTGAATGTCACTTGCACGTCATTATTAAGAAAAAAAAAATATCTGGCTGATTTTTCCAACGCCAGATAATTTTCCCCGAGGAATAATTTTGAATTTTTGACAGTCGATTTTTTTTTATGCGTCATGTTTGCCGCAAGTAGGTAAACGTATTTTCTTTCTTTAGTTCTTCCCTACAAAATCTGTCACACGTCAATTTTATTCCACGAATAAATAATATCTGTCAATTGAGAAATCAGTCAAAATCTATCTCGGCTGGTCCAGAAATTCAAGGTCTCTGTGGAACGAGCTTTGCTTGGAGTCTCTCTGAAGGATATAATCCGGAATGAGGTGATCTGGCAGAGGATCAAAGTTGTCGACATAGCTCAAAGAATAAGCAAGCTGAAGTGGCATCGGGCCGGCCAATTTAGCCGTAGAACCGATGACCGTTGGAGTAGACGTGTTCTTGAGTAAAGACCGCGAACCGGCAAACGTAAGGTAGGACGCCCTCAGGTTAGGTGGAGCGATGATCTTCGCAGGGTGGCTGGTAGCAGCTGGATGATAGCTGCCGGGAATCGAGCTGAATGGTGTGCAACTAGAGATGCCTATGTCCAGCAGTGGACTGTTGTAGGCAGATGATGAAACAGGCAAAATGTGGACGGTGCATAAACCACAAAAACTTTTAACCTTTTGACCGCCACAGTCATGTTTATGTAGATCATGACAAACCAAAATGTGCCCAGCGCGCCACGGTTCGACTGCATGACAGACTTTGACGTCGAGGGCACGTTTTTGATTTTTTGGTGTCTATCTGGTTGGACAGTTGGTCGAAAGAACTATGACCAAATCGTCATCATCATTTCTGCCCAGACAATGATGGAGCTATCTCCATCATATGCCTTAGATGAGCGGTGTAATTGAGTAACACACTTGCAGTAGCAATGGCTTTAATTTTGACAGTGACATTGATGAATTTTTTTTTAAAACAATGACATTTGCTTACTTTGTAAAGTATTATATTATTTTTTCATTGTGAATGTGAAGACGATGTGGGTCATTTTACATATATATATATTTTTATTATTCTCTCCGTTCTGTTAGTTTTTTTTTCCATAGTCTGGCAGTTTGAGTAATTTATGTGGCCTACCCAAATGTCCTTTCTTTGGTATTGTTCGTCGAATCGTTGAGCTCTTTAAGTCTTGAGTTGAGCTGCACGATTTTTGACAAATGCGTGCACTGACTGGACAGGTCCTCTCAATCTGTGTGGTTCTTTCCTCAAAAGACCACCTCAGACATCGATCTACATGGTCTTCATATAACCTGACCAAGATTATGTCTGGACTTTAAAAGAGACTGTGACCTCTGAGTTTGTTTCGGCCTTTCTTCTCAGAGTAGTCAGATAGGAAACGCCGACTTCATCTAGTTTAAAAAAAAACCATGATTGACGTGTAAAAGTGTTTGTACAAACCTACTTACAAAAAATAAAATCATTTCATTTCATTTATTACGTTATTTAGGTGGTTGAGCAGACAAATTTTTCGAGCATATGAAGCAATGGATTAGCAATATGCTTAAAAGATTCAGATTGTGATGTTACGCAATTAGGGTTTTGTCCTGTGCTCTCGCATATTCGCGGTATTTTTTTATATGACACATTCAATTCAAAAACAGTATTTTTAAAGCGAGATCGAAAAAATGACGACGCAACAATCGGACAATAATTTAATAATATTTTGCCTGACCTAGGGATCGAACCCAGAAGACCATAGACCAACGATAGAGTCACTTAGATAAGAAAATGAAAATTAGAATTACCTGATGTTAGAGCTGCAGATACCGTTTTCGTAACGCCACCAGTTGAGGGTGTGGTGACTCCACCAGGAAGAGTTATACTACTAGCTGACGGAGTGGTAATTCCTCCTGGAGGTGACGGAGTGGTAATTCCTCCTGGAGGTGTTAAGCCACTAGCTGACGGAGTGGTAATTCCTCCTGGAGGTGTTGAGCCACTAGCTGAAGGAGTGGTAATTCCTCCTGGAGGTGTTGAGCCACTAGCTGAAGGAGTGGTAATTCCTCCTGGAGGTGTTGAGCCACTAGCTGACGGAGTGGTAATTCCTCCTGGAGGTGTTGAGCCATTAGCTGACGGAGTGGTAATTCCTCCTAGAGGTGACGGAGTAGTAATTCCTCCTGGAGGTGTTGAACCACTAGCTGACGGAGTAGTAATTCCTCCTGGAGGTGTTGAGCCACTAGCTGACGGAGTGGTAATTCCTCCTAGAGGTGTTGAGCCACTAGCTGACGGAGTGGTAAATCCTCCTAGAGGTGACGGAGTAGTAATTCCTCCTGGAGGTGTTGAGCCACTAGCTGACGGAGTGGTAATTCCTCCTGGAGGTGTTGAGCCACTGGCTGACGGAGTGGTAATTCCTCCATGAGATGTTGAGCCACTAGCTGACGGAGTGGTAATTCCTCCTGGAGTTGACGGAGTAGTAATTCCTCCTGGAGGTGTTGAGCCACTAGCTGACGGAGTGGTAATTCCTCCTGGAGGTGTTGAGGCACTAGCTGATGGAGTGGTAATTCCTCCTGGAGGTGTTGATCCACTAGCTGACGGAGTGGTAATTCCTCCTGGAAGTGTTGAACCACTCACTGAGGGTGTGGTTACTCCACCAGCTGAGGGTGTGGTTACTCCACCAGTGGAGGGTGTGGTTACTCCACCAGCGGAAGGTGTGGTTATTCCTCCTGGATAAGTTGAATCAGTCATTGAAGGTGTAGTTAAACCTCCGGGAAGCGTTACGCTGGTTGATGGTGGGGAAACACCACCTGGTGGGGTAGTGCCACCAGCTGAAGGTGTGGTTACTCCACCACTTGGAGTCGAAGCTCCAAGAAGTGAAGGATATTTTGGGGTAGTAACACTTGCAGGAATGGAAATTCTTTTAGCTGGAGGAGTGACTCTAGGAACTGATGGTGGGGTTAACCCAGAAGGAGTAGTAACGGATAAAGATGGCGTAGTCACACTAGCTGAAGGAGAACTTAAGTTTGCAGTGGACGCACCTGGAGTTGACAACCCAATAGAAGACGTACTAGGTCCTGCATGAGTACTTACACTAGGAATCGGTGTCCCAGCAGATGAAGTAGAAGCTCCGTTAGCAGTAGAACCTTCAGCGTATGGAGTGGTACCAGAAATTGAAGGAGGAGTCGCAATTACCCCTGAACTTGGTAAGAATGGGAAACTTGGGAGCTTAGGAAAACCAGGAAGAAATGGGGCCTTCCGACCAAGAGATGGACTTAATTCCCCTTTTGCAGCTGACTTAGCACTTACTGCCCCTTTATCAGATGACTTTGAAGTAGGAGCTAAACCGGGAAATATATCAGGTAAACCAAACGAGCCATGGGTTTCAGATTTAGGAGGATTCAACATAGCATTTGCCACTTCTATGGCTGGTGCAGCTATAGCATTAATAACGTCTACTGGATCAATAATAGGAATGATAGGAGTCGGTTTTTTGGTTCTATGCCTTACTAGTTTTTTAGTTGGATTCCGTTTTTTAGATAATTGTGCAGCCGGTCTTTTTATTACATGTGCAATCGGTCTTTTGGCGGGAGTTGCTAGCTTCGGGAAGAAATCTACTACTTCATCGTTAAGGGATAAGTCTGTAAAAAAAATATGCATTTTAGAAATATTTACATTGTATTTTCATGAATGAATTATTTATTAATTTAGGTTACTTAAATACTTACTGAAGTCAAACAAATTGGCGTGACATATGCAAAACTGAAACAACAAAAAAAAAGAATTAGTTCTTCTACCAGCTATTGCATGAAGTTAAAATACCGTTAGTTTTTTAAAAGTAATTCGTTATCCTCATCCAGAGCCCGACTTCACTCACTGATGGCAGTGACCGATTAGCCCATAAGCAAATTAAGCAATTGCTTAGGGCATCAGTAGGTACGTCTCGGGGGGCACCATAAATAAGGCAGAAACAGCACCGAAACAGTATTTGCTAGCACATGTAAGGCAAGGCTGTTTATCAGCAAGATATTACAAGATCCAAAAGTCACTCTAGAGTGACGACGACGATCAGATCAGATCGGCGCACATCTCTATGTGCGCCAATCTTTACAAATCGCTCGTCGATGTTTTGGAAAAATACGAGGCGGCTAGTGGATAGGAGGGCCTACAGGCGTGGATTGCTTAGGGCATCAAGTAGTCATAAGCCGGCACTGTGATGGGGAAAGAACTGTCTTGTGCCAATTCCCACGCTCGCGGTACAGCGCCTGTCATCCAGCGGTAATTTCGTAACGTCACAACAACAACAGCTTCAATCTTCATCTGCCTACCTTTTTCCCAATTATGTTGGAAGTTGACTTCCGGATGCGGGTGAATACCATTATTTTACACAGAACGACTGCCTATCTGACCTTCACAACCCAGTTACTGGGTAACACAATACCTCTTGGTAAGATTGTTTGTCTGTTTTTCAGGCTACCAAGGGGTATCGTATTTCCCAGTGACTGGGTTGTGGAGGTCAGATAGGCAGTCGCTCCATGTAAAATACTGGTATTTAGCTGCTGCCGGTTAGACTGGAAGCCGACCCCAACGTAGTTGAGGAAAAGCTAGGCAGATGAATATTATTTATAGCACTTGTACAGACACCAGCTACTACAATCTGTCAAATTTCTTTGATAGATTTTCAACTTTATTGCTACAGCAAGTTCAAAGTTGATTGGGAAAATTGATGTGCTGGCGTCTGTACTTAGGTACTATTATTACTTACTTAGGGCTGATTTTTCAATCGACAGATAATTTTTATTCGTGATGGAATAAAACTGACGTCTGACAAATTTTGATTTTGCATGGAAGAACTGTCAAAAATTTAAAATTTTTCCTCGGATAGAACTATCTGGCGTTGGAAAAATCAGTACCTACCCCATAAGGGCTGATTTTTCAATCATCTGATACCTTTATTCGAGACATAATTTTGAAATTTTGACAGTTGTTTCATACAAAAACTGTCAAACGCGTAGACAGAGTAAAGTATAGACTGCTGCATATCTTCTTTTTCATTTGCACAAGAAAAAGAGAAATATAATAACGTCACTAGCAAAGAAAAGAGACAGAGTAAGAATATTTCTGTCCCTTACTGCGTGTCGGCTAAGCACATCAATGTGCACAACAAGTTTGACGTTTATTTGATTTGGTTTTGGTTTTGTTGACACCACTTCAGTTTATTTTTAAAAGTCTTTCTAGTACAACACATATTTTCATAGATGCAACCCTGTGATGGCCTTCCGTAAAGTAACCAGCTCTGAAAAGCGTTCCTCGCGATTTCGTGAAGTGGTTTAATATTGTATTTATGAATGAAATAATAAAAACTACACCACGATTAAACGGAAAATAAGATCTTTTTCGTGCATAATTCACTAATAGTACATTTGCGCAACTGTGAAAATGGTAAGGTGCAGTAAGCTGTAAAAATGATAAGTAGTAGGTACCTATGATGAAGATTGCCGGAATTTTTTGTCCCTTTCGGTGACACGGATACCATGAGTCTATAGATTACTCTGTCTACGGTCAAACGTCAATTTTATTCCCCGAATAAAAGATCTAGCGATGGAAAAGTCAGCCCTTAATTAAATTAAATTATAAAAACTCACCAAACACAATAATATAATCACACGCGCCATTGTCACCGCTTATCGAGTTAACTAACGTTAATTTACAAAATTAATCATTAATTTAATATCACTTATATATACTTAAGCCAAATGTTCAAATAACGTTGTTAAATTGTTTGAAATTCCAACTGCTTTAGTTTGAACAGATGTTTTTAACGAAAATATTGTAGGTTTTCAATGATATGGTTTTCGGCCATGAAAACTACGTTATGGAGGATTTAGGCCGCTTTCACATTAGGTTAGCAATGCTATAGTAGCGCGGCAGAAGAAAATGCCTTCACATCATAAGGCTCATATCACACCGAGATGGAAGCGAAGCGGAACGCAGTTTCAGTGTCGTATGAATTTTAACTTTATTTTCATTACTATAATACTTATTATCGCATGAGAAACTTGAGTCATCGGAGCGGACGCGGCGCCGCGGGCGGCCGCGCGACCTTTCAAGTTTCTGAAGCGATACTATGTATTATATTAATGAAGATAAAGTTTAAAATCATATGACACTGAAACTGCTCGCCGCTTCGCTTCCATCTCGGTGTGACAGCATCGCTACTAACGTGTGTTAGTCGCATTTGCAACGCGCTACAGCATCGCGACTGTATCGATGCAAACGCGCGACCGTGTCGGACGACATCGGGGAGAGAACGGAGGGAGGAAGGGTGGCGCGTGAGTGGAGATGTGGAGAACCGAGCACTACTGAATCGCGACAGAAGCGCGACAGTATCGAGTTCGCATCGCGACTGAGAATCGTGGTGTGGGCGAGGGCAAACAGCTAGCGACCGCATCGCGACTGTATCGATGCGAACGCGCGACAGCATCGCTACTGCATCGCTACAAAAAGTCGCCGTGGGCGAGGGGCCTAAGAACAGCCGCGCGGTAGCAGCGCGGCTGCCGCGCCGCAGTTTAGGCGCTATCTCCACGGGCGAGAGAATCGCGGTGATAGTCTCGCCGTGCCATCAAATTTTCGCCGCAATGATATCGCCGTGTGGAGACACTTTCTATGAGTGTATAGAAATACGTGGCGCCACGATAATTTCGCCGCGATTCTCTCGCTCGTGGAGACGGCCCCTTAGCGCTCTTACGCACTAGCAGTTAACCGCGGGGGCGGCTAACCGCGCGGCTAGCCGCTTTTCCAGTTTAATATGCAACCGCTTATGATTGTACGCACTAAATCGCTGTATAATCATAAGCGGTTGTACAGACGCCAGCAGGTCAACCTACCCGAAACTATCAGATTTTCCCAATCAACCTTGAACCTTATGCTTTAGCAATAAAGTCGAAAATCTATTAAAGAAATCTGACAGATTGTAGTAACTTGATGAGCTGGCGTCTGTATATTAAACTGGAAAAGCGGCTAGCCGCGCGGTGCGTAAGAGCGCTTAGAGTGTATAGAAATACGTGGCGCGACGATAATATCGCCGCGATTCTCTCGCACGTGCAGACGTCCCCTTAGATCAGTGTGGCGCATTCATTTAAAAAAACTGGCCAAGTGCGAGTGGACTCGCACACGAAGGGTTCCGTACCACATGGCAAAAACGCCGAAAAAAAACACGTTAGTTGTATGGGAGCCCCCCTTAATTATTTATTTTATTCTGTTTTTAGTATTACCAACCCGCACTGGGCCCGCGTGGTGGATTACGGCCCACTCCCTCTCACCGAGAGGAGGCCTGTGTCCCAGCAGTGGGAACATTATAAGCTGATTTTATGGTGGTTTTTACTATTTGTTGTTATAGCGGCAACAGAAATACATCATCTGTGAAAATTTCAACTGTCTAGCTATCGCGGTTCATGAGATACAGCCTGGTGACAGACATACAGACGGACAGTGGAGTAATAGGGTCCCGTTTTTACCCTTTGGGTACGGAACCCTAAAAATGGATTGCAACGGGCTCATTGCCGACTGAGAGCACGCAGCGGCCCCGCACACGGACCTGCATAGTTCTGTTAATCGCTGCTTTTAAAGCCTCAAAAGAAACTGAAAAATATTCACGATTTTCTGACGTACGGGACAATGCCCAATAATAATATTTAATATTATAAGTGTATGTATGTTAACGTCATTCATCCAATACAGTTCGCGTCAAATAACTGCCGCTCCGAAGTTAGGCTTTTCGCTAGCCGCGCATGCGCATAATCAGCCTATAATGTTCCCACTGCTGGGACACAGGCCTCCTCCACGGTGAGAGGGAGCGGGCCGTAATCCACCACGCGGGCTACGGGTTGGTGGATGCCACATGTCTTCGAATTTTTGGTTCTAGGACATGCCGGTTTCCTTACGATGTTTTCCTTCACCGTTTTGAGAGCAGTGGCGATGAAATAATTTACACAAAGTAAAGCGCCTGTCTGGGTTCGAACCTACTACCTACAACTCGTAAGTCGCGGCCGTTACCACTGGGCCACCACTGCATGCGCGCTGCTGTTTTATTAACCGACTTCAAAAAGGAGGAGGTTCTCAATTCGTCGGTAACTTTTTTTTTTTTTATTGGATTATTTACTGCGCAGTGATTTGTTGCCTACTTCAGAGCGGCAAAGATGGCGCGAACTGTACCTACATAATAATTTTAACTTAGATAGGTTAGGTAGGTCTTAACTTAAGCAGACGAAGTAGCGGCCAACAAGTAGGGCGACATCGCAACTGAGACGGGCCGCGATGTCTTATGGGAGGCATCGCGGCTGAGGGTTGGACTTTGGAGGCCGCGCGGCGGGATCGGAGTGCCGGTATTGTGGTGCGCCGCTCTCCCTACCTTCCGCGGCCTTGACGGGGTCGCCACCGTCTGATGGCGGACGCGGTGGGGCCGCAGGGCAAGAGGAGTGTTGGTATGACGTGGGCCGCTCTCCCTATCCTCAGCGAGCGGCCGCAAATTGGCAGGCGGCGGGGCCAATGACCTGACCCGTCGCAGGGAGACCGGGTAACCAGACACGGGATCGTCTGGCGCCCATGTGCTGGTTTAGTCCCTGGGGTGGTCAGGGCGTGCTGTGTTCTGGTTCGCCGGTGATGGGAAGTACTCCCCAGAGGAGGGTCCGGTGCCGGACAGCCGCAGCGGGTTTACGGATGAGTGCTAACGCGTGCCCGTGTTCCCGCCGTAAGCGGCAGAGGAGGACACTGTGCGAGTTTTAGTGGGTTAAAGTCCCACATAACTGCAAGTAGTAGTGCAAAATGCATGAGCATTTCTCCAGGTTATAAAAAAAGGTAGGTCTTAACTTCGAGAAAGAGTTCAATCATCGAATCCGACTCGGCTGGGCAGCGTTCGGGAAGCTACGCAATATCTTCTCGTCCCACATACCGCAGTGTCTCAAGACGAAAGTCTTTGACCAGTGCGTGTAGCCAGTGACTACTTATGGCACTGAAACGTGGTCGCTCACAATGGGCCTTATAAGAAGGCTAAAAGTCACCCAAAGAGCAATGGAGAGGGCTATGCTTGGAGTTTCCCTGCGTGATCGAATCAGAAATGAGGAGATCTGCAGGAGAGCCAAGGTAACCAACATAGCCCAAAGAATTGCAAAACAGATGGCCGATAGGGCCGAAAGGTTCTGGAGTGGCGACCGTGCCCCGGAAGACGTAGCGTTGGAAGGCATCCCACATGGTGGTCCGACGACCTTGTTAAGGCCGCAGGAACCCGTTGGATGCGAGCAGCACAGAACCGGTCGAAGTGGAGGTGCTTGGGGGAGGCCTATGTCCAGCAGAGGACGTCTTTCAGCTGAAATGATGATGATGACGTACATAATAACATGTGGGTAGGTTTTTCCTGTTTTGATTCTAAATGTGGTGGGGGAAGATCAAAGAAACGATGATTGGGCTGCGCGAAAGATTTTATCACTAATTTATATCAGTGTCCTATAAAAAGCAAAAAATTAAATGCACAACACTACGTCAATGCAGACGCACGGGCACCGCCATATACTAAAGTAAGTATATAGACTCATGGTGCGCACGCGCCTCCGCCACCGCCGCGCCGCGCCCGCTGACTTCGTGTCCGCAGCCTTACAGTGGCAATGGCTTTCATTTTGACAGGGCCTCAAGTCTGCTATTTAATACAGAATAGTCTATCATTGATTTCATAATTGTGGATTTTGACAAGTTTGGTAATCTACTAATAATGGCGTCATTATGACTTTCCAATGGTCAACCACTGACACTGCATTCAATGAAATGGCATAGAATGGTAATCTCGTACATAATAACAAATGAATGACTGACATTTTATAATCTGCTAAAATTTTGACAGTTCCTTTGATCAGTGACCTACCATTAGAACGTCATTGTCATAGACTACTATTACAATACTAGAGAGTCATTGTGCAGTCATTGCTTTTAATTCGTTACGAGTAGGTATCGTATAAGTTGTTTAAATGCCACTAACATTCATTGCGTTATTTACGTTGAGGGTATATTATGTTCTGTGTTGTGGAGCAGCCGAGCAGGCAAGTAGGTACATACACCGATCAAATCTACGCTGCGTAAAAATGTGTGAAGTCTTGTACGAACAGTCGTCCGTTAAATAAATATTTGCTTTACCCGATATTGTTATAATTATTGTGTTATGTATAGGTACCCAAAATGCTGAAATGTTATATGGTTTTTGTAACGGTGCGTGTGTTCTTCAATAATTTTGTTGGTAAGTAGGGTAAGTATTTGTCGTGTAAGAACAAACAGTATTTTCAGTAATTAGACCAAGAGTTTGTGTGACGTTCCTGCGTCCTTCCTCCGATGACTATAGTCCGACTTTTAATTAGCTGCAGTAAAATGACACTTAATACCTATCTCATTTCGGACTGAGTTTAGAGATATGCATGTCAAATAAGTTTCGTTTGTTACATTATTCTGTACTAGAAAAACAGGCAGTCGCTCCATATAAAATACTGGTATTCAGCTGCATCCGGTTAGACTGGAAGCCGACCCCAACATAGTTTGGAAAAGGCTAGGCAGATGATGAGTTTGCGACTTTTGATGTTACAGGAAAAATAAAACGATGTCTCAAAATAGCACACTTTCAGAAATCATCAACAAAAGTTACATTAGTTCCGCAATCGTTCAAGAGATGGCGCTGACCTAAAACTGCAATATTCTACGCCGTAGTGCGCAGTGTTAAAATTCTCAGACGGAATACCATACCTATTATTTTCGGAACCCTCGGTGCAAGAGTCTGACTCGCTCTTTTGTCCGGTTTTTTTTTTAATAAAAATGCAATCAATTCCTTAAATAGTTATTTTATTGTCATGAACTCTCATCAAACACCTGAGCAGCTACAAATGCGTGCGGTATGACGGCGTACAGCGCAGGCGTTTCTGGGGCGCCGCACGCCCGGCCGAATGACGTCACAGCGACCACGCGCCACAGGCAGCCATCTTGTATCTGCGCCGGACCACCAGAATCACCCTGTGGAAAGTAAAATGTCCATGAATCGTCATCATCTGCCTAACCTTTTCCCAACCATGTTGGAGTCGGCTTCCAGTCTAACCGGATGCAGCCGAATACCCGTATTTTACATGGGGTGACTGCCTCTCTGACCTTCACAACCCAGTTACTGGGTGAAACTTTCTTTCAGGCTTCTGACTACCCATAAAGATTGTCAAAGATCTGCGAATGACAGCCAGGACGGACGATTAAACATGCTTTTTGAGACCCGGAGGGGTTCTCTTAAAATCGATAGCCGATTCCCGGCCACCGTAGGCGCGGGCTTGCGGACGGCGAGCAATAGGCAGCTCGCCGTCCGGTAAGGACCAGGCGCGGGTCGACGGCGCGTTGTGTTCCACGCGCGCCTAAAGGAGATGTCAGCACCAACCCGCCAGGGTCGCGGGTTGTTCGAAAGAGATACCGTGGCCCCTGGCACAGGCAACTGAAGGAACACGGGTGGGTTTTAGTCCGTAAAAGTCTGACACGCCCTCCCGCTCCGCCCAGAGCAGGAGAAGTTATTTGATAAATTCCCACCCAAAAAAGAAAGAAAGGGTTCCGTACTCACAGGGTACAAAAGGGACTCTATTACTAAGGCTCCACTGTGCGTCTGTCACCAGGCCGTATCTCATGAACCGTGATAGCTAGACAGTTGAAATTTTCACAGATGATGTATTTCAGTTGCCGTTATAATAACAAATACCTACTAAAAACAGAATAAAATAAATATTTAAGGGGGCTCCCATACAGCAAAGGTTTTTTTGTTTCGGCCTTTTTGCCTTGTGGTTCGGAAACCCTTCGTGTGAGAGTCCGACTCGCACTTGGCCAGCTTTTTGGGCAGTCGTGTAAAAAACTGTTAAAATAGTCTTACCTGACAAGTGTCATGGCCGCCGCCCCTGTCACCGGCACACATGTGGCTGTCAGGAGTGACTCCATTGGGGAGCTTCAGGGATGTGCCCCAGACATTCTTACACTCCTGCATGTCCCACACGTCCAGGGAGACACTGCGAAGCTGTACGGAGTGATCACCTCCTTGAATTGACAACGAGGGGATGGTTAGATTTAAATAAGTTAAGGGGGGGGCTTCCAGGACCTAAACGCAAAAAACGCAAGTTTTAGAAACAATAAAAGTTTAAGATCTATGACTACTAGTAAACAAAATCACAAAAATATATGATATTCTTCAGGATATATGCTAGGTAGATAGTGTGTTGAAAACATAATACAACTAATTTGATACGATAGAAAAAAAAACATGAAGATACCTCTAAAAACTTTCTTTTTACAATAAAAACCATACTAATATACATATACAATCGTTCTGATATTTTGTCAGATTATTCTACAAGCAACATACTAAAACACTACAGTTTTCATTTTTTAGTCCAAACAATAGATATTTTGTAATTAAAACATTGCTTCATATTTTGCAATAAATTACCAGCGTTGTGTCATCGCGCTTCTCTTTCTTTTCTATGCAGTCCGACAGTGACCTCGGTTTAGGACATGTTAGCCCCGGAAAAATTTGATATTGTTTCATCACACGAGTAACACGACTACTTCTATTTCTTCTAAAGACATTAAAACCATAAATACGAAGAATACGAAGAAGAATAACCATAATACGAAGAAGAATAGACATTAAAACCAGAATACGAAGAAGAATAACCATAATACGAAGAAGAATAGACATTAAAACCATAATACGAAAAACAAGATTGTTTTAAATCATAAACTCACCGAACTCAGTCCTCCCCCATCCAGTGGCGATAATACTCCGGCCCGCTGGTGGCGGCACTCCCAAACACGCTGGACGAATAACCTCCGAGAACCTAGAATTATAAGCATTACCAAGTCAATTATAAATCCTCTTATGTCTGCTATTCATTATTTTATAGTAAAGACAAGACACACAAACAAATTACACCTCCCACACACAAAGACACCCTCACACACATACACACACCCCCACACAGACATTGACACACACACACATTGTAGCACAAACACACGAAGTAAATGATATTACTCTTTATGAGAATTTATTATTTAATTAATACTTCAAGCACATAAATGTACACACATACATACAGAGGCGGACTTCGCTGGCGGAGGAGAATTTCTAAATGACAATACATTGAATGATACCATTTTTGTAACATGACTAATTTGTAATTTGACAATAAATACTATTTCGCACTCTAATTGCGTAACATACCTACTATCATCATCTCAGATTATTTAATGGTGTCTAACGAGCCCACAAAAACCTATTACTTCAAATTGCTTAATGTACCTATTTCTTTTAAAAAATAGTAAATAAAAATGTACTGTTTAAATAAGCCGCCAAAACGCTATCTTTAACAATATGGCGTCGTGACGTCACGATTCACGTAAACAAACGTTGAAACGGTCGAGATACTAGACAAAAGTCATCTGTTCTGTCAACGATAGACAGAAATTTACTAAATCATGACGTCATCTTAAGTTCAGCCAATCCAGACCGTTTTCGATTACGTGGCGCCAGATTTAAAAAGATGAAGTTTTTTCGGGATTTTTTTTATAAATAATACATTGTTTTGTAGTAAAATTAATGCAAATCGATTTTAAAAGCGATAATCTATACGAGTGTCAATAATTATGACCTTATTTTTACATTGTCAAATAGCCTATTAAGGAACAACATAATTTTACTCACTTGACTTTTGAAACCAGCTTGACGAGTGCTATATCATGGTACGACCTTCTCTGCTTGTACTTCGGATGGCGTATGACAGCTGATATCTTCACGACGAGAGCGCCACGATCGTCCAGGTATGAGGACCCGAGTTGCACAGCATGAGGTGGTCCACTGTAAATATAGTTACTGGTTTCAGTAAAATTTATGAATTAATATGAAGTAATGTATTGATGGCTCGGGGCTTGTGATAGGTAAAGTTAAGGTGCGTTTGCCGCGGTCAATCAAGGGTTTTTTTTTTGTGGATGTGTAATTATCAACCCCTCCCGCTCTGTGTGGAGCGGGAGTGTCAGATTCTTACTGACCAAAACCCACCCGTGTTCCTTCCTTAGCCCTTTATGTTCCGGCCCAGCGGTAACCTTTTCCGAAAATCCCGCTGACCCGGCAGGCTTCGGCCCTAAAGGGCCCCCTAAAAAAAAATCAGCTGTTCCCTACATTTTGACGAGTTATACGAACATAAATACAGGAACAGCTGATTTTTTTTTCGTGATTTCCGGTTTGGTCTTTGGTCCCATAGTAAAAGTTGTTCATAATGATGAGTACAATGACCTCTTAAGAGGTTGTCGGTGTTTTTCCAATAACCTTGTATAGATTACGTGGTAGTACGGAAGTAAGTACTTAGTAGCAACAGCAAATATACCTGATAACATTGGCGTCTTTGTCCTGATAGGTACAGTGCCCCGCAGACAGGACGTAGCGGTCGCTGATCAGGGAGCCCCCACATTTCCAGGAGTAGCCGTCGTTCTGGAAAAAATCAAAAATTGAAGATGGCGGCTGCGAAAAGTTTCGCAACTTTGTAATGGGTGTCGTTTTCATGGTTTTTGAGGGTATCTTTTACTAAAGCCGATAACGACGTCAAAATGAAAAGCATGATCAAAATGAAGCTTCCAAAAACTTACACTAGATGGCTCTGTAATAAAAACGCGTATTAGATTCACATTTCCTCTCTATGTCTCTGGGTTCTCGGTTCGGAAAACGACATTCCGATTTTCAATACCCCGAATTATTTCCGAATTATATTTTCTTCTTACGCTAGTTATATACTGTACGAGTGTGTGTGTGTCGGGAACTCCGTTCTTAACGGGGGTTCCCCGATCGCACACGTTTTTATATACATACTTATAGCTGACCCGGCAAACGTTGTTTTGCCATATAAATTATTTCTAGCTGCCCGGCGCTACTTCGTTCGCGTGGTGTCGTACCCCTTACCCTACCCTACTCCTACTCTACTCCTACACTACTCCTACCCTACTCCTACACGACTTCTACCCTGCTCCTATCCTACTCCTACCCTACTCCTACCCTACTTCTACCCTACTCCTACACTACTCCTACCCAACTCCTACCCTAGTCCTAACCTACTCCCACACTACTCCTACCCTACTCCCAGTAAATAATACAAATATTAAATACTATGTCCGTCTAAACCGGATAAAAAGTATCTATCCTATGTCCGTCTCCTGGTTCTAAGCTACCTCCCCACCACTTCTTGAGTTTTTTCTTTTATATTTATAGATTATAATCATTATCATTACTTTTTTAAATAACACAGACTTAGGTATCAGAGTTAATAATACACTTATTAATATTGTAAAGATCACAATATGTGTTCGTTAGTACTATATCGCGCCAATAGATGTCGTTACGTGTTTCCACTTATTGCAATTAAAATTGTTATGGAATGCTTTAAATTGATTATATCTTTTGGTAGACTGAAGCGATTGCGATGAAACAAAGACTAATTACTACTCAGAGTTCTACACTATATTTGAGTATAAAAATGAACTATATTGGTTCGGTACTTTTTACGTTTGAACGTATTAAAATAATAG